>OX381595.1:9080000-9543509 GCA_947458855.1 Monopis laevigella | reverse complement strand
TTCACGGTTGCCTGCGCCCGAGACTGCCTAGACGGCTTCTCAGTACCCAGGCAGCGGGGGGATTTTTTTAAATCCCACCTCGTCGTAGCCGATGGTATGAGTTTACACCAAACAAGTGGTTAGCTCGTCGCGATGTTTGGATAGACTCTATAACCATTTATAAACAGTTTCACAAGTTTAATGCTAAACTGAATCTGAAGTGTAGACTCTACGTCGAACAAATTAAAGTACGTACTTACTACTACTTACTTACTACTTAGTACTACTTAGTTAATGTCTTACAGGGACAACGTCAAGACTCGAGATTTTACTACCGCTTCTCGACGTTTAAAACACGAAGAAATTGAACAGTATTGGTCAGAATGGAAGAAAATGTTTTCTCTTGAAAAAGACCGTTTTTGGGATGGCCTTCTAACCGGTCTTAATAACTACTTAAATATTTTACAAGGTAAATACGACCCTAATTATGTCCCTTTTTTTTACTTTCGATTCTTGTCCAGATTATCAAATCGGAGAAGTTTCACTCTGATAATTTGCAAGTATTCTTTTAAATAAATAAATAATAAATAAAAATCTTTATTTGCCAAAATATGTTACAAATTTATGTCTTATATAATAATCTTATTGGAAAAATTATAATGCAGTAATAGTTATCTAGATAATAAACGTTAAAAAACTAGGGCTAACCTACAAATAAGCTTATAATATATTATACTAGCTGTGCTCGCGACTTCGTCTGCGTGGAATAGTTTTTTTTTATCATACAAACTTTCATCCACTATTTTATCCCCTTGGGGGTAGAATTTATCAAAATCCTTAGCGGATGCCTACCTACGTCATAACATCTACCTGCATGCCAAATTTCAGCCCGATCCGTCCAGTGGTTTGGGCTGTGCGTTGATAGATCACTATGTCAGTCAGTCACCTTTGAGTTATATATATTTAGATAACCTTTGCAAATAAAGTGATTGGTGGATAGTTAACGATTGACCAGGGGGGTCATTCCAAGATTTCAACCGCTAAAAACGACAAAACGTTGCGTAATCTGTACGTATGGAAATATAAGTTCTATTCTCCAATGGTTATATATAGTTTTCGCAAGTTTAAATGTAATGTTTGGAGCATTGGAATGTCAACTCTATAATTAAGAGAATAGAACTTATATTTCAATATTTATAGTTTACGCAACGTCTTGTCGTGTTTAGCAGTTGCAATCCCCCTGATAGTAAAAGTAAAAAATAAATCGCTACGGTCATAGAAAAAATTGTCAGCTTCCAGCAAACCTTATACCTAAATTTAGTTTGGTCAATTTTGTTTATTTCAGAAAGAGAAAAACTCCATTCAGAAGTAATAGAGTTGCGCGGAAAGAACGCTGCCCTAAGGAGATTGGTAAGAGGTGCTCTGCCGGACGTTACACCGGCGCCGGTACGACCCACTATGTTCTCTGCACCCGCACCGGACATGGCACCCGGACCACAAACACGGCTACCAAGGATTTAAATATTATAATATTTACTATTTATTTACAAAGTGAATCAATTCATCTTATAATAAATAAATTATGCTTTAGTTTGTGTTTTTATTACCTTTCACACATCCACACAAGGTATGGAAAAAAATCCTGTTATTACATACCTACTATTTAAAATGTATAACAACTCGTATGTACACGCCGTAAATCTAACACATTCATGTTTTAGAGGAATGAAAGTTTTGAGCTTACGCGACAACAACAAAACGTTAGTTAATGTCAGTGTCGAGTAACTTCAAGAAACTAATAATAATCGCAGAGTAGATAATTATTACCGTGGCCGTAGTGCCTTAAATAGCGTATAAAATGAAATGTCAAACGAGTTCGTTGCCGCTATATTTTGTTTTCACTTTAACCCATGAAACAAATAATAAAATATGAAACCGCCATGTGGGGTAGATACGCCTTGGGTCGGCCCCCCCCCCAATAGTCGGCCGTCTTAATCATTTTAGCTTGCATTCACTTAAAAGGTAAATAAGTGTCAATATTTTTATTTAAATTGCAACCCTATTTCATACTCTATGCGTAAAAACCGTTACTTTGCAATCACGTCACTCGCTCTTCTTACACTGAGCGTCATTAACATTCGTCCTGTTGAAGGGTCCAGTTTGTTGTAAAAGTAGCTTACTTCCCGTCAATACCCACGTTTTGGGGATTGACTTTTTAAAGGTAAGGCGTATTTTCATTTTAGTTTTAAGCTTTGTTATCATTAATAAGTTATTTTTACTATATTTTGAGTTAGTTTTTTTTAATGTTTTGCGTACTGGTTTTAGAGAAAAATAGGGGCCGCCTTTAGGTCACCAGTTTCGACTAATAACCCGATTCTCGGCCGGGGCCGACTTAAAGTAAATGCAGTCTGTTTTCTAAATAAGACTTTTACTAATTGTATTGGTTTAATACGAGAATTTGCAGATATTTTAGGTAAATTAATATATTTTACGATTAATAGCCAAAATCCGGCCGGGGAGATATTAGTTTAATCTAGAGAAATAAGGTGCACAAAACAGGGGCCGACTTTAGAAATATTGAAGATCCTAATGTCGGCCAGCCACGATTTCGACCGCTACTATACAGGCTGTTTATATGTTTTGGTCTATAAATATAAATTGCTCTTAAAAACTTGCTACTATTGAACCTAGGTTGTAATTTTATTAATTCAATTTCATCAGCTTTAAAACATAAAGAATTAATCGTAAATCTTTAATTGATTCATTAACCTGTGTGGCACAAAAAGCTGCCGGTACTAATTCAATTTTGGTTTTTGGTCTTGTCACTTATATATATATATATATATATATATATCATCACGGGTACCTTACGGCGCCCGAGACCGCCTAGACGGCCCCAGGGTACCCAGCGGAGGGGTTTTAATCCCACCTCGTCGTAGCCGATGGTATGAGTCTACACCGAACAAGTGGCTAGCTCGTCGCGATGTTTTGAATAGTTTACTTGTCACTTATAAAGCGACAATATTGCCACAGCCGCAGTTATGTCTACGACATAGTGGATCAATGTGTGACGATACACCACAAAATTCGCTGGGTGTGATGAATAATGTTGTTTTTTTAAATGAACAAACCAAACCAGTATTAATTTTTTTAATAGTTTAATTGTATACTATGTTATTGTATATTAGACCTACGTTTGTTACAGGTAGAATAATCGATATAAACTGTTGAATATTTTATAAATGACTTGAGTTAATTTTTATTTTTTTTATTTAATGAAACTGAGTTTCTGTTTAATTTTAATTATCAATAAAAACGAATGAACACTTTTGTGTTTTGTCACAGCATAATAATTTTATACCATTTTTTCATTGTTAAACGACGACTTTTTGACAAATAATTAATTTTATTGTAAATTATGTAAAAATGAAGACTTTAAAAGTTTAAGAAACAATCACTTAATCCCTTTGACTTAATTAATATTTTATTAAATTTTGTGCTCAAATTTGTATCTCATTGTTATATTTTTTTATTTAATTTTATTGTGATTTTTATATTTTAATAATGTTGTAACTGTATTGAAGTGCAATTTTAACTACCAAATGTAGACTTGGTGTGATATTATAAAAATAAAACATACCTATTAATAATATTTTCCGTTGTCTTGTCTTAATTTCAAACACCCTGTACCCGGCCGACATTTGGGAAAAAAGCGACCGATCATAGGCCACAAAAGGCCGAGTTTAAGGTTTTACGTCCTCCACGCATTTAAACCTTTAATACTTTTTTCTTTAAGTAGATAAGTCAGTATTAAGTCTCTAAACGTAAAATATATTTATTAACCTGTCTAAAACTGCATCACAAGCTATGCTTTCGTTGCAATTAACAGTGCTAGAGCGATCCAAAGTTGAAAAATCCGTTAGGGGGCCGACATTTAGCGTATTTACCCTGCCTTAAAAAAAAAAATACCATCACGGGTGCCTATTTGGCTCCCGAGAACCGTTTAAACGGCCTCAGGGGGACCCTGAGGTCGGCCGGAGGGATTAACCTCATTTCGCCGATGGTACTCGGAGGCAACACCTAACAAGTGGCGAGCTTGTTGCGGTGTTTATGATGAAATAGCCTCGTTGTATAAAGCGGTCACCCATCCCAGGCCGGCTTTGTTGTCATCTGCTTAACCTTGTTATCAGTTGCGCAGTGACTTAACCAATAGGCTGGGGCCGCTTTTTGCCGCCATGTGCCTTAAATGGCATATAAACGAAATATCAAACGAGTACGTGCCGCCATATTCTGTTCAACCAATCAATGCTCAAGAATTGCTTGTGTTTTTTTATTGTATAAGTAGATTGTGACGTCATCGACGACTATCCATTCAACATCAACCCCCATACGAAAACTTCTTCGCCTCGCAAGTATATGCTTCTTTTTCAATATTAGAATGCTAAAGCTTCTTCTTTTTAATATTAGAAATACAGCCATGAAGTTAAAATTCTGAAGCCTTTTTCGACGCAAAGTAAATACTTTGCACTTAGCAGACTGGACAAATTATTCCTATGAGCGCATATATCTTGTAATGATTGACAGTAAAAATCGTAAGGAACAGTCTTGAATGTTTAAAGTCTGTCGCACAAACAAAAATGTACCGCCCTAATGCCTAATTCTTCTTTCCTAACGTGAGAATAAAAGCAGACCGCGGCCATACAAACTCAAAACAAAGAGTTTTAAAAAAAAATATTAATCATTATTGAGCACAGAGAAATAACTGATACGAAACGAAATGCTGGAATCAGACCATGCGTGGGTTATTTTGACATTTCTCATAAATGAGTCCGACTCTGTCTTCTGCATTAGTGTGCGGATATGTATATATGTGATATTAAGTGTGAGAAGTGTAGTATTTACGCAGTGATCTTGGTGTTTGCGCTATCTCAACGAATCCCTTTATCTTCAGTAAAATGGCGGTACCCATTTTACTGTTGATTATTTCTTCCTCCTTCACTAGACATACCGTATGTTTGCATACGGTCATGTGGCCATTCCTAATTCTAACGTAGCCCTTTCCCTATTCCTTTCCATCCCACTTTTACCGTACAATATTAATTTTTTTTAATCTATCCACAACTTGTCATTGGCAAAATTATGCTTAAAGCGTAGAAGGCCATTTAGGTAAAAAGAAGATGTAGGTACCTATAAAAGTGGCGGAATTATCGCAGTCCCGTTCCGTTTAAGAAAATGTTAGCGTGAAAAGTTAGTTTTTTGGTAACTTATACCAATCGATCGTCGTCGGCGTCAATCTTTGTCGACGATCGTCGAAAAAGCCAAAACAAACATATATGTATATATGTGTGAAACATGCCACGCTTTGATCTTCTATAACTCTGTTATTAGGCGTTTATTGCTTGAAGTAAGAACATTTCTTGTTTTAATGTTAACATTTTCAGACACTGGAATGATATCCCAAAAACACCAGTATTTCGTGATAACATACTAACCACGGAATTTAGACCTTCATCGTGAAGATCGAAATTCCGTGGACATTCATGGTAGCATTGATATAAAGACAGGGAGGCTCTAAATCGCCTCTCCAGTTTTGAGAACAGAAGAAACGTTTGACATTTCGTTTTATAAGCCATTTAAGACATTATGTCGGTTCCATATATATATATATTATTAGTTTCATTCACAGGTTTGTTATTTCGTCTGGAGGTTTCATGCACGGCAGCATGCTAAGTTGCTAACCAATGCTAACAGATATATTATTAACCATTATAGTCCCGTTCCGTTTAGGAAAATGTTAACGTGAAAAGTTAGTTTTTTTGGCACAAACAGCAACACAGTTAAGTGTACAACATAACAAGAGAAAACTTTTCATGAAATGCAACAGGAAATATTTGAATTAAGAATAGGCCAAGTCACAGTAGTCGTAGGCACAGAATTGTCAAAATCGAGACCGGTGTGAAGTTACCGGCCGAAATGTTACCGGCCGTTATTACCCGACCAATTTAAGGAGTTTTATAAATTGTGAAGTTACCGGCCGAAACTAGCGGCTGTTATAACCAGACCAAATTGAGTAATTTTATAAAATACGTAAATAATGTTACCGGCCAATATAAACCGACCTTGGCAATTATGGACTACCTATTTTTTTATACGGTCGCGGATATATGAGCCACATTACATAACATAAAAAGTGAAACGATTTTCGAATTTTTATATTCCAGAATTCCAACGTCATTGTAGTAAAACCTACTATACCTGCCGTCTACCGATTTATTTATTTTTATCAGAATACTGACGTGGGTATAGAAGCTACAACATAAAACATACTGAATAAAACATAAGATTTTCAGAATTTTATTCCCGAGTTCCTAAGTCATTGTAGTATATAACCCACTATACCTGCCGTCTTGAGGCAATTATGGAGTAACTACTCATTTTTTTTATCAGAGTATAGAAGCTACGTCACATAACATACTGAACAAACCAAAAGATTTTCAGAATTTTATTTCCGAGTTCCTAGGTCATTGTAGTAGAGCCCACTACACCTACCGTCTTCAGACAATTATGGAGTACCTACACATTTTTTTTATCAGAGTACTGACGTGGATATAGAAACTACATTACATAAAATACTGAACAAAACATAAGATTTTCAGAATTTTATTTCCGAGTTCCTAGGTCATTGTAGTAGAACCCGCTATACCTGCCATCTTCAGGCAATTAAGGAGTACCTACTCATTTTTTTTTATCAGAGTACTGACGTGGGTATAGAAACTACATTACATAACATACTGAACAAGACATAAGATTTTCAGAATTTTATTCCCGACTTCCTAGGTCATTGTAGTAGAACCCACTATACCTGCCGTCTTCAGGCAATTAAGGAGTACCTACCCATTTTTTTTTATCAGAGTACTGACGTGGGTATAGAAGCTACGTCCATAACATCCTGAACAAATCAAAAGATTTTCAGAATTTCATTCCTGAGTTCCTAGGTCATTGTAGTGGAACCCACTATACCTGCCGTCTTAAGGTAATTATGGAGTACCTACTCATTTTTTTTTATAAGAGTACTGACGTGGGTATAAAAGCTACGTCACATAACATAGTGAACAAATCAAAAGATTTTCAGAATTTTATTTCCGAGTTCCTAGGTCATTGTAGTAGAGCCCACTATAACTGCTGTCTTGAGGCAATCATGAAGTACCTACTCTTTTTTTTTAATCAGAGTACTGTCTTGGGTATAGAAGCTACGTCACATAACATACTGAACAAAACATAAGATTTTCAGAATTTTATTCCCGAGTTTCTAGGTCATTGTAGTAGAACCCACTATACCTGCCGTCTTCAGACAATTATGGAGTACCTACTCAATTTTTTTTAGCAGAGTACTGACGTGGGTATAGAAACTACATTACATAACATACTGAACAAAACATAAGATTTTCAGAATTTTATTCCCGAGTTCCTAGGTCATTGTAGTAGAACGCACTATACCTGCCGTCTTCAGGCAATTATAGAGTACTTACTCATTTTTTTTTATCAGAGTACTGACGTGGGTATGGAAACTACATTACATAACATACTGAACAAAACATAAGATTTTCAGAATTTTATTTCCGAGTTCCTAGGTCATTGTAGAAGAACCCACTATACTTGCCGTATTGAGGCAATTATGGAGTACCTACTCATTTTTTTTTATCAGAGTACTGACCACTATACCTGCTATCTTTAGGCAATTGTGTAGTACCTACTATTTTTTTTTTATCAGAGTACTGACGTGGGTATAGAAGCTACGTCACATAACATACTGAACAAAACATAAGATTTGCAGAATTTTATTCCCGAGTTCCTAGGTCATTGTAGTAGAACCCACTATACCTGCCGTCTTTAGGCAATTATAGAGTACTTACTCATTTTTTTTTATCAGAGTACTGACGTGGGTATGGAAACTACATTACATAACATACTGAACAAAACATAAGATTTTCAGAATTTTATTTCCGAGTTCCTAGGTCATTGTAGAAGAACCCACTATACTTGCCGTATTGAGGCAATTATGGAGTACCTACTCATTTTTTTTTATCAGAGTACTGACGTGGGTATAGTATATTGAACAATACAAAAGATTTTCAGTATTCTATTCCCGAGTTCCTAGGTTATTGTAATAGAACCCACTATACCTGCCGTTTTCAGGCAATTAAAGAGTACCTACTTATTTTTTTTTATCAGAGTACTGTCGTGGGTATAGAAGCTACGTCACATAACATACTGAACAAATTAAAAGATTTTCAGAATTTTATTTCCGAGTTCCTAGGTCATTGTAGTAGAACCCACTATACCTGCCGTCATTAGGCAATTAAGAAGTACCTACCCATTTTTTTTTATCAGAGTACTGACGTGGGTATAGAAGCTACGTCACATAACATACTGAACAAATCAAAAGATTTTCAGAATTTTATTTCCGAGTTCCTAGGTCATTGTAGTAGAACCCACTATACCTGCCGTTTTCAGGCAATTATGAAGTACCTACTATTTTTTTTTTATCAGAGTACTGACGTGGGTATAGAAACTACATTACATAACATACTAAACAAAACATAAGATTTTCAGAATTTTATTCCCGAGTTCCTAGGTCATTGTAGTAGAACCCACTATACCTCCCGTTTTCAGGCAATTAAGGAGTACCTACTCATTTTTTTTTATCAGAGTACTGACGTGGGTATAGAAACAACATTACATAACATACTGAACAAAACATAAGATTTTCAGAATTTTATTCCCGAGTTCCTAGGTCATTGTAGTAGAACCCACTAAACCTGCCGTCTTCAGCCAATTAAGGAGTACCTACCCATTTTTTTTTATCAGTGTACTGACGTGGGTATAGAAACTACATTACTCAACATACTGAACAAAACATAAGATGTTCAGAATTTTATTCCCGAGTTCCTAGGTCATTGTAGTAGAACCCACTATACCTGCCGTTTTCAGGCAATTATGGAGTACCTACTATTTTTTTTCTATCAGAGTACTGACGTGGGTATAGAAACTACATTACATAACATACTAAACAAAACATAAGATTTTCAGAATTTTATTCCTGAGTTCCTAGGTCATTGTAGTAGAACCCACTATACCTCCCGTTTTCAGGCAATTAAGGAGTACATACTCATTTTTTTTTATTAGAGTACTGTCGTGGGTATAGAAGCTACGTCACTTAACATACTGAACAAGACATAAGATTTTCAGAAATTTAATCCCTGACTTCCTAGGTCATTGTAGTAGAACCCACTATACCTGCCGTCTTCAGGCAATTAAGAAGTACCTACCCATTTTTTTTTATCAGAGTACTGACGTGGGTATAGAAGCTACGTCACATAACATACTGAACAAAACTTAAGATTTTCAGAATTTCATTTCCGAGTTCCTAGGCCATTGTAGTAGAACCCACTATACCTGCCGTCTTCAGACAATTATGGAGTACCTACTAAATTTTTTTTATCACAGTACTGACGTGGGTATAGAAACTACATTACATAACATACTTAACAAGACATAAGATTTTCAGAATTTTATTTCCGACTTCCTAGGTCATTGTAGTAGAACTCACTATACCTGCCGTCTTCAGGCAATTAAGGAGTACCTACTATTTTTTTTTTATCAGAGTACTGATGTGGGTATAGAAACTACATTACTCAACATACTGAACAAAACATAAGATATTCAGAATTTTATTCCCGAGTTCCTAGGTCATTGTAGTAGAACCCACTATACCTGCCGTTTTCAGGCAATTATGGAGTACGTACTATTTTTTTTTTATCAGAGTACTGACGTGGGTATAGAAACTACATTACATAACATACTAAACAAAACATAAGATTTTTAGAATTTTATTCCCGAGTTTCTAGGTCATTGTAGTAGAACCCACTATACCTCCCGTTTTCAAGCAATTAAGGAGAACCTACTCATTTTTTTTTTATGAAACCTATGCTCACCCTAGAAAGAAAACTTAACGCTAACCCTGACTTACGACTAGGGTATAATAATACTATATAAGAATACATAATTAATGGCTACTTAACTAAGTTAGATAACGACTTACCTCACAGCTCGTATTACATCCCGCATCACGCTGTATACAAACCTGACAAACTATCTTACAAGCTAATATTTTCGACTTATTATTAAACTTACGCATATTTCCAATTGCACTCTCCGCAGACATTGAAAAAATGTACTTTCAACTTTATTTAAATAAAGAACTCCGCTCATTTCAGAAAATACTTTTTAGATTTAATTCAACTGATGACATATCGTCTTATCAATTCAATCGAGTGTCATTTGGCTTAGCTTCTTTCCCGTACCTCGCCATGCGCGCCGTCAGTCAGCTCGCAGCCGACGAGCGCGCTCGCTGGCCCGAGGCTTCGCACACCGCAGAACGTCACATGTATATGGACGATTATATAACTAGTATAGCAACGGTAGAAGATGCTGAGAAAATAATGTACGATATGATTAACTTATTTAACGCTGGAGGTTTCAAACTTATAAAATGGATCTTAAATAGTAAACAACTTACGCAACGCATACCGGTAGAACTTAGAAGCTCTCATGTAGTTAACTTTGACGAAAATATTTCCACTAAAGTGATAGGCATGCAGTGGAACCCCGCTAGTGATAACTTTTATTTTGAAACTAATTTTAATAATTTAAATTGTACCAAACGCAATATTTTATCATTTACCGCTCGTCTTTTCGACCCTTTAGGTCTTATCAGTCCCATCGTAGCTTACATGAAGCTACTGATACAGGAATGCTGGAAACTGAATCTCGACTGGGACGACGATGTGCCGCGCCACATCTCAGACCGGTGGAATTCATTTCTATCGCAGCTCCCGCGGCTCTCGGATATACTTAGTCCGAGACATTTAGGTATATTTACAGGCTCTCATATCACTTTGTTAGGTTTTGCAGATGCTAGCGAATGTTGTTACGGCGCCGCAGTGTATGTAAAAGTAAGTGATAATGAAGATAACCTAGGACGAGTCACTCTCGTCTGCTCTAAATCACGCATAAGTCCGCTTAAAACTATATCTTTAGCCAGACTCGAACTCTGTGCTTGTCTTGTTCTTGCCGATTTACTTGTCGCAGTTCGTGACAACCTAAGTGACAGATGTAAAATCTCCAATTTATACGCCTTCTCAGACTCGACAGTCGCGCTCGCCTGGATAAGTTCACAAGCTTACAGGTTCCAAACATTCGTAGCCAACCGCATAACTGAAATTACATCTAAAATCCCCGTTAGTCATTGGCATCACGTAGCAGGTCATGACAACCCCGCTGATGTAGTCTCTCATCCGGTTACGCCCGCAGATCTCGTAGGTCACACGCTTTGGTTTCACGGTCCCCGCTGGGCCGCGTCACCTATCTCTGATTGGCCAATTAATCAAATTCATGATTTTAATAAAATATTACCTGAAACTAAAACTAATATTTTAACTCTAATCACGCAAACTGATCATATTATTTATGACATATAGACCGCGTCTCTAATTGGATGAAATTCCTAAGAACAATAGTTTATGTCTTACGCTTCGCTAATATATAGATATTATTTGTTTGCGGGTTTTTAAACCCGCAAACAAATAATATCAATCAAAGAACTAGATTTTACTGAACGCTATATAATCCGTATTATACAAAATAAATATTTTATCGCTGATATACACGCTTTAAAAAATAATAAACTCTGTTCCCCCGCAATACGAAAATTAAACCCGTTTATACAAGACGATCTTATTCGTGTTGGTGGTAGATTGCGACATTCGCAGTTAGATTTTGAAAAGAAACATCCGCTAGTATTCCCCGCTAAAGACATAATTGTAAAATTAATAATCGAACACGCTCATGTAACTAATCTTCATTTGTATATACTCTTATTACTCTCGCTACTTAGACAGAAATTTTGGATAATTTCAGCTCGTAACTCAGTTCGTAAAATCGTACAAAATTGTAACATTTGTTATAAACTCCGCCCGCGTCCAACTCAACCGCTCATGGGTGACCTACCAAAGTTCCGCGTGAGCGAAGTCAAAAGCTTCGTCAACACCGGGGTAGATTATTTAGGCCCATTTTTCGTAACCCATATGCTAAGCTATCGGATTTAAGAATCGAATTTATGACTAACCCCCCCTTTTCTCCCCACTTTGGGGGAATATGGGAGAGCAACGTGCGTTCGGTTAAGACTCACTTATACAAAACGATTGGTTCGCAAATTCTTACGTACGAAGAACTTAACACGGTTCTCGTACAGATTAAGGGACTCCTCAACAGCCGCCCGCTTTGTGTGCTCAGCTCCGATCCCTCGGATCTGACCGCCCTCACTCCTGCGCATTTCTTGAACGTCACCCCCCTACAATATTTACCCGCAGAAGACTACTCAAATGCAAAAGAATCCCGCTTAACGAGATATCACTTATTAGACAAGCTCATTCAATCGTATTGGAAACGCTGGAGCCTCGAATATTTGACATCACTTCAGAGTAGGTACAAATGGGACTTCACTCTAAACCAATACAAATTGGTAACATAGTTGTCATTAAAGACGACAGATCTCCCCCGCTATACTGGCCGCTAGCCATCGTCCAGGAAGTATATCCTGGAAAGGATGGCGTGATAAGAACCGCAAAGGTTAAAACTCAAATAGGAGTATACGTACGCCCCGTTGTACGACTCTGCCCGCTACCGCTACAATAAAATTACATTTTTTATATTCTTAGATATAAGCTCGCTATTTTTTTAAACTCGTTTTTCCGCAATTCACTTACTCGCTAGTACATAAGATTTTCGCTATTCTTAGTATAAGTTTTCGCTTTTTTATTTTTTCTTTAATGAAGAAACTTCATGCCGAGGGGAATGGATGCGCGCATAGTATATATTTATATACCTACTGTTATTATTAAAATTACATAACACACGCACACACATTACATCCCACAAACGCACCTCTTGAAACTCATATCCATTCTTTCCTCACCTTAACAAGCCCGATTTCTTCGAGTTCAAACAAGTGAGAACAGTTAGTGTGTCTCGAGCTGACCTACGGCCACGACAGAGCTCCGCGCCCGCGCATTATAAATTATCTAAAACCTAGTAAAACCGCTAATTACCCCAAAAATAAGTGATCGGAGTATTGTTCAGGATATTGTGAAACCTATAGTAATAATAATAATAATAATAAGTTTATTCACACAAACATCACAATCGTTACTTACAAACTATTACAAAATGGTGTTTATATAAGAAGTAAAATAAAATGTTATTAATTTAAGTAATTAGAAACACACGTTGCGTTGGATACTAAATTAGGTTTCCCTGTGTTATAGTATCCAACGTCTTCCCACGGACACTCGTGGTGAAATATACATAAAAATCCATTAAACGGATAGAAGTAAAGAATTGGAAAATATACATTATCAACCAAATAATACTAGTTCAAATCCACGAAGTTGCAGAAAGAATAGTGGACCCACAGAACAATGTAAGAATATATACATAAACATATCCAATATATTTATATTATATACATACAAAACAAACAAATATATACACAGATAAATACATGTACATACACATATGCATATACCTACATATTATACATCTACACAAAAACATATACATTCATACTAAATATCTAGCATTAAATAATAGAGAACGATAAGGCAATAATAATATTTAGTAAATACCGGACTATAATATAAATTACAGTATCCTCTTGTTATTGTAAAATATTAAGCAATGACTCAGTTTCGTTATAATCGTGCTTTAGTAGCCATTGTTTAGTGAGAGATTTGCATTCATAATTATTTTTAGGATAGATCTTGATTGATTTGTTAACTTTATTATACAAAAAAGGGGCTAAAAAACAAGCATGTCGCCTAGTATAGGCTGTTTTGTATTTGAGAGGAGGACAAACAATATCATTTCTTCTTTTTTTATATATCGATGGATAAAATTTTGTTAATTTATATTGTTTTAAAATTATCTGCATATAAACAATTGTCTTATTGTTAAGACGTCACATTCTATATAAAGATTGGAAGTGGAGTGCCTGTAATGTTTAAATGAGAGTACTTTAAGAATAGACCTTTGAGCCCGTTCCAGCATAATTATTTTGGTTTTACAAGCACCCCCCCAAACATATATGCAGTAGGTTAATATTGACTGGGCTAGAGAATAATACACAGTTTTAATTGTACTGCTATCGGCTATATACCTAAGCTTTCTAAATATATAAATAAGTTTTCTTGCTCGTGATGAAAGAGCGACGATTTGTTGTGTCCATGTAAGGCGCTCGTCTATAAGTAAGCTCGTATATAGTGCTACCTAGGAAGCTGTGCCCTCTGAGATTTATGGAGAAAGTGCCTTAATTGATGAACCAACCGAAGGAACTTGGATTGCCAAACAAAAATCGGGTAATCCCTTATATCTATCATCTTTTCTCTCCAGTAGGTACTCCATAATTGCCTCAATACGGCAGGTATAGTGGGTTCTTCTACAATGACCTAGGAACTCGGAAATAAAATCCTTAAAATCTTATGTTTTGTTCAGTATGTTATGTAATGTAGTTTCTATACCCACGTCAGTATTCTGATAAAAAATAGGAGTAGGTACTCTATAATTGCCTGAAGACGGCAGGTATAGTGGGTTCTACTACAATGACCTAGGAACTCGGGAATAAAATTCTGAAAATCTTATGTTTTGTTCAGTATGTTATGTGACGTAGCTTCTATACCCACGTCAGTACTCTGATAAAAAAAAAATAGTAGGTACTCCATTATTGCCTCAATACGGCAGGTATAGTGGGTTCTACTACAATGACCTAGGAACTCGGGAGTAAAATTCTGAAAATCTTATGTTTTGTTCAGTATGTTATGTGACGTAGCTTCTATACCCACGTCAGTACTCTGATAAAAAAAAATGAGTAGGTACTCCACAATTGCCTAGATAGAAGGTATTGTGGGTCCTACTACAATGACCTAGGAACTCGAGAATAAAATTCTGAAAATCTTATGTTTTGTTCAGTATGTTATGTAATGTAGTTTCTATACCCACGTCAGTACTCTGATAAAAAAAATTGAGTAGGTACTCCATAATTGTCTGAAGACGGCAGGTATAGTGGGTTCCACTACAATGACCTAGGAACTCGGGAATAAAATTCTGAAAATCTTATGTATTGTTCAGTATGTTATGTAATGTAGTTTCTATACCCACGTCAGTACTCTGATAAAAAAAAATGAGTAGGTACTCCTTAATTGCCTGAAAACGGTATAGTGGGTTCTACTACAATGACCTAGGAACTCGGAAATAAAATTCTGAAATTCTTTATATTGTTTCAGTATGTTATGTGACGTAGCTTCTATACCCACGTCAGTACTCTGATAAAAAAAAGAGTAGGTACTTCATGATTGCCTTAAGACAGCTGGTATAGTGGGTTCTACTACAATGACCTAGGAACTCGGAAATAAAATTCTGAAAATATTTTATTTTGTTCAGTATGTTATGTGACGTAGCTTCTATACCCACGTCAGTACTCTGTTAAAAAAAAAATGAGTAGGTACTCCATAATTGCCTCAATACGGCAGGTATAGTGGTTTCTTCTACAATGACCTAGGAACTCGGGAATAAAATTCTGAATATCTTATGTTTTGTTCAGTATGTTATGTAATGTAGTTTCTATACCCACGTCAGTACTCTGATAAAAAAAAATGAGTAGGTACTCTATAATTGCCTGAAGACGGCAGGTATAGTCAGTTCTACTACAATGACCTAGAAACTCGGAAATAAAATTCTGAAAATCTTATGTTTTGTTCAGTATGTTATGTAATGCAGTTTCTATACCCACGTCAGTACTCTGTTAAAAAAAAAATGAGTAGGTACTCTATAATTGCCTAAAGACGGCAGGTATAGTGGGTTCTACTACAATGACCTAGGAACTCGGGAATAAAATTCTGAAAATCTTTGGATTGTTTCAGTATGTTATGTGACGTAGCTTCTATACCCACGTCAGTACTCTGATAAAAGAAAAAGAGTAGGTACTTCATGATTGCCTCAAGACGGCAGGTATAGTGGGTTCTACTACAATGACCTAGGAACTCGAAAATAAAATTCTGAAAATCTTTTATTTTGTTCAGTATGTTATGTGATGTAGCTTCTATACCCACGTCAGTACTCTGATAAAAAAAAATGAGTAGGTACTCCATAATTGCCTGAAAACGGCAGGTATAGTGGGTTCTACTACAATGACCTAGGAACTCGGGAGTAAAATTCTGAAAATCTTATGTTTTGTTCAGTATGTTATGTGACGTAGCTTCTATACCCACGTCAGTACTCTGATAAAAAAAAATGAGTAGGTACTCCATAATTGCCTGAAAACGGCAGGTATAGTGGGTTCTACTACAATGACCTAGGAACTCGGGACTAAAATTCTGAAAATCTTTTGTTTTGTTCAGTATGTTATGTGACGTAGCTTCTATAACCACGTCAGTACTCTGATAAAAAACAATGAGTAGGTACTCCTTAATTGCCTGAAAACGGGAGGTATAGTGGGTTCTACTACAATGACCTAAGAACTCGGAAATAAAATTCTGAAATTCTTTGGATTGTTTCAGTATGTTATGTGACGTAGCTTCTATACCCACGTCAGTACTCTGATAAAAGAAAAAGAGTAGGTACTTCATGATTGCCTCAAGACGGCAGGTATAGTGGGTTCTACTACAATGACCTAGGAACTCGGAAATAAAATTCTGAAAATCTTTTATTTTGTTCAGTATGTTATGTGACGTAGCTTCTATACCCACGTCAGTACTCTGTTAAAAAAAAATGAGTAGGTACTCCATAATTGCCTCAATACGGCAGGTATAGTGGTTTCTTCTACAATAACCTAGGAACTCGGGAATAAAATTCTGAATATCTTATGTTTTGTTCAGTATGTTATGTAATGTAGTTTCTATACCCACGTCAGTACTCTGATAAAAAAAAATGAGTAGGTACTCTATAATTGCCTGAAGACGGCAGGTATAGTGGGTTCTACTATAATGATCTAGGAACTCGGGAATAAAATTCTGAAAATCTTATGTTTTGTTCAGTATGATATGTAATGTAGTTTCTATACCCACGTCAGTACTCTGATAAAAAAAAATTGAGTAGGTACTCCATAATTGTCTGAATACGGCAGGTTTAGTGGGTTCTACTACAATGACCTAGGAACTCGGGAATAAAATTCTGAAAATCTTATGTTTTGTTCAGTATGTTATGTAATGTAGTTTCTATACCCACATCAGTACTCTGATAAAAAAAAGAAGTAGGTACTCCTTAATTGCCTGAAAACGGCAGGTATAGTGGGTTCTACTACAATGACCTAGGAACTCGGGACTAAAATTCTGAAAATCTTTTGTTTTGTTCAGTATGTTATGTGACGTAGCTTCTATACCCACGTCAGTACTCTGATAAAAAAAATTGAGTAGGTACTCTATAATTGTCTGAAGACGGCAGGTATAGTGGGTTCCACTACAATGACCTAGGAACTCGGGAATAAAATTCTGAAAATCTTATGTATTGTTCAGTATGTTATGTAATGTAGTTTCTATACCCACGTCAGTACTTTGATAAAAAAAAATGAGTAGGTACTCCTTAATTGCCTGAAAACGGTATAGTGGGTTCTACTACAATGACCTAGGAACTCGGAAATAAAATTTTGAAATTCTTTATATTGTTTCAGTATGTTATGTGACGTAGCTTCTATACCCACGTCAGTACTCTGATAAAAAAAAGAGTAGGTACTTCATGATTGCCTTAAGACAGCTGGTATAGTGGGTTCTACTACAATGACCTAGGAACTCGGAAATAAAATTCTGAAAATATTTTATTTTGTTCAGTATGTTATGTGACGTAGCTTCTATACCCACGTCAGTACTCTGTTAAAAAAAAAATGAGTAGGTACTCCATAATTGCCTCAATACGGCAGGTATAGTGGTTTCTTCTACAATGACCTAGGAACTCGGGAATAAAATTCTGAATATCTTATGTTTTGTTCAGTATGTTATGTAATGTAGTTTCTATACCCACGTCAGTACTCTGATAAAAAAAAATGAGTAGGTACTCTATAATTGCCTGAAGACGGCAGGTATAGTCAGTTCTACTACAATGACCTAGAAACTCGGAAATAAAATTCTGAAAATCTTATGTTTTGTTCAGTATGTTATGTAATGCAGTTTCTATACCCACGTCAGTACTCTGTTAAAAAAAAAATGAGTAGGTACTCTATAATTGCCTAAAGACGGCAGGTATAGTGGGTTCTACTACAATGACCTAGGAACTCGGGAATAAAATTCTGAAAATCTTTGGATTGTTTCAGTATGTTATGTGACGTAGCTTCTATACCCACGTCAGTACTCTGATAAAAGAAAAAGAGTAGGTACTTCATGATTGCCTCAAGACGGCAGGTATAGTGGGTTCTACTACAATGACCTAGGAACTCGAAAATAAAATTCTGAAAATATTTTATTTTGTTCAGTATGTTATGTGATGTAGCTTCTATACCCACGTCAGTACTCTGATAAAAAAAAATGAGTAGGTACTCCATAATTGCCTGAAAACGGCAGGTATAGTGGGTTCTACTACAATGACCTAGGAACTCGGGAGTAAAATTCTGAAAATCTTATGTTTTGTTCAGTATGTTATGTGACGTAGCTTCTATACCCACGTCAGTACTCTGATAAAAAAAAATGAGTAGGTACTCCATAATTGCCTGAAAACGGCAGGTATAGTGGGTTCTACTACAATGACCTAGGAACTCGGGACTAAAATTCTGAAAATCTTTTGTTTTGTTTAGTATGTTATGTGACGTAGCTTCTATAACCACGTCAGTACTCTGATAAAAAACAATGAGTAGGTACTCCTTAATTGCCTGAAAACGGGAGGTATAGTGGGTTCTACTACAATGACCTAGGAACTCGGAAATAAAATTCTGAAATTCTTTGGATTGTTTCAGTATGTTATGTGACGTAGCTTCTATACCCACGTCAGTACTCTGATAAAAGAAAAAGAGTAGGTACTTCATGATTGCCTCAAGACGGCAGGTATAGTGGGTTCTACTACAATGACCTAGGAACTCGGAAATAAAATTCTGAAAATCTTTTATTTTGTTCAGTATGTTATGTGACGTAGCTTCTATACCCACGTCAGTACTCTGTTAAAAAAAAATTAGTAGGTACTCCATAATTGCCTCAATACGGCAGGTATAGTGGTTTCTTCTACAATAACCTAGGAACTCGGGAATAAAATTCTGAATATCTTATGTTTTGTTCAGTATGTTATGTAATGTAGTTTCTATACCCACGTCAGTACTCTGATAAAAAAAAAATGAGTAGGTACTCTATAATTGCCTGAAGACGGCAGGTATAGTGGGTTCTACTATAATGATCTAGGAACTCGGGAATAAAATTCTGAAAATCTTATGTTTTGTTCAGTATGATATGTAATGTAGTTTCTATACCCACGTCAGTTCTCTGATAAAAAAAAATTGAGTAGGTACTCCATAATTGTCTGAATACGGCAGGTTTAGTGGGTTCTACTACAATGACCTAGGAACTCGGGAATAAAATTCTGAAAATCTTATGTTTTGTTCAGTATGTTATGTAATGTAGTTTCTATACCCACATCAGTACTCTGATAAAAAAAAATGAGTAGGTACTCCTTAATTGCCTGAAAACGGCAGGTATAGTGGGTTCTACTACAATGACCGAGGAACTCGGGACTAAAATTCTGAAAATCTTTTGTTTTGACGATTTATAATGTAGCTTCTATACCCACGACAGTACTCTGATACAAAAAAAAGGTGTAGGTACTCCATAATTGCCTGAAAACGGCAGGTATAGTGGGTTCTACTACAATGACCTAGGAACTCGGGACTAAAATTCTGAAAATCTTTTGTTTTGTTCAGTATGTTATGTGACGTAGCTTCTATACCCACGTCAGTACTCTGATAAAAAAAAAGAGTAGGTACTCCATAATTGCCTCAATACGGCAGGTATAGTGGGTTCTTCTACAATGACCTAGGAACTCGGAAATTATGTAATGTAGTTTCTATACCCACGTCAGTACTCTGATAAAAAAAAATTGAGTAGGTACTCCATAATTGTCTGAATACGGCAGGATTAGTGGGTTCTACTACAATGACCTAGGAACTCGGGAATAAAATTCTGAAAATCTTATGTTTTGTTCAGTATGTTATGTAATGTAGTTTCTATACCCACATCAGTACTCTGATAAAAAAAAATGAGTAGGTACTCCTTAATTGCCTGAAAACGGCAGGTATAGTGGGTTCTACTACAATGACCTAGGAACTCGGGACTAAAATTCTGAAAATCTTTTGTTTTGTTCAGTATGTTATGTGACGTAGCTTCTATACCCACGTCAGTACTCTGATAAAAAAAAATGAGTAGGTACTCCATAATTACCTTAAGACGGCAGGTATAGTGGGTTCCACTACAATGACCTAGGAACTCAGGAATGAAATTCTGAAAATCTTTTGATTTGTTCAGGATGTTATGGACGTAGCTTCTATACCCACGTCAGTACTCTGATAAAAAAAAATGGGTAGGTACTCCTTAATTGCCTGAAGACGGCAGGTATAGTGGGTTCTACTACAATGACCTAGGAAGTCGGGAATAAAATTCTGAAAATCTTATGTCTTGTTCAGTATGTTATGTAATGTAGTTTCTATACCCACGTCAGTACTCTGATAAAAAAAAATGAGTAGGTACTCCTGGTTTTTGTTGTTCGGAGAAATTAAATAATAATTAAACTGGTTTAGAGAGCCAATTAGTGATTAAAAACATTATAAACATTATTGTAAAACCAAAATAATAATAGTGCATGGCTTTTTTTGGCAAAAAGTTGAGTCTTGTGACATCAAAAGGTATTTATGTTTGGCGTTCCAATTGACAAAATTTCGTTCTAGTAGTTATTGAATTACAAGTTTAATATAGTTTAAGCTTGATAATAATATTTCTAATTATTATAGTATTTTTCAATCTTGTCCTTCTTGTTTTATGTGGTAAAGGTACAAAGTACTGGGGTGATTGAGTGAGAGGTCAAAATCAAAATTATAAGTATTAAGTAGGTACCTACCTACCCCATTACTTTTTACTTTTTATTCAAAAGCAACTTTCCTTCAAAACATATTATATACATCATTGATCTATTGCAGCATATAACATGATTTAAATGACATTAATGTATCATATTTATTTATTGACAACCTCCTCTACAGTAAAGGCATTCCCCAAGGAAGAGTATTTTATTGTGATGGATGGTGAATTGTATTATTATATTACACTACTTTATACATATAATCTTATTTAAGCCATACAAATGTACTTACCTAGGTAGGTACATTACACATTAACCTAATATATTAAGTATTATTATATTTTAATAAATTATTAGTTTTGGTTAGGTACTTATTTTATAGTCAATAGGTCTACACATTTTTACTTGTTACAATACTTGTAGGTATGTGTCGGTATTATAAGAATTAGTTACTGGGTGTGAATTGTTTTCAGCGCTGACCATGCCTCCTACCACTAGAAGAGCTACTGTGGTAGAATTAGAACAAAAGCTAAAAACTGCTCTGGTTGAATTGAAAAATTCTAAAATACTGTGCGACCAACTTTTGAAAGAGCGCGATGAAGGTGAAGCTGAGCTATTAAACATCAATAGCAAAATTAAGCAGTTGAAACAAGAGCTGAGTGAACTCCACACCCAGTATGAAGATGTATGTAGTGAACGGGATCAAGTACAGGAGCAACTCTCCGCTGTTGGCCTGTGCGGTGACTACTATGTGCAGGCATTAGATCGGAGCAGCCACTTGGAGCTGCAACTCAATGAAGCTCTGAGGACCATTGAAAAGTTTGAAGAGGAGAGGGAGAGGTGCCAGTGTGAACAAACATTATGTTTATATGACGAGTTGATTGACAAAGACTTAAAAGTTAATAATGTGTCCACAATTAATGGTGGATATTTTAGCAATAGGAAATATATTAAACTCTTAAAGTTCATAAAAAAATACAAGAATAAGTTAAACAACAATTATATTAGGTCTAGGAATATATCATTAAAAGCGGACTGCCGTAGGCTCATGTTGGAAGCCAAACAAAATAGTGACTATATAATTAATTTACAACTTCAATATGATAGTGATATTATTAAGTCAAAAACGGAAATTAATAACTTGCGCTTATGTCTCTCTGATATAACGGAAAAATACCAGTTGTCACAGAATGACCTTACAGAACAAATAAAAAATATGGATGAGATTCTTCAATTGAGCAAATATAACGCAGAGAGATTTGACTCATTTGTAAATAAAAATTGTTGCTCATGTGAAAATAAATTAAATTTATCGGATACCGGGTCTACTCTAACTTATTCCAGTGTGACTCTTCCAAAGGACATCACTAACAATACCTTACTACTCACAGATAGTATTGGTATAGGAATGGGCCAAATTTTTAATTATCATCTAGATCATTCTGTGACAAACTATTGTATGCCAAGTAATAGTTATAAGAATATAGTAAAATCTATTTCCTCCAAATTCTACAATTCATATAGTAATGTGGTTATTATGGTAGGAAATGGATTGAACACAAGCAAAGGTGACTTGTTGGACAGTGTGGATATCTTGTCACAACTTGGAGTAAGGAATGTTACATTATGTACATTCCTTTATTCAAACAAATATTCCACCTCACAAAATAAACATATTCATTATTTAAATAACTGTATCTATAATATGACATGTTATAATGATTTGTTCACTTTATTTGATATTAACAAATTTGTTAAAAATATTTATATGACCCAGGATAGCTTTAAACTACCTATGAAGGTACAAAAAACTATTGCTACATTGGTAGCTAATAATATATTATTAAGTATTGACTCCACATCATCATTTAGTAGTAGTACTAATAATGTTGTGGTACAACCATGTTTAAACTTTTAGATGTGACAATAGAGAAGGACAGTTGTAAGCTTACCTTAATACATCAAAATATTCAAAGCCTCTCTAGAAGAGTTCTAAATATTGAATTATTAATTGAAAAGTATAATTTAGATTTGATGTGTTTTACAGAATCCTGGCTAAAAGCAGAGAAAATGTGTTTCAATATAAATAACTTTGTAGTAGCTAGTTTTTTCAATAGAAACTCCTGTGAGGGAGGTGGATCTATTATCCTAATTAAAGATACACTAAAATGCAAAGAGCGGAAGGATATTGTAAAACTATCACTTGAACGTGTTTGTGAGATCTCATGCGCAGAGATGGATACCTATATTATTCTATGCATATACAGACCCCCTGCCTCTGCTTTACATACTTTTATTAATATAATGGAGGATGTTTTGTCAAAAATATTTGACTCAAATAAACAAATTTTTATATGTGGGGATTTTAATATAGATATCCTAATAAATAACAGCGACAAACAAAAACTTATTTTATTGTTTAATTCTTTTAATTTAAATAACGTATTCATGGAACCGACTAGAATTACTTCAACTAGCCGGACTTGTATTGATAATATATTTACTAACTGTTCTCTCTTAAGTAACTCTATTATTACCGGGGTACCCTCCGACCATAAATGTTTGTTAGTTAGCTTTCAGTCTCAAATTAAACCTATAAATAAAATTATTAAGTATAGGCCCTTAACAGATAATAAACTTAATAATTTTAATGAAAATGTAATGAGTAAAATGTCCAGATTCATATATAATATTAATCAACCAAATATTACATACTCCAATCTACATAAAATTATAAATCAAGAATTCAATAAAGTATGTAAAATTAAAACAAAGAAAATTACTGACAAATTAAATTTTGCTACTTGGGCCACTAAAGGCATTAGGATAAGTAGGGATACATTGTATGATCTATATGACAAAAGATCATATACATCTGACCAAATTTTCCATAATTATGTTAGAAATTATTCAAAACTGTTCAAGAAAGTTTGTATCATAGCGAAATCTATTCACATTGGATCCAAAATCAAACAGTCAGATAATAAATCCAAGTGTGTATGGAAAATCATTAATACTGAAACCGGTAAAAATATTATCAGACAAAATATCATTTCAATTAGACAAAACGGAGTTATGTTATCAGATAAAAAACAAGTTGCGGAGTTATTCGAGGAATTCTTTACTAATATTCCGTTACAAATCACGAACTGTATTAAATCATCAGCTAGTACTGCTAAAGATTTTTTAAAACGATATATTAAAATGCCAAGTATATCTAATTTTAATTTTAAACATGTCACAAATGAGGATATACTAAAATACTTTAAAATTTTAAATAAAAAAAAACTGAAGATTTATGGGGGCTATCTGTCAAAGCTATCGATTCAATCATTCTTATTATAGCACCGGTACTAGCTGATATTTTTAACGGTTGTGTTAATGAAGGAATTTTTCCCGACCTCATGAAAAATAGTAAAATAGTTCCCATATTCAAGTCCGGTTGTAAGACAGATCCAAATAATTATCGCCCTGTTTCTGTACTGCCAGCCTTAAGTAAAATATTCGAAAAAATACTTCTTGGTCAGCTGTTAAGTCATTTTAATACTCATAAATTGTTACATGATCAACAATACGGGTTCACAAAAGGTAGAAACACAACAAATGCCGGTACAAGATTGATTACTGAAATAATTGACGCTTGGGAAAACTCTCAGGATCTCGTTGGCGTTTTCTGTGATCTGTCTAAAGCGTTTGATTGTGTTGACCATCAAACTTTGTTAGATAAGCTAGAATTTTATGGCATTCGCGATTTAGCTTTAAATCTAATAAAGTCGTACCTTTCTAATAGGACTCAAGGTGTTAATATTGATGGTTGTGTATCCGCCGGAACCCTTGTAAAGATGGGTGTCCCCCAGGGCTCAATTTTAGGCCCATTCCTGTTCCTAGTATACATCAATGATCTTCCACATATGGTACAGGAGATGGCGCAGATAGTGCTATTTGCTGATGATACATCCCTACTTTTTAAAGTTAGTAGGAAAGATAATATATTATCGGCAGCAAATGACACTCTGGAAATGGTTTCAAAATGGTTCACGGCAAATAATTTAGTTTTAAATGCAAAGAAGACTAAGTGCCTGAAATTTACTTTGCCTAATGTATCTAATATCAATGCCACAGTGAAGATAGGTGGTACTGACCTGGAATTTGTTGACTCCACTGTGTTTTTAGGGATCACAGTCGATTCCAAACTACAGTGGAAAGCTCACCTTACTTCTTTATCCAATAGACTGAGCTCTGCTGCATATGCAGTCAGAAAAATCAGAAAGTTAACTGATGTTGCAACAGCCAGACTAGTGTACTTCGCCTACTTTCACAGTATAATGACATATGGTCTTATAATGTGGGGATCTGCGGCTGATATTGATACTATATTTATTTTACAAAAGAGGGCCATTCGGGCAATATATAACATGAAATCTCTTCGAGAAATCTTTCCTATGATTGAGGTACTGACACTACCATCTCAATATATTTATGAGAATTTATTGTACGTCAGGAAAAACTTAAATATGTTTACTAAAAATAGCGATAGACATAATTTAAACTTAAGAAACATAGATAAAATCGATATACCAAAGTTTAGACTGCAAAAAACTAATAAATGTTTCGTCATTAACAGTATAAGGATATTTAATAAATTACCTAAACGCATTATAGATCTGAGTGAAATAAAGTTTAAGAATTGTATAAAACAAATATTAATCAATAAGGCTTACTATAATGTAAAAGACTATTTTAACGATAAAGACGTCTGGATCTGTCCGGATATGCAATTGAGGTCTCGCAAATAGTTAATAAATTGCTTATTACATATGTAGAATGTACCCTAGTTTAGTATATTGATACTGTAATAATTTAATATTACATAATTTATTTTCATTACATTATGTAAATTTTGTCTTTGGATAAGGTAATTGATGATTACTTACCTATTTATACTTAATTTATACTACATTATACTGTGTAGCTCTGTACATTGGTACAGTAACAAATAATCTGTCATAGGGTGTTTTACGCATGCTGATCAGTGGGGTGCACCTTGAGTAGGTATGCTAATATGTTTATATATATGTATGTATATATGTATATATATATGTGTATATATGTATATGTATGTGTGCTATATAGCATAAGCCAATCAATAGCTGTGCTCCTTTTTTAGTTTGTGTGAAGCACTAGAGTTTTTTACTTGCTGGTTTCTTTTTCTCCGGGGGGGTCTCTGAGGGGATCGACTTTACAGTTAATGTTTACGCCCTTAAACATACCGATCCTTATATGTGATTGGTTACTTACCTTTTATTTACAATAAACATTTAAGGCGTGGACATGGTCGGTGAAGTTGGTCGCCTTGGTGGCTCTCTTGTATGGCAAATAAGGATTGACAGGTCAATGGAATCAGCTAACCACCTAGTCTTACACTAGTTGGTTATGTAGTGTGTGTTCGGTTCGGTAGTATTTTTCATATTAAAATTTCCATTCGCGTTTAAGTTCTAAATCTGATATCGAAGTATAATAAATATTTGTCGTTCTTTTGTTAATGAATGCTGCCTAACCAAACGCACTCTAAGACCTCATTGTTAAACGTTTTTTTTTTTTTGACTATTCATAAATATCTGTAAAGATTTACATGAAATAAATGATTTTGACTTTGACTTTGACTTCCTTAATTGCCTGAAGATGGCAGGTATAGTGGGTTCTACTACAATGACAATGTTACATGATCAACAATACGGGTTTACAAAAGGAAGAAACACAACAAATGCCGGTACAAGTTTGATTGCGGAAATAACCGATGCATGGGAAAATTCTCAGGACCTCGTTGGTGTTTTCTGTGATCTATCTAAGGCGTTTGATTGTGTTGATCATCAAACTTTGTTAGATAAGTTAGAATTTTATGGTATTCGCGACTTAGCTTTAAATCTATTAAAATCTTACCTTTCCAATAGAACTCAAGGTGTTAATATTGATGGCTGTCTATCCGAAGGGGCCCTTGTAAAGATGGGTGTTCCGCAAGGCTCAATTTTAGGACCATTCCTCTTCCTAGTATACATCAATGACCTTCCACATATGGTTCAGGAGATGGCGCAGATAGTGCTATTTGCTGATGATACATCTCTACTGTTTAAAGTTAGTAGAAAAGATAATATATTATCATCAGCAAATGACACTCTGGAAATGGTTTCGAAGTGGTTCACCGCGAATAATTTAGTTTTAAATGCTAAGAAAACTAAGTGTCTAAAATTTACGCTCCCCAACGTAACTGGTATTAATTCCACAGTGAAGTTAGGTGGTACTGATCTGGAATTTGTTGACTCCACTGTGTTTTTAGGGATCACAGTCGATTCCAAACTACAGTGGAAAGCTCACATAAATACTCTATCAAATAGATTGAGCTCTGCTGCATATGCAGTCAGAAAAATCAGACAATTAACTGATGTTGCAACAGCCAGACTAGTGTACTTCGCCTATTTTCACAGTATAATGACGTATGGTCTTATAATGTGGGGATCCGCGGCAGATTTTGATAGTATATTTATTTTACAAAAGAGGGCTATTCGGGCAATATATGGTATGAAAGCTCGTGATTCTCTCCGGGAAACATTTCCTATGATTGATGTATTGACACTACCATCTCAATATATTTATGAGAATTTATTGTACGTCAAGAAAAACTTAAGTATGTTTAGTAAAAATGGCGACAGGCATAATTTAAACTTAAGAAATATAGATAAAATTGATATTCCAAAGTTTAGACTGCAAAAAACTAATAAATGTTTTGTCATTAACAGTATAAGGTTATTTAATAAATTACCTAAAAGTATTATAGATTTAAGTGAAATAAAGTTTAAAAATTGTATTAAACAAACATTAATCCATAGGGCTTACTATAGAGTTAATGACTATATTAATGATAAAGATGTCTGGACCCGTTCTGATCTGCAATTGAGGTCTCACAACTAGTATTGCCTTTTCAAATGAGTACCCTAGTAGGTATGTTAAATCTGATATTGTAATAACTTATTATTACTTAATTTATTTTTTATTATATTTAAATTTTATCTTTGGATAAGGTATATCTTATGATTACTTATTAATATTTACATTATGCAGGTACTCTGTTATTATATATTATTATTTAGTAAAGTGCCTGTACTCTTTAGTATTTGCAGTTCTGTACATTGGTACAGCAACCAATTGCTAAACTGTTAAATAATCTGCCATAGGGTGTTTTGCGCATGCTTTTAGTAGGGTTAGAGCATTTAATGTATGCTGCGATATGCATATCGGTAACTCAATGGCTATATTCCTCTGTTAGTTTGTGTGAAGCACCAGAGTTTTTTACTTGCTGGTACCTTTTTCTCCGGGGTGTCTCCGGAGGGATCGACTTTACAACTAGTGTTTACGCCCTTAAAGATACCGATCCATATAACTATGTTAATGCGATTGATGGTCATTTAAAAATATCTACAGCCAATATAATGATAATATAAGAACTAATATTTAAGGCGTGGATACGGTTGGTGAGGTCGGTCGCCTCGGTGGCACCCTTGTATGGCAGATGATAATCGGAAGGTCAATGGAATCAGCTAACCACCTAGTCTTACACTAGTTGGTTATGTAGCGTGCGTTCGGTTGGTTGGTTTTTTCAATACTTTTATTTATGACACCTTTTATTAATTAATCTATAATGGTTATATATATATATATATAGCAGCCTAACCAAACGCACTCTAGACCTTATTGTTAAAAAATTTTTTTTTATTTTTTTTTGACTATTCATAAATATCTGTAAAGATTTACATGAAATAAATAATATTTGATTTGATTTGACCTAGGAACTCGGAAATAAAATTCTGAAAATCTTATGTTTTGTTCAGTATTTTATGTAATGTAGTTTCTATATCCACGTCAGTACTCTGATAAAAAAAATGTGTAGGTACTCCATAATTGTCTGAAGACGGTAGGTGTAGTGGGCTCTACTACAATGACCTAGGAACTCGGAAATAAAATTCTGAAAATCTTTTGGTTTGTTCAGTATGTTATGTGACGTAGCTTCTATACTCTGATAAAAAAAATGAGTAGTTACTCCATAATTGCCTCAAGACGGCAGGTATAGTGGGTTATATACTACAATGACTTAGGAACTCGGGAATAAAATTCTGAAAATCTTATGTTTTATTCAGTATGTTTTATGTTGTAGCTTCTATACCCACGTCAGTATTCTGATAAAAATAAATAAATCGGTAGACGGCAGGTATAGTAGGTTTTACTACAATGACGTTGGAATTCTGGAATATAAAAATCCGAAAATCGTTTCACTTTTTATGTTATGTAATGTAGCTCATATATCCGCGACCGTATAAAAAAATAGGTAGTCCATAATTGCCAAGGTCGGTTTATATTGGCCGGTAACATTATTTACGTATTTTATAAAATTTCTCAATTTGGTCGGGTTATAACAGCCGCTAGGTTTCGGCCGGTAACTTTACAATTTATAAAACTCCTTTAATTGGTCGGTTTATAACGGCCGCTAGATTTCGGCCGGTAACTTCACATTTTATAAAACTCCTCAAATTGGTCGGGTTATAACGGTCGGTAACATTTCGGCCGGTAACTTCACACTGGTAAAATCGAGAACAGTAAAGCAAAATACCAATGTCAATGTCTGTGACATCGTTATTTAAAATTTTGACATACTATAATTATTATTGTTTAAAATTACTAAACAACTATACGAAATACGAAAAAAAAATCCTAAGGCTAGCTACCTACCAAAATATTTTGTTCAAGGACGGCAAGGGTGCATAAGATCACTAATTGATCCAGTCTCCCCGATTTTTTTTATTAATCTCTTCACAGTTGACAAACTTAAAGCATTATTACGACCATATAAATATCGGACTTCAATTATATATATTGTAGCCGACAGACCCACATTAAAACATTATTTTGGACTTCGACAAGAACTTAGTTACTAAACAAATATTCGTGTGACAAGGAGAATTTGATTGACATTATTAAGGAGACTAAAATAAATTATGTTTAAATGATTTGTGCTTTTCACTAAAAAATAATAATTTCTAGCTGTGATACCGTCTGATATACCAGGTGACCTCGAATGGTCTTACTTTGGGCTAATACGATGTTCGCCTGATCATAACAAACAACTTTCCCCGAGAAACCGTATGTCGGAAATGAGAATATTTTTTGGTTTCCCCATACAAATTGTCTATTTTAAAATTACCTATTTATATATGAGATATGAGAAGCAAATATTTTTAATCATTTTAGAGATATACGAGTAGCTTCTTGGGGTAAGTTGTTTGTTTTGATCAGGCGAACATCCTAAAGTGATATCATTCGCAGTCACCCTGTATATGATATATAAATATATTCGATACCATTCGCAGTCACCCTATATATGATATACTAGCTGACCCGCGCAACTTTGTCTGCGCGTTTAAATTTAACCGTTTACGCAGCGTACGCTCTTAAAAGGAATAATTTTTCCCCGTTTTTGCAACATTTTTCTTTGTTACTCCGCTCCTATTAGTCGTAGCGTGATGTTATATAGCCTATAGCCTTTCTCGATAAATGGATTATCCAACACGAAAATATTTTTTCAATTCGAATCAGTAGTTCCTGAGATTAGCGCGTTCAAACAAACAAACAAACTCTTCAGCTTTATAATATTAGTATAGATAAATATATTTATTGGAGCACGGTATGTGACGTTGCGTCTACCTGATGGCAAGTAAAACTACGAAGTCCATGAATGAGAAGAACCAGCATTGGTCGTTTCCGCTATGCCGGTTAAATGAAGCAGTTGCGAAACGGGAGGTTATAAGATAAATTTGCATTACGAGTACTAATATATTACTATTCTCGCTGCTCTATTAACAATTTAAGCACCCGTTTCGTAACTGCATCGTGAAAGGAGATTATGACCTCAACAATGTATCGATGCAGTAGTCTCCCGCGGGTCAACCCACAAACTGATACCGAAACCTGACTAGGTCACTTGACGGTTTTTGCGTCTGTTTAGGCGGTGGTAATCAAAACCGGCTGTCTTCGTGAGTTTATAGAGGGCTCCCTGAAAAAAGTAGACGTCATCGCCAAAATACAGCTTGTTTATTTAAGCCTCATTTCTTCTCGGCGCTTTATCCGCAATTGTAAATATGTGGGTTAACAATACCTATAAAAAAATATAAGTCAATCGGACCAATGGTCTCGAGATATTTGATGCGGACAGACCAGTTCCACCAAAAGGGTTCGAATTTTATAGTTTACGGAACCAAACTTATAAACGTCACGTGATATCGATTTAATTCTCAATAAATCTAAATAGCGATTTTAAAATAAACATGTTGTCATACTTCACGTAAGAAGTCATAGCCATTGATATATATTTATGGACATGCAAGCCAGTACAAAAGTTTAGTCATACGTTGATTACCGATCATATAGGTATGATCGGTAAAAAAAATACTTTAAACTAAAATAAACATAAATACCATCATGGGTGCCATTTAGCTTCCGAGAACTGGTAACCGGCCACAGGATATCCAGTTAAGGGATTAAACCATCCTCATTTCACCTATGATATAAAAAGGCAAACTTTATAAATACCTATCCCCTTATTCATAATTATTTTTATTGAATGTTTAGACTATTGAGAGCTTTGACTGATTCACTCTTTTTAAAAAAGTAGTGCGACAGAAAGTGTCAAAACACTTCAATAGTTTAAGCATTCATTAAAAATCGTTATGAATAAGGGAATATTACTAGTTAGTATTTATAATAAATAAATGCTTTAAACTGTCTGAAATAGTTGAGCGGTCCAAATCCTACTACCTACACTTACTAACTTGTGGAGTCGAGACATTAAAAGCATTGTAGAAACAAAAGACAAAACACTAAAAACATTCTTATCACATGTCCCGATAAGATTAAATTGAACCGTAATTAAGATTATGATGTAATTACGGTTTAATTGAAGTAAATTTTTAGCAGACTAGTTTAGCAGACTTGGGGCCTTGCAAATATTGATTGACGCGGATGGGGCGTCGACGACGACGACGAAAATCAAAATCAAAGCCTTTTTTCGTCGATCGAGTTTTACACATAGTCTAGTATATGTTATACCGGAACATGTTCTATATGTTACAAAAGTTTCTTTCAAATCGGTTTAGTATTTTTGGCGAGATTGAAGCGCAAACATACAAACCCACAAACTTCCATTTATAATATTAGTAGGATAATTCTGAAGCTTGTTTATTTAAGCCTCATTTCTTCTCGGTATTTTTTCCGCAACGAAGTATAACACAACTGTAGGTCTACCACGAGTTTGTGCAAAAAATGTTTACTATAGTCGCTAGTAACTATATATAGAAATCAACCAATAAGAGAGGTTTATTTGAAAAATAAAACAATCCTAAAATGCTTATCCATGGTATATAAGTCTATGTAAATTACAAAATATTTGTGGTTGACATAGGGTTGTTATGACAATGACATGACTTTTATTTTATTTTGTGACAAAATTAGTTGTATAATTAAATATTTAGTATAAAAAATAATAATTTTTTTTTGTATAATTAAATATTTTGTGACAAAATTAGTTGTATATAAATTCTTTTTAAAGTAGAAACAATCAGAATGTTAAAATAAAACCTACTGGGGCCTTATTTATTCTGAGTTTTCAACCGCTAATCACGACAAGACGTTGCGCAAACTATAAATATGGAAATATAAGCTCTATTCCAATGGTTATATAGTATGTACTAGGTTGGCTATTATAATGCCGCCATCTTGAAATACACGAATTCTTCGCAAGTTTGAACATGTATGGAGCATTGGAATTTCAACTTTATAATTAACAGAATAGAACTTACATTTCAATACCCATACTTTACGCAAAATGCGCGACGGTGAACGTTGCAAAACTCGAAATAAAGCCCTTCTAAAATTTTGAAATGTTTTGACCGTTCTGAGATGAGACAGGCAGTGGAAAATATAGTCATCTCTTTCTTTATTCTCAGTTACGTCTTCAAATGGTCATTTAGGTGTGTTGCTGTTTGTACAAGTCGTTCCATTACATAGAAATAGAAGAAAATTCCATTCCATTACCAAAAAATGTTAACATGAAGTTTCTTTCTTTACCAAACCAAACTGGAATTGCTAACATCAAAATCTGACAATTTCAACACGGGTTAAAAGGTGTTTTTTTTTGTTAAATTTTGACAAATGTTTGTTTTTATGTAAATATCTATCAACAAATTGGATTTTAATGATTTTTTTTAAATCATATTTGTTTTAATGATAAAAATACGATGAAACCTAAAAAAGATAATTTGTAAGTAAATTCAGCTTTGATGTTTAATTAAAAAATACTTTTATTTTATATATATACATATACCTACATATACGTAGTAAAAGCTTAATTCCAATTATTCAATATAAAAAATACTCCTTGTCAAAAATTAACGTCAAAAAGAAGCCTCGGCCGTTTCAAGAGCTCATACTGACGATGTAAAAAAAACTAGTATGGTTTAAATGAAACAGTTGGTGGCCCTTGTTTATGATGTTAGCAGCGCTATTAAATGGAACGTATATGGTACGTTTTGTGTTTTGAAAATCAGCTGTTTTGGCGTTTTATTTTGATAAACCCTGCGTTCCGCCAGCAAGCGCGGGCAGTTTTTCGTACAGAAGCTCCACTCCGATAGATCAATTAAATAAATAGCGACTTTTGCACCGACACAATAAAGCTCAGCTCAGATCGCACAACGCTAATGGCCTACATTTATATTCACCTAAAGTTGCCTCTCTTTCTATCGCGTAATTCTTTAGGTTCAGAAACCTAAAGAATTACGCGATAGAAAGCGACGTTAGGGTTGTCTTCTTTTAAACAAAGCCTAGGTTAGGTACTTAGTAGTAAGTACGTACAACATTTTTATTTTAGGATGTCTGCTGCATACGTATTTTAACCTAAGAAGATACGGTAGCCATAAGGCACACTACATTGTCTATGAAACTAAATATTGCGCTATGGTGTGCCTATACACCGAAAAGCAATATTTAGTTGAAATAACAAAAGAAATAATAGTAGTAGTTAGAAGTAGTATGGTAGATTATATGGAATAATATAAGTTCGAATAATACCTTTAAAGGAATCAGTTTGTACCTACCTACGGTACGTTTGAGTACTGCTTAAAAGGCTTACAAAGCTAGCTTATTTTATTTGACAGGTGTTTTTTTAGTACTTCGCTTTGCTTTAGATTTTTGATGACGTCACAGAAAAAAGCAAATTACGTCATCGAATTCGTTGCGAACGCTTTGAAAATACGAGTAGTGCAATCAAAGTAAATTGTCTGTGGTCACAATTATGTATCAAATACTTTTTTTTGTTTATTTTAATTGTTCCCTCCCTTTCACTTAATCGTATTAGAACTCTATTTTGTATTCTCTTATGAATTTTATATGATTTTTATTTATGCACATAAAACTGTTCGAGTACTCCTGCAAACGCTGCGATTGCTTTGCTTCGCTTTGTGTACTTTGACGGCTGTTTAGATACTACTGTTTTTCACTTAAAGCCTAAGCGCTTTAAGTGAAAAACAGTAGTAAACGAACACACTGCTAGTAAGTTGAAAGAAAAACTTACAAAAACATAGCCTCAGTATATTTACTTAGTCTATGTTATTTATTATTAAGCAACCTACGTACCTAATTGGGAAAATAAATAAGATTGTACGAGCAAGTATGTATGTTGTCTACTTATCAAAACTGCATAATATTTCTAGTAATAGTTCATGGTAGTGCACTAACTATTACTGCCTTACTACATAAAGTTATCAAACAAAACATAACCTGTCCTTGTAAACATAACTTATAAATAGCTAGCTATACTATAGTAATTAAATATCTAACAAAGTAGGGGGAGATGGGGCAGATTGATGCAAAAATATTTAAAATCAAATATCATGTGATATGACATAATATTTTTAACTTATTTTTAATTTAGCGTATAGCTAAATATATTAATATTATAATGTTAAAATAAGAAACGGTTTAAGTTGAGAATAAATTGAAATATTCATAATTTTGTAAATAATGGAATTTGCATCATTCTGCCCCACCAACCACTTGGATACATCACTTGGGGCACATTAATACAGTGTAGTAATGGTTTAAAATATAACACTCAACTAAGTCAATTGCAATTACTTAAGAAAAAAATATAAACTTAATAAGAACTGCCTCTATTCTAACTTTTACTGGACATTCTATGCACTTAATTGTACACTGTAAAAGATTTAAGTTTATTGTAAACTGTAAAAGAATACTTAGATAATGTTTGAGCTGTAACCTTAGAAAAAATAGGTTTAGGCACGTGTAAAACAATATCTTTAATATCTACGCTTGCTTTGTTTTCTACATCTGAGTCTCTACCATGGGTTTGCGCAATGTAAATACGTAACGTATTTGTAAAGGTATATACGTAATTATATACGTGAGCAGCAACCAATAGGGCAGCTTTATTTTTGGTAACAGGATTGAATAAAGCGATCCTATTGGTTGTTACTCACGTATACGTATACAAATACGCTACGTTGCTACAATGCGTAAACCCATGGTAGAGCCTCTGGAGAACAAAAAACTAATACCTTTGATTTTTTAAAGTTATTATGACACTTGATAGTCAAATTGTATTTAGAAAATGACTTTGGCCACATAATAAACTACAGATGTCTTCTTAAAATTACCAATGTTTATATTTTCAGTGTTAGGGGTATCAAACCCTTTTCCACCCTCTGCATCAAACTCTTCATCACCGTCGTTATGACTTAATTGCAACGACTCATTTTCACTGGGATAGGCTTTTGACTTTATTCTTTTTTAGTTTCTATCCCAATCAATTTTTACCCTTTATTTACTTTCTGCTTCATCTATTTTACTGTTTTCATTTTTATTTCATTTTATTTATACCTGTATAAATAAAATGAAATAAAAATGAAAATTTGCGGCACATTTGGTTCCATGGGAAAAGTTGTTCGTATTGATCAGTAGAACCTCATATTAGCCCAAAGTACATCCTTTCAAAGTCACCATGTATAATAATTGCAACCGATCTTTTTCTGACGTGTCAGTATAAATCCTAATTTTCCTTTTTTAGATCTTTACAGCTTTTTTTAAAGAAACACGATGGAATGAAAATCATAATATGAAAAATACTACCAAACCGAACACACACTACATAACCAACTAGTGTAAGACTAGGTGGTTAGCTGATTCCATTGACCTGTCAATCATTATCTGCCATACAAGGGAGCCACCAAGGCGACCAACTACACCGACCGAAAGTCGATCCCCTCAGAGACACTCCGGAGAAAAAGAAACCAGCAAGTAAAAAACTCTAGTGCTTCACACAAACTATAAGAGGAGCACAGCCATTGATTTGCTTATTCTATATAGCATATATATATATATATATATATTAGCATACTCAAAATGCACCCCACCGATCAGCATGCGTAAAACACCCTATGGCAGATTATTTATTACTGTACCAATGTACAGAACTACACAGTACTGTAGTATAAATTGAGCATAAATAAGTAGGTAATCATCAATGATTACCTTATCCAAAGACAAAATTTACATAATGTAATAAAAATAAATTATGTAATATTAAATTATTACAATATCGGACACTACATACCTACTAAGCTAGGGTACATTCTACATATGTAAAAAGCAATTTGTTCACTAGTTGCGAGACCTCAATTTTCCAGACGTCTTTATCGTTAAAATAGTCTTTTACACTATAGTAAGCCTTATTGATTAACATGTGTTTTATACAATTCTTAAACTTTATTCAGATCTATAATGCTTTTAGGTAATTTATTATATAACCTTATACTGTTAATGACGAAACATTTATTAGTTTTTTGCAGTCTAAACTTTGGTATATCAATTTTATTTATTATTATTATTATTATTAAACTTTATTGCATAATACAAAGGCGGACTTTATCTATGTTTCTTAAGTTTAAATTATGTCTATCGCTATTTTTACTAAACATATTTAAGTTTTTCCTTACGTTCAATAAATTCTCATAAATATATTGAGATGGTAGTGTCAATACATCAATCATAGGAAAGATTTCTCGAAGAGAAACGACACGAGCTTTCAAGTTTATATTGCCCGAATGGCCCTCTTCTGTAGAATAAATCAGTGCCTGGCGTGAATATGTTGACAACTCGATATGTAGGATTTTTTTTATTAGTCCATAGGCTTCCCGCGCCCCTGAACTTATATGAAAAAAAAAATACAGGCCAAAACATAATATTTTTTTTTTGTAATTTCACTTGGTAAAACATGGATATTGATTTTGACGTTCTTGACTTGACATATCTACTTATTAAATTAAATATATTTGGGTTATAATGAATAAGAATGATATATGTTATTTTATCAATTTATGTCCAATAATCAAATGAAGAACATATTTAGAAATTTCAACTTGACAATTTAATTTATGCATTTATTTCTTACTTCTACTTTTAAATTATAAATTGACATTAGCAGATATAAAGGTATGGTTAATAGCAGGTTATACAGTTTTATTTCATTTCCCAAGTTGTACATATAAAGTTCTACTAAACATGACAGTTATAAGATATATGTAAATTAGTTTCTGGTTTCTCTTAATTAAAAAATAAATTAATAGATAAATTTCACCTGGCAACTACGTTTTTACAAACGTCAAACTCTGTCATTATTTTATTTTAATTTCGATTCTTTGAGGGTAGCCCGAAGACTGTAGACGCGTGTTTTTACTACGGTTATCATATTAAATTTTATTGAATATTATTGTGCAAAAGTGTACTAATTTTGTAGAATAAGCATTTATATAGTATTATTAAGTGTGATAAGTGTAGCATTTACGCAGTGATCTCGGTGTTTGTGCTATCTCAAATAATCCCACAATCTTCAGTAAAATGGCGGTACCCATTTTACTGTAGATTCTTTTTCCTCTTCACTTGATATTGACAAGACTATACCGTATGCTTACATACGGTCATGTCGCCATTCCTTTTTCTACCCTTGTCCTTTCCCGATTCCTTTCCATCCTGTTATCCCTCTTTTTACTAATAATTCATTTATTTTATTCTCCTACCCATATGACACAGGCAAAATTTCGTGCCATGCGAAGAGGCCATTTAATCAAAAAATAGTAATAGTTTTTTAATTTCGATTTTCGTTAAAATTTCCGTAAATATTGAAGAAACCTATGCGTAGTCAAGTAAGGGTAACTATTTTAAAGAAAAAAGAGAATCAGATTCGCTAATGCAGCATGTTGAGATACTCGCCAGTATGTTCAGCCAAGTAATTTTGATACTTTCAAAAAGTTGATATACTATTATTTTAATCAATTACTTATTGGCAATAAGTAGTTGATTAAATTAATAATTGTTTTTAAGTCAATTTTAAAGTTGTTCCTAACAGAAAAAAAAACATTGTCTCAATTTTGAAACATTTTAATTGATCCTAATTTTTGAGTGTGTAATTATAGGATATAATTTTCACAAATTGCATTATTTACCTAAGAACCAATAATGAAATGTAAAGATATGGAACATAGATATAGACTGTCCTAACAGTAGTTCTTATTTTAGGAGAGTCGTATTCCAAAGTCAGACGAATTATTGAGGAGGCTTCGTCAATGACGGCGTATTTGCAACTACTGTAAAAAATATAAAAGGAGGTTAAAAGATAACAAGATCAGTTGAAAAATTTACTTGGCTCAGTAATAATAACACTAAGAATAGCCGGAGAAAATAGAAATTACTCAAAACAATAGTAGCAGACAAGACATATACTATGCTAACTATAAGGTTTAATTAATCTTTATTTTCCATAACATTCATGCACATTCAATTTCATGGATACAATGTTCTTAACTATCCATGGATTCTCAGCGCGGGGTACCAGGTCCATCGCGTAATTGGAAGGCAGAGGAATGAACTGCAGCGTTCCCGGACTTAATACCGCGAAGTAGGTTTAAAAGCCTTTTAACTCTAACTTTCACTATGTTCACTATCCATCTTGGAAACACGTCCCAAAAGTTCCGATGGCTGTTCTCGGAAGGCCAAGATCCCTCAATTTATCTTCCACCGATTTCCACTGCATAAAGTTGAGTTTTAAAACTGTTTCTAGTAATTTCATTTGTGAGATCAAAGTATTTATTCGACTTGATGGTGTGGTCCTTAGGAATGTTTGTTTCCCACGGAACAGTGAGTTTTATAAGTATTACTTTCTTCAAGCACCGAGAGTATATCGTTATGTCTGGTGGAAATATTGTATCAATATCTGCCGCAGATCCCCACATTATAAGACCATATGTCATTATACTGTAAAAATAGGTGAAGTACACTAGTCTGGCTGTTGCAACATCAGTTAATTGTCTAATTTTTCTGACTGCATATGCAGCAGAGCTCAATCTATTGGATAAAGTATTAATGTGAGCTTTCCACTGTAGTTTGGAATCAACTGTGATCCCTAAAAACACTGTGGAGTCAACAAATTCCAGATCAGTGCCACATTGGGGCATTGATATTAGATACATTAGGCAACGTAAATTTCAGGCACAGGCACGATAAGATTTTTTTCAAAAAACAATGTGCACTAATGAAAAGAACTTTTTTTTTTAAATCCACAAAATACTTAATACTTGATACCCTCACTTATCTTTCACATATAAAGATCTTTACAAATTGGCACAGAAGATCTCTGAAACACTTTTACATTTCACGTATTTGTTTACTTGGCTGCACTCGAAACACGTTCAGTCTTGTAAAATGTCACCGGCTGGCTGGCTGTTTATTCCACTATGAAATAATGCCTGTGTATCTATGTACCCCTTGTATCATTCTGCCCCACCTCCCCCTACGTATATACGAGCGAGATACTTAGATAACTATATCAAAGGATAACATTTGGTACATAGGAAAGGTGGCGAATAATGAAAATTTGCATTCTTATAAACTGACTACTAGACCCACATTTTAATATTTATTTAGTGTACCTGCCTAATAACCTATAGGTAGGCGTGGATTTATTCACCTTTTGAGGTCTTTTGTTACTATTATTTAAGCAACAGGCGGCAGCCCTCAGAAATTTAACTCATCCATGGGTACGCCCGGGTACTTGTAGCTTCATACCTAAAGCGCAGAGTGGAACACCCCTGGGGCTTTATTCCGAGTTTTGACACGTTCACCGACGCGCATTTTGCGTAAAGTACGGGTATTATTAATAATAATAATAATATGTAGGACAAATTACACATATTGCTCTGGTCACAAACTAAGCTCTAGGCTTGTACTATGTGTACCAGAAGCAACGATATAATACATATTATATTTTATAAACACCCAGACCATGACAAACTGTACAGAAAAAAACGTACTAATATTTTTTGCCATGGGTGGGAATCGAACCCACGACCTCCGGATACAACGCCAAAGGCGCAACCACTAGTCTACGGAGGCTGTCAAGGCTATTGAAATGTAAGTTCTATCCTGTTAATTATAAAGTTGAAATTCCAATGCTCAATACATGTTCAAACTTGCGAAGAATTCGTGTATTTCAAGATGGCTGCATTATAACAGCCAACCTAATACATACTATATATCCATTGGAATAGAGCTTACATTTCCATATTTATAGTTTGCGCAACGTCTTGTCGTGATTAGCGGTTGCAAACTCGGAATAAGGCCCCTCGTCGGGTGTCAAAAATGTAACTAGAAAGTTGCGCCTGTTTGGCCACGTGTCGCTTCAGTTGCAAAAGGCAAAAAAGGCTAGTGCGGCTTCTTACTTATTTGTTCAGTGTTTTGTATTTTAAGAATATTTTTGTGCGTTGAATAAATCAATATTGTTATTGTTTTACAAAGTTTATAAACAAAATTTATACAGCAATTAACAGTATTACGTGTATATAAATCCATATCAACCTATTATATAAATATGGTCAAGAAATTATTATTCCATTTGCTGGGAGCTTTACATTTCTTTTATGGATGCTTTTACGATTTTAATTATGTAGTTGTCCCACAACCTCCAGGATCGACAGCTAGTTATGGAGGAAAATTTAAATATTTAACATTTCTTGACGCTGTAAGTATAATAATACTCCCTGATATATTTTTTATAATATTAATATGTATAAATAAGGTCAATGATTTATACTTAAATGCTCACCTTTTACACTATAGGTCATAATAGTGGGTTGATGCTCGTAGTAAGAGATATAAAATTTCCATCATTATCATTGCATTCATTAGTTTTTGGGGGATTATTGCATAAATTTCTTGTCGAGGTTGTAGTCTCCTTTTCACAGAGTAAGTAAGCATGCTCGACCTCTTCGACCTCATCATTGCTTTCCAACAGGCAAGATTGAGGACTCGAGACTCTGTTTATAATAAAAATATAGGTGTAATCTGAGGTGGATATACCAACAAGCATAGTAGGCTGGAACGTTTGTTGAGGCAAACTTGGGGCCAATTATTATTTTTTGTTTTAAATTAAAAAGATAAATAATATGATTGTGATTAATAGTTGAATTGTAGAGGTTGGTAAGGGTGGTGCAATTTGAATAGGCTATTTGCAACATATATGTAATAATTACCCATGCAATTTCTAGCTACACAACAGTTTTTTTTTTCACTTTACTGCCAACCATTTCTTTATCCATTTGTAATCACAGATATAAATTATATTAATATATAATTATATTAAATATAAATTACTTGTTAAGGTAATCAGTAGTGGTCTGCTAATTTTAAAAACCATACATATGAATATGTAGATTGACACTAAATTGGTTGAGAAACAATAGTCTATGACATAGACTGTATGGCATCAAGGCAGCTTATAATAAAAACAATATTTTTTTTGCAGATGGTGCAGACAAGCTATTTTACTATAGCAGTCTTAAATGATTTATTTGGGTCTAATGATTTCACCTTGAATGCAAAGCCACTAATCAGACGTATTAGGGATCTGGTATTCTGTTCTCTCGCATTCCCCCTGGCTATGTTTGTTGGCACCACATTTTGGGGCATTTATGCTGTTGACAGAGAATTGATTTTACCTAGAAGCTTAGATGAATTCTTTCCACTCTGGCTAAATCATGTTATGCATACAAATATAATGGGATTTATACTAATAGAATTAATAATATCATTCAGAACATACCCAAGAAGAAAACTAGGTCTTATGATCTTAACCCTATTCATGTTGTGTTATGTAATCTGGGTACATGTTATTTACTATAACTCTGGGACATGGGTCTATCCCATACTTAATGTACTTAACTGGCCGTTGAGAATATTATTTTATTTGTTTAGTTTAGGTATTGTACTTGGATTATATTATTTAGGAGAATTTTTAAATAAAACAGTTTGGTTCAAAGAACTGGGAAAGCAACACAGATCTGGAAAAAAGAGAGCCCACTAGTTGTAGACTTTATTTGAAAATATCAAATCTAATAAATAATAATTGGGACTGTATGTAATTATTTAAATATAAATTAGTTGCCTACTTAAATGAAATAAAATTAATCATACACATTGTCAATATTATAAAGTAAAACTTAATACATAGATACAAGAGGATGTGTAAAAGTCTATGTAAACTTCAGATTGCTTTCCACTTATTTATCTGTTAAACTCCAATTAGGTGATAATATAATAAATGTATTAAAATTAATACCGATGAAGAAGGATCATAATTCCAATACCAGTTAAATTATTTTATTTGTTTGATATTCTATTATTATAAGTAAATACTATTCATAATAACAGTTACAGTGAGCCTAAAGATTAATAAATCACTGGTTGGAACTGAAATAATCTAAAGAAACATAAAAATATGTAAAACTCAAAAGTGCTATACAACACCCAAGTCCTAGATTTAGGTTTTATTCCTATCTTGCAATGGTATTTTGTACTGTAAAACTATTCAGCTTATCATGATGTTTGTATTGATTCAATTACCCATCTATCAACAGTTGGCATAGTGGTGTAGTCAAGCATATTACATAAAAAAAAATACTCAGTACACATTGGGGTTTGAAATATATAATAGATTAAATGAAGAACTGCTACTTTTTTATAGCAAAATAAAAGCATTCAACACAAATTAAGCTTTAAGACTTTTGTATTTAGGTAATAAAGAACAAAACTTATTATAAGTAAGGTGTATGTTTGGGAATTTGGTTTAGTTAGAAGTTAGGGTAAAATGTAACTATATTCATTCCAGCACAATGTTTAGTGATATTTAAATAATTTCTTTTTGTATTAAATGTTGAATAAGTGACAATAATGGAAATGTAATGGTACAATTAATCTTGTAGACTAGCCTAGTGCACTCTGTGATTCTGATTATACTTGATATAAGGGTTTTTTGTTATAATAAACAGATTGTGTTCATTCATGTATTTCATTTTATTCATATAACTATATTTTGTTATGAGAGCATAACATGTGACTCTGTATCTAACTTTTGCTAAGCTGACCTACAAAATTATTAAATGGTATGTATGGAACTAAATTTTTTATAAAAACTTCATTAGGGTTTTAATAAAAATCAATTTGAAGACAATTTTATGAGGGTCATATGTAAAATGTGGCTTACAGACAGACTGATTAAAATGTGACATAATCTATACCAGAGAAGCTCAGGCTGCGGTCGTCGTTTTTTTAATACATATAAGTAACCCATTTTGATAATTTTTAGTATGGAGACAGGTATATCACTTTTTAATATAGCTATAGGGGGTGCAGATATACACCGCCTATAGCTATGTTTGTGTTTTAAGAGGCTCTTAGGAAAAATAAATAAATACACATAGAGAAGTGTTATATGAAGCAAAGTTAAGGGTAAGTCTATGGGGTAAGTATATTAAAATGACATAAAACTGCATTAAATTAAAATATTTTTGAATTTAAATTTGAGGAAGTCTGTGGGTTAACCCTGAAAACCGGTCAACCCACAGACTAAAACCAAATATGAGTTTGAGCGAAGTCGAAGGTCGATTCGAGTTGGGAATGTGATGAATGGGAAATGTTTAATCAGACTCTCCTCTTAAATTTAACGCGAACTGAAAACCGCGGGGAACAGATAGATATAGTGCCTAAGTATTTATTTTTCAGTCTATTAAATACATACCGCCCGGTGGTCTAGTGGTTGCGCCTTAACATGAAAATAAACATTTTTTTTTCTTTAAAGTATATTGAAAATAGGTTTATTATATTTATTGAGGTTAATATATATTTTTATGTATGTATCATGTATGTATCATCACGGGTGCCTTACGGCGCCCAAGACCGCCTAGACGGCCCCAGGGTACCCAGCGGAGGGGTTTTAATCCCACCTCGTCGTAGCCGATGGTATAAGTCTACACCGAACAAGTGGCTAGCTCGTTGCGATGTTTTTAAATAGACTCAATAACCCATCTATAAACAGTTTCACAAGTTGGTATAGTGAAACCGGGACCGACAGCTTAACGTGCTCTCCGAGGCACTATAGTGGTGTTGTCAAACAAATGTACATAAATTTTAATTAAAAACTCATTGGTACACACCGGGATTCGAACCAGGGACCTAAGTGTTTTTAAGTCCAAGGTCTAACCAACTAGGCCACCACGTATATATTTTTACTTAATAAATAATAAAGCCCTATGAATAAACAAATTACGTCTAATAAACTGTTAAAGTGAAAATAGGCTAACAAAATCGCACAAAATCAAATTTCTGCGAAAGAACTAACCTCGAGTGCATTATTTCTATGGTGGTCCTGCCGATGTCACGTGACTACGGCAGGACCACAAATGCATCCCTGTAACTATTGAATGCAATGATAACAAATTACGTACTACTGGCATAATCAAAATCACACGTGGTGGTCCTGCTGGTGTCACGCATACTTGCTAAAAGGCTTACAAAGCTTTAATTTACTTGACAAATGATGATTTAGTACTTCGCTTTTTTTATTTTTATTGTTCCCTCCCTTTCACTTAATAGTCTCTGAACTCTATTTTGTATTCTTTATTAATTTTAAACGATTTTTTTGTGCGCACATAAAACTGCGAGAACTCCTACGATTCGTCGGGCTTAAAACCTAAGCGCTTTAAGTGAAAAATAGTAGTAAACGAACACACTGATTATTTGTAAGTTGGTACCGTATGTGTACGTTCAAAAATAGGTCATTTTATAAATCGTGAATTCCTAGTCACCGGTGATATTTTTGTCACTGGTGATATCAAACTCATCACTGACATTCAAAAATCACACCCCAGGGTTCCGTCATTTTTTATTTATTATGACTAATTGCACTGGACTACAATACATAAAATAAAACAATTATACAAAAGCAAAATAATATTTATTGAGTGAAAATAAGTTCAATCACAGGACTATTGGTATTCAATACTACAATCAACTTATCTTTAATAGACTAGATTCATTATAGGTTCTTAAATAATACTAAATACATTTATAAAATAAACCAAACTTTGTGACAACATAGAAATCATATTTTTTTCCAATAAGAAAATACATATATTATTGAACTTACAAACTATCAAATATAAATATAAAAAATTGATCTTCCATAATAAAGGTATTTATTATATTAATATTATGTAAACTTTATATTGTACTAATTTATAGGTAAGTACCCTTATATTATTTATAAAAATTAAAAAAAATAATCAAAAGTAGGTAAGTAGATACCTTATTAAGTAGGTAATTAATTTAAAATAAATCCAGTATCACAAAAAGGAATGCAAAAATAGGAATCTAAATTATAGGATTAACCATGATTAAACCTAAGTTAAAAATAATATAAATATAATCATAGCCAAATATAATAGTCAAAAATATTTTACTATCAGTGCACCTGATAGGCATTTAACTTAATCTTATATATTTTATGCATTATAAGTATTAAATACACCTATTTAATATACTATGTGTAACCAAAACCATATACAGGGTGAATTTGAAAGGTTGTACTTTGGGCTAATATGATATTTGACTCTAATGATCAAATTAAACGATCAGTAGAATCTCATTTTAGCCTAAAGTCACCATGTATTCTAATTATACAGGTTGTTCTACTTATGAATAGGAACAACTTTTACTATGGATCTGTTAAAAAAGTAGATAATGATAGCTAACTAAAACGAATAAAACAAGATGACAGCAGAAACCCCAGAAACTGTTCTATTTTGTTTGCAAATATTTGCGCAAACGCGACTGTGCCACAATGGCTCTACGCCCGACCGTATTCAAGGTGTTTGCCACTTTATATGTATAATAGAAATACCTTCACCTTGAATTAAAGTAGCCTCCTGAGACCCAGGATAATAAAATTTGTTTAATCTTGTTAATTTTTAGTTTGGGGGTTATTGGAAGAATTTGTATTAAGACAAAAATATTTGAAAAAATCCTACCCCCACCAGAACCCCAAAATAGAGGGTATCACAGGTGATACTATGGGTCTAAAAGAAATAATTTGCAACATAATTATCATTTATTATTTAACATTATTGTTCGTTGTGTGGAACGTGTAAAAGCAGTTTCTATTCACATTAAAACATAAAAAAATATTACACGTGAAACATTTGACAAAAGGTTGCAATCTTTCATCCGACACTTGGACAAATTATTTTGGTTTTCTTTGTCACAAACAGGCAAATGTTGTGCGTCCTTCATGCTCTTTGAAATATGGGGAACAGGTCTGCGCTTCCGAGATGGCGTGAGTAGTTCTTGATCTGCTGGCCTCAGTGGCTGTGGACTTTCCCGTGGACTCTGTTGTGGACTGTTGTGAGTAGTCCAGATCCAGACTGGGAGTGGAGTGCGATAGATGGTCTATTTGTTTTGCCATAAATCAGATACTTAGCCATTTCCATTTTAAAGTCCATGTAGAGATTTTGCTCTATTTATTTTATTAGGCTGTGAATATTCAGGAACACGATTTTTCATTAGGGTTCCGGTTGCATTTATGTCTCTGCCCACTAGATTGTCCAGAAGGGAAATAGATGTAAAATATCGATAAATATAAATTGACGTTTTCGGAGGCAGAGTATCGGCAAGTTTTAGGACAACACAACCGCCTAAGTCTATTTTCTCTAGCATCGGGTGCAAGGTTGAGTCAATCGATGTTACTTTTCCCTGATACATATAAAAGTCAAGATGAAGACCATTAGGATTAGCCATTAAACATTCTTTAATTCCTTCTGGATTTGGTTTTCCTTTAATTACCTGCTTCTGGTTGCATTTAGCAGTAAAAGGAATAATTTGTTCATCAATGGCTACACGTTTTTCTTTTTTATTTTCTCTACAGGCCTTTTCGATCTGAGATACTATTGGACGAATTTTCCAGAACTTGTCTATCTCCTTCATAGTTTGTGAAACGTTATGGTCATCTACGACTTTTATATTTGACCTTATATTAAAATATCTATTACGAGTAATATGGTTTCGGCTATGAGTTTCACTCTTGTTTCTTCCGACCAAAACATTCTAATTCTTTGAATACCTATAGCAATTGAGCAACCAATAAATGATCTTATCTCTTCAGGTGTTGTGTTTAGTGACTTGCCAGTTTGAACAACGCTAGATCAATTGGTACAAGTTGAAATTGTGGCGAAAAATGTGGGATCTATGTATCTGGAGAAGTACTCACGAGAATTTTTAGTTGAACTTTGTTCTTCTAATGAAAGATCAGTGTTTAGGGTATTATCGAAGATTTCTGAGCGGTATCTTCCCATGTCAAAGGCCGATTAATAGCTTGCCTAAGAGCAGGTTCATGTGATGAATGGGCAACGTTGGAAAGGGGCTCTTCATCAGACTTCTCCCACTCACTTTCAGGTTCACGCGATACAACATCTTTGTCAATACCTTCAACATCCATCTGCAGATCGTCATCCACTTCATCCTCGTCGAAGTCTTCACAATCAGACTCATTAAAGTTGCATAGGAGATCCACAATTTGACAATCTGATAAAACTTAAAAATAGCATTTTTTTAATGACGAGTGCCCAAAGTATCATACGTGATATTAAGAAAATACCCTTAATTTAACAATCTAAAAATAAAACTTTTATCTGTTTTCATATTTATTATAGATCATTGACATGTCTACTATTGAAAACAGTAAAAAAAATACTAAAAACATTGTAAAACAAATATTTACCTCGGGCTATTCGACATCTTGTCAGTGCACTCAAAAACAAATCTGTTCAAATTAATAAAAACTTAGGTAAAAATTATCCTATCGACCTATAGCCACCTGTGCGAAAAAAGTCATACTAGGTAGTTTATAAATCAATAAATAATTTTTACATAACCGGCTAGATGTCACTGAAATAAAAAGTTTTTCGCAAGTATCATAGGTGATACCGAGGGTCTCAAGAGGGTAGACATTGTTATCATCGGTCTTGAACCTTACAATAAAAATACGATAAATAAAGTTGTGTAACCTACACCATTGTAAATTAATAACTTCGAAACGGCTGAACTGATTAAGATAAAATTTTGCACCCAGATAGGGTAAGCTGGTGCGAATAATAGAACATTTTATTTATTTTGGCAAAAGATCCATTGGAAATTTAAGGACATAAATAAAATCGTGTACATTAATATGGATTAAATTCAAAATTCCAGACAGTCAGTCTGGGCAGGGGGCAGAAGCTGTAATAAAGGTTTTATTATTATATCGTGGTAGACAAGTTGGTTAGACCGTAGAATAAAATTCTATTTTTTGTTTACAACAGTGTTTTCAGTCCTTATTTACGATCGCCATTATGATTTCATATAAAAAAAATAACTTGCTTATAATCCAACTCATAGTTTATATGAATTGATGGCAACTACATTTTCATCCAGTCTTAGGGATGCTTCGTTCGAGGATATAAATAAACCCATAGGTATACCCAGTAAAATAGATGCCCTGTCTTTTCTGCCCGCTTTTTCATACACTTATTCAGAAACCTAATAAAATAAAATATGGAACAGTTGATTTCATATTCACGAGTAGAACACCCTGTAAAAAGTAGTATATTACTAGGTGTAGTAGAATATCATGGCAAAGAAAAAAATATAAAATAACACTTTTATATTCTTTTACAATACCAACTATCATATCAAAATAGGACATTTATCATATTTTGCTGAGATTTTGTGATTTCTTCTTTATTTTAATTATAATGTCGAAAAAACTACTTAGGTCTCAACAGAGAAATAATTTGCCATGAGATTTTGGTAGACTAATATAAGGTTTTTCTTACAAATTAAGATCAAGTGCACCAATCCAAATCACATACAAAAATATTACGACAATGGTAATAAAATATAAGTAATAAAATTAACGCAAAATACTTATATTAAGTACAAGTTACCAAAACTATATATTTCTCATTTAAGACGCAACAATTTGTAATTTTTAGTAGTAAGTAGGGAAGAGGACGATCTAATATTAGATTTATCTTATATTAAAACCAAATAAAAAACTCATCATAAAACAGCGGCCTTATTTACTAAATGAATATATCAATAGTAAAATTTGACGCATTTTGTATGGAAAATATGTCAAGTTATGAAATTGATACACAATTGTATTAACTTCATTCAAGGTCAAAATTTGACATATTTAACATAGAATAATAGATTAACACGGGTATTAATAAAAACTTATGAATACCCGTTGATGTTCCTTGAAGAACATTTCATTTATACAAATATTATTATAATATATGGAAAATATGAATAGTAATAATTTATATAATAATTTTGATTAGTGATCGGAAATTCGCATGCAAAATTATACCTTGATTTTTTTTCTGGGAAAAAATGCTTTCTCTTTTTTTTAATATTTTCATATAAAAAATCCTAGGAAACCGCTATTTTTCATATGAAAATATTCAGAAAGGCACCTTTTTCTCGGGAAAATGTGAAGTTTGGGCACCCGAATTTCCGATCACTACTCATGAATGCCAAATCACCCGGTATATTTTATTGTTGCATCTTAAATAAAGTACGAATTAACCTATCTATAATAATACTTAATTTTAACAATGCAATTTAGGCACATGTGATTGGTGATTAATAAATTTGTACGAGCTTTGGTAGCTATTTACTAAACCACCATAGAACCGTATTGTATCAAATAAAACCTCTTAACAGGCTGTAATTAATATAATAGGTTTCTAGGTTGAGAGATCTATTAAAAGTAGTATTTAAAATTAACTTTAATCTAAATTCATTAGACATTTCAAATTTCAATTTATTGTTATAGAAAAAATTTTTTTTTAATATAAATTAAATATAAGCACTAGAAGCAAGAAAAATACAAAATATACTTTGACATATTTATCAAGCGCCAATAAGCTACACCTATCGGCGAAAATGCACAACTGACACAAAGTTTCCTAAATTTATACGGTAGACGGCGTTTAATTTATGAATGCTCACTATCGTTTTATCTTGATTTATTTATAGAGGCAATAATTAAGGGGCATAAATAAAATATGCCCCTTAATTATTGCTTCTTCGATTATGAGAATACATCGAAACCAAGAAATGCATATATAGAAAATAAATAATAATAAAAGATATTTAAATGTGACCGGCTTTTGAAAAAACGCATTATTGATATGGAGCATTTAAAAAAAAAAAGTATATGTACAAGATCTAGCACTTCTAGTATACGGGCCAACGTTTTTGTATAGTAATTCAAAATATTTTGAAAGACATACCAGAAAAACTGTATTTTTTCAAAAATTTCGTACGAGATTTTGTTTCTTACTCGCACGCATTGTAACAGGCATCTTTTACTTCAACTCCTCTTAAACGTTTCCTAATTTTCGCGGTAGATGGCGTTTTGTTTCAGGATTTTCGCCTCCGTTTTAATTTGTTATTTCTCTGGGTTTTTTAAGTAAATATATCACATCAGGTATTACGTGTTGACCTTCCGATTGTGTTTGTAATGCCCGTTCCGTTTCCATCCGTTAGCGTGCGCGTCTCCGTTGGCCGCACGTTGTACAAACGACGTGGTCTTGGTCTCGAATAATACGTCGGATTCCGTATCGGTATCCGATACATGTTTGGTGTTTGCCACTGGAACAAATAAATGAATATTATTTATTGCAATTGAGTTAAAAAAATATCTTTGTAATGTGTTTAAATACTTTATTTGAATTTGTTATAAAAAGAATGGAAATATACCTTTTTTGTAAAGAATTTAATAAACCAAATATTTAATTATTATATAATGAATACGGCCGATGGACTTGTATCCAGTATTATGTTAAAAAAAAAACTGACATGGCTCGCGGTCGGCGACGGGTAGCAGACGGTAAGCTGGCCGTCGCGGCTTGCGTCCGCAGCGACCGCATATGGCACGTCCGGCGCCCGCCACCACACACAGCAACGCCACGGCTCCCAGGGAAGTGTACACCACCGACCAGTCTGAAACAATACCCATGTTGCTAATAAACTAAACACGATGAGCAAAACAATATTTTCGACGTTTGCTGTGGAAACGATGGGCCCGTGGGGATCTGAGGCGAAATCTCTGTACAAAGAAATAGCCCCAGATCTCTAGAGACAATAGAGCAGCTTTTTCGCTCAAAAATTGAGTATCTTAATTCAGAGAGGAAACGCTGTCAGTAATATATAAAATTATTTTGTAATTTTGAGTAAAATTATTTTGTAATTTTGAGTAAAATTATTTTGTAATTTTGAGTAAAATTATTTTGTAATTTTGAGTAAAATTAAATCAAACGGTTGTAAATGTAAAGCTACTCGTAACATACCATGCATTCATCGACCAGATATTCCAATTAACAAAAAAAAAAAAGTAATCAATACTTAAGAAGTGAGAACAGAATATGGCGGCAATGAACAGCTTTGATATTTATTGAAATATATTTTATCATTTTTGGCAATAAAAGATTAATTTGTAGGTAACCGCATGAAACTAGGAATAAATACGGAACTAAAAGCTAAGGCTTAAAGTGAAACATGTGTGTTGCTGCCATATTTTTTTCTCATTTTACCTTCAAGCGGAATAAAAAGCCAATTTTTAATCCCAAACTTCCCTCAAAGTTCATCCAGTAAACCGCCAAAATTAAGTAATGTAGATAAGTTACATACCGCAGTTAGGTTCAGAGTCCACGTCCATCAGACTGAGTAGACTCTGCATCCAGAACGCATCGCACCGACACGCGCGGGTGCGTTGGTCGCAGCGTCCGCGCCCCGAGCATGATGACACGCAACGTACGGAGCGAACGCGCGCGCCGCTCACTGCTGAGCGAGCTGAGCGGGCTTGAGCCAGTGCTGTACTCCCGGATAGTGGAGCGCCCTGGACAAATTTATATAGATCAGCTATTAAAACTTCTAGGTACCTATACAGTATTTATACACTGTTTTATTCACATTATAAATACTGTTTTATACACAATATAATAAATGAATATTTTATTTTCATTAAACTTTCCAGGTACATTTATATTAATTAACAAAAGTAAATAAGTATAATAAAGTAGTTTTATATAATATTGATAGTGGAAGTAAATTTAATACATAATAATAATAATATTATATTATTATTATACAGTATAATATTAACAAGTAGTAGTAAATTACATATTTTAGAATACCTATAAAGGTTAACTATAGTTAACCAGCCACTGAACTAGGAGTACCTGTGTCTCAGAGACTGGTTTCGATTCTCGCAGACTTTAATACCTATTCGGTAGGCATTTAATCAACAAATTTAGACATATTTATGATAATTATCTCACATACTTTATACATGTTAATCATTAACTTAAAGTTAACAATCATGTTATTCCAATTTATTTATTATTATTAATATTTTATTTATGATTATGATTATTATTATTATTTTACGTGTAACTTTTAATATATTTTATGTTTCATGTTTTATTTTTAAGGGTGATTAGTATATGTGACGTCATCACCTTCTGTCAGATTTCACCCAAAAATGTTTGAGATTATTTCTTCAATTTATTCTAACTGTGGACAATTGAGCACAAAAGTCACTCTGTTGAAATTTTATTGTATGGAATGTGACTAAGCCAAGTCACATGGGTTTATTGTTTTGGATATCTACTTTTAAAAAGCTTACTATTTTATTTAAAGTAATGTTTTGTTAAAATAGTCAAGAAATGTCATTTAATATGCGAGGATTTGATGTTTTAATAAAATTGATGTATTACTATAATTTCTAGACATGCATACAAAGTGTGATATAACCGCTACATTTTATTAATATATATTAATCTTAACTGTTTAAATTTATTATAAGGCATTGGTAACAGTAACTATTACCAGCCTCCGTAATAAACTAAGAATTTGTTTTAAAGATAACTTTTATTTTATTTTGACTAATTCAGCCAGTCCAAGTAAAAAAATGCTGTCATATGAATGATAAGGATTTGGGTCTGGGTCACTTTATTCTACTTACCTATCTATCTACACTAAAAATATTCCGGAGTTACCTAATTGGAATAATTTTATGTAAAATATTTTAAATAAATTGTTTTTTTTTGTAAAATGTTTTAGTAAGTAAAATAATTTAGATAGACATACACATTTAAATTTATATATAATTTCAGGCGGCCTCACGGTACCCAGACTCATAGTATTACAGACTACATTATATACATAGTCTGGCCATCAATACTGTTACAATTAAAAATAAAATAAAAATTACATTTGAATTTGGAATCTGTAATTTTTATACGATAGTTCATTGTGTTTTCTCATTTTGGCGCCAATACATTGTACAATATTTTGCGATATTAAAATGGAGTGGGGTGATAAAGAGAACCGAATTGATGTCAAAGTCAAAAATATTTATTTCATGTAAACCTTTACAGGCATTTATGAAAAGTCAAAAAAAAAAAAAAAGTATATATAAGGTCCTGTGTGTACTTGGCCAGGTCGCCATTCCTCCCACAGACAAATGTTGAGAATATAATACAAAATAAACAAATCGTAAACTATTAAACTATTGTCCTTGCGGGAAGAAAAAAAAAAAAAACAACCCAACCGAACACACACTACATAACCAACCAGTTTAAGACTAGGTGGTTAGCTGGTTAGCCATTGACCTGTCAATCGTTGACCGCCCTGCAAAAGTGCCACCAAGGCGACCAACCCAACAGACCATAGCTACGCCCCAAATATACATACTTTAGTATAGGTAATCAAAATATACCTACAAATAGATAGATGAAAGGTATCTTTTAGGGCGCAAACGCTGATCACAAGTTGATCGCCTCAGAGACACCCTGGAGAAAAAAGTACCAGCAAGTAAAAAACTCTGATGTTCCACATGTACCGTATCATCGGAGGAGCATGGTCCTGCATGGTTACTGACTTAAACCCATGCTCATAGCATGTGTTATATACTCTCATCCTACTGAAGAGCACGCGTAGAACACCCCAAGGCAGATATACTATCCTACAATATTGAAAGTACAGAATTACAGAACACAACATTTCTTTGATGCCAGCGCCGGCCTATCAGCAGAAGATTTTTCGGGATCTCCGCTTCTTATATGATAACAATCAAACGTGCGTGCCCAGCGGAGATCCAAGGCCCCCACAGCAGCATTGTGATTGTATTACACAAAGTAGGTATGGAGCCAAATGCAATTTTTAAAACTCTCCATACACTAGGTATTGTCAAATGTTTGTGTACCGGGCTATTAATAGGTACAACGAGACTCCTCTGTTTGTGACAGAAAAAGATCTGGCCGTCCACGTAGTGTTCGTACGAAAAAGGTGGTCAAAGCAGTAAGGGAAAGAATTCGAAGAAATCCTGTCCGAGAGCAAAATATTTTATTTCGGGAGATGAAGATAGCACCTAGAACCATATCGCGTATTTTAAAAGATGACTTAGGACTTGGTCTACTGGTCATTTCTTAACTGATAATTTAAAAAAGAATAGAATGGTAAAATCGAAACAACTCTTGAAGCGGTACGCAAACTCTAAGGAAGCTTCCCAATTAGTCAACAGAGTGCAACGTGGGCACTGGGCATTATCCGACTTCAGTGATGGTTAGGTCGGGTGTTAGCTATGAAGGAGTGTCTGAGCCATATTTTTTATGAAAAAGGTATCAAGACATCGGCACAAGTGTATCAAGACACCATTCTTAAAAGGTAGTTAAGCTCCTTAACAACGCCATGTTCAATAACCAAGTATGGTCCTTCCAGTAAGACTCGGAGCCGGGTCATAAAGCTCGGTCCACGCAGTCTTGGTTGGAAGCGAAAGTTTCGGACTTCATCAGAGCTGAAGACTGGCCGTCGTCTAGTCCGGATCTTAATCCGCTGGATTATGATTTATGGTCAGTTTTAGAGAGTAGGACTTGCTCTAAACGCCAGAATAATTTGGAGTCCCTAAAACAATCCATACGATTGGCAGTGAAGAATTTTCCCATGGTAAGAGTGCGTGCTTCTATTGATAACTGGCCTCAACGTTTAAAGGACTGTATTGCAGTCAATGGAGATCACTTCGAATAAGCTTGTTATATTTTTAATTATCTTATATTTATGTATTAAACTAACACACTGTAAAAGTAATAAATGTTATTTGCAATAGTTTTTTTTTTCTTTGTTACAATATTTATGGCAAGACTAGGTATAATGTATATATATATATACATTATCTGTCCGTTTGTTTTGAACTTGTCTCTAATTAACACTAATAAGGCTTAAATATAAAAAGATAGGAAAATATAAATATAAAACAAAAATTGACATTTAAAATGTGCATGAACTAAATTATAAAGCATCACATTCTTTCATTTTACAAAAGATATTTCGTTAACCGGTTTTGTCCATTCTCAATAATTAATCTATCGTTTTTTTGACATAACATAATATATTATCATAAATTTGACCTTACTGTTACACCATAGCCTACACAAATACACACATCATACATTACACACACACAACCCACACAGACGTGCACTACCCATATTACTATCAATAATTCTTATAAACTTTAATAACTTACCTACCTGTTAGGAATATGTATAAAATTGTAATAAATAAATAAATAAAAGGTTTTCAGCGTTTGAAAATGTTTTTATTTATATATTATAAAAATTCAATATTATTTTATAAATGCAGTTGTCACTATTTAAAAAAAAAAAAAAAAATTGGTTACTAATAGTATTTGGCACGAGCCCTACCGAGGTCGCACCAATAAATAAATGAAAAATGATTATTTTCATTTACAGACAATAATCATATAAACTTTAGGTACTTTAGTAGTTACCATGTTTACAATCGGTCAAAAAATATAGATTGATTATACAGAACGGTCGCTAGTCATGTTTTGGATTAGACGTGGGATTTTTCGATTATTGAGGCGGTAGTCTCCTTTTATGGTGCAGTTATAAAATTCAGTAGCAGTTAATTTGTTGAAAACTCAAGGACCTGGCATTCCACCAATCATTTGGAATGTTAATAAATAATTTCTAGCGTAAAATCATTCAAACAATGTTCTGGAAACCCACCATCAGTTTCTTAAACATTTACTATATATTCTACGCTAGAAATTATTTATTATTATCTCGTATTGTTCCTCTTTATCGCCGATTTGGTAACAGCATCAGTTGGCCGGCATAGTAAATCGGTCTAATACTATTGAAATCACATCGTATTATTGAATAGGGATTTTTTTTTTGACAATGAATGTACCCTATCGAGTGCTTTGCTTTGGACATATAAAAAAAACTGAATTAAAAAAAAATACAAAAAAAAGAAATAGGTATATAGGTATGCATATTTAAAAATTGTAAAATAATGTGCGCCCGACGATACATTTTATTAAAAATTAAAAAAGCGACCAAGATAAATAGCTGTTGTGTACTTTTAGATACATCGGACCGTCTGTCTTTTTTTTTCTGACAGTTGGTGAAAATTGCATATTTATTTTAGCTGAATCTGTAGTTAATCGTGTTAAAAGGTGTAAAAACTAGAATATAATCAAAATAAATATGTACTTGTCTTATAAAATTCCCAACAGTGAATATTTAGTGTTCCGATAGTGAAATAAAAAAAGCGACGCGGAGCCACCTTTCACAGACGGGATCGCCCGCACAATGACCATGGTGTGTTCTCTTCATACAAAATTATAAAATATATGTAGCAGCTCCATCTAGTGCTCTTGGTTAAAGTTGATTTTTATTTTTATTGGTAACACCCTTTAAGAAAATATTGTTATTAGCGACATTTAGTTGGGATTCACATCGATGTTCTAGGGATGCTCGATCCAGTTCGTCGATTTGATTTTAGGAATCGTAATGCCTCGATCCGATTTTCGGATCGGATCGCATTCCGTTGATCCGATATTCAGGATATCGAATGAAAATAATTAAGAAACCATTCTATTTATATTTTTGAAAAGAAAAACAACGCTTAATTCAGAAATCGGAATTCGGATATAAAGCATACGATCCGACAATTTTTGGATCGGATAGGGACCATACGTTTTTTTAGCGGATCGATACAAAATTACTAATAACTTATGGAGTAAGTTTACAAAGATACAACATGGCGGAAAATGTAAATTATGTTCAACTGTTGTAAAAACAAAGATCTTTATATTTCTTCTATAAGAATTGTTCGTTCAATACGAATACTAATACTTTTTCAATATATGGCGAATATTCATTCAAATTATTCTTTATATTTCTTCTATAAGAATTGTTCGTTCAATACGAACAATTCTTATAAAAGAAATATAAAGAATAATTTGAATGAATATTCGCCATATATTGAAAAAGTTACTAATATGGTTATGGTTATAGGATAATGACGTTGCAAATGTCTTTGAAAGATTTGTGTGTTTTCTTTTGTTTTTACAACAGTTGAACATAATTTACATTTTCCGCCCTGTTGTATCTTTGTAAACTTACTCCATAAGTCGTTAGTAACTTACTCTATGGAGTTATTAGTAATTTTGTATCGATCCGCTAAAAAAACGTATGGTCCCTATCCGATCCAAAAATTGTCGGATCGTATGCTTTCGATCCGAATTCCGATTTTTCAAAAGATCGCATAGGAACATCCCTATGATGTTACTAATAAATTTCAAACAAAAGTAAATTTCGTAATAGACACTCGATTACGGCCTACCATTTTCACCCCTCCCATAATAATATTCTGAATATTGTAATGTACCAAAAATTGACCAAGTGTCTATCGAATTTTCCTCTTATAAAGATGCTAATAATTTCTTGGAGAACCCTTGTTTAAATACTCTAAACTTTGTAGCATCTGTTCCAACATTTCAAATCTCTCGAATGGGGATCATACGAGAAATCCCCTTGGAAGTCTCTATGACTGAATTAGCAGAAAATTTAATCAGCCCATCTAATTGCGGCATAGTCCTAAAAGCTCGTAGATTAAATAGAAAGTCTTTGATAGACAATTCTCCAGTCTGGTTCCCTACACAAACCATTGTGGTAACATTTAAGGGCCAAATCCTCCCTGAAAATGTCTATTACTGCTACTCTTCTCTGCCTGTCTCTCCATATATTCTTCCATCAATTCAATGTCAGCAATGTTGTAGGTTCGGTCACATAAAATCACAGTGCCGATCAAATCCTCGATGTTACAAGTGCGGCCAATCCCATTTGGGTGTAACTTGTGATGTTGTAGAGTCTACTTGCATACTCTGTGGAGGTACTCACATGGCCATATCTCAGGAATGCTTTGAACACGGTAGACAAAAGTCTATAAAGGCTTTAATGTCTCAAGAAAATATATCGTTTATAGATGCCTCTGCAAGAATTCCAACCCGCAGTTTTGCTGAGGTTGCTAAATCCTCTCTAACCCCTCTTGATAACCCCCATCCAAAGTTTTCCAAAACCTCTTATAAAAAAACATTTTTCTTACCTCCAAAAACTCACAAGCAGGCATATAGCAAAGGCTATGATACAGTAGCCCATAATTTTATTGTTGGATCTTATGACCCTCCTCCCCCTGCCAATGGTTGTGCTCTTCAAGCCAGCAGCCAAGATAACTCAAACGAAAACTTATTAGAAATTATCATTACCCTCCTTATTAATTTATGTAGTAAAACGCATAAAATACCGAACAATATCACAATTAAACTGAATGATCTGCTTTCTACTTTAAAAAACGCCCCAGACACAAATAATTCAATGGAACACCAATAGTATTAGAAACAAGAAAGCTGACTTACTTTATATTATAAATAAATTTAAAATTAGCATTGTGGCCATCAGTGAAACCTGGCTCAAACCTGGGGCCAGGTTTGTCCTTCCACGGTTTCTCAGTGTGAGAGACGACCGAAGTGATGGCTACGGTGGAACTGCTATCTTTATAAGAAGTAATATTTCCTTCCAGCAAATCCCAATCCTAAACCAGAATCCTGAGCTTAATATTGTTGCTATTAGAGCATCAAATATTACCTTTGTTTCTGTTTATATCCCCCACCCTAATCGTTCTCATATCTCCCTTTTCCATTCACTTTTCTCTTCTCTTCCTACTCCAATCATTATTTGTGGGGATTTTAACTGTCATCACCCCATGTGGGGACCTCGCTTGGCTGACTCTTTTGGCCTGGACTTTATGGACCTCTTAGACCAAATGAATTTCTGTATCTTAAATGATGGGTCACCAACACGCAGTGGACCGCTGTGGACCTTTCCATCTGTTCTCCTTCACTTTCCTCAGGCTTGTCCTGGACAGTTCTTTCCCAGTCATTTGGAAGTGACCATTATCCTATTATCATTTCAGCTCTAACTTCTTCCCCTATTACCTTAGATTTTGATTCACTATTAAAATATAAAATTAGCGAAGCAGACTGGCAGCAATTCTCCTTACTCACAGAAGAGAAAACAAACTTGTTAAGTAGGGTGGATGATGAAAATTATTAAGCAATATATGACCAATTTATAGCTTTATTAACTGCTTCAGCGGATGAGTGTATTCCCAAAAAATCATATGGAACTATGCGAGTATTGTCTCCTCCCTGGTGGGATTCTGACTGTTCAGCTAAAGTCAAAGCTCGTAAAAATGCTGAACGGCTTTATAATGGTGCAATGTCTATGGTTAACTTTGTGAATTACAAGAAAATTGCAGCTGAAACTAGAAAACTCTTATCAACTAAGAAAAAAGCTGGTTGGAATAAATTTTGTGAAAACCTATCTCCTCGTTCTCCTTCATCCTTAATATGGAAAAATATTAAAAGATTCCGTGGCGCTATATCTGATAATAACACTTTGTCCTCCAATGACCCATCAGTTTGGATACAGAATATTGCAGATTCATTGTCCCCTCCCCCTGACCCTATATTGGATAGCTTCCATCCTTTAATAGGCAGGTTTAACTTCCAGGACCCTATGGATGGCCCCTTTAGTTCAGACGAGTTTAATAGTGTTTTGAATAAACTTAATGATTCCTCTCCGGGCATTGATGGTATCCCATATTCTTTCCTTTGTAAGGCTGGAAGGAATTCTCAAAATCTTCTCCTACAAATTTTAAACAAAATTTTCCTTAAGGGTACTCCTCCAGAATCCTGGAAAAACCAGATTGTTATCCCTATTAGAAAGCCCAACAAAGATCCGTCCCTTCCTTCATCTTATCGCCCCATAGCCCTCTCTTCAGCCCTCTGTAAGGTTCTAGAGCACTTAATTAAGAATCGACTAGAATGGATTGTGGAAAGTAAGGATATCATTTCCAAGTCACAGTTTGGTTTCCGTAAAGGCAAAGGCACAAATGATAGCCTGGGAATTATCACTACAGATATTAGAACAGCTTTTTCCAATAGTGAATCTGTAGTAGGGGTTTTCCTTGACATAAGTTCAGCTTATGACAACGTCATTCTTCCTCTGCTCAGGCATAAAATGCTCAAGCTGAGCATTGCAGTGAGGATTGTCGAAGTCATAGTCAGCTTGTTAGCGGCCAGAACTATATCTATCAGATACCGTGGTCATCATCTTTCTCCTCGGAAGGTTTATAGAGGCCTCCCCCAAGGATCTGTCCTAAGCCCCCTTCTGTATAACATCTATACTCACGACCTGGACCTAACTGTAACTTCCTTCTGTAACATTCTACAATATGCAGATGATCTTGCCCTTTACACCTCAACAAAAAATATTTTAAATTCTCAGGTCCCATTGAATACTGCCTTGTATTACTTAAATAATTGGCTAAAGGACCATGGCTTATCTTTATCTCCATCAAAAAGTGCAGTAGTATTTTTTTCTAGACAATATAAAACCCCTTCACTTAACATTAAAATTAATGATCACCCTATTCCTATTTATCTCCTCTTTCAGTTAGAAGACAATATCTCTCTGACCGCTTCCTTTACAAAATTATTCTAACACCTTCTCATCCTCTTGTGTCCAAATTAGAAACTCTATCAAGGTTTTCCAATTCAGCTTACTGGAGAAATAAGAGCAACCCTTGTTTACTAAATAGCTTCCTTAAATTTTCCAATATTAAGTACCCTGTCCACACCTCCCAATGTTTTCCTATTTTTAACTATCCTTATATCTCTTTGTTCTATTCCCCCAGTATTACTTACTTTGATATTGATAAGGAATCAGAATATGCTGATAACATTTTCAATAAAGAAGTAAACAAACATTGGTCGGACAGATTGCTAATGTTCTGTGATGCATCAAAGTGTGATTATGAACAGTGTGTAGGCTCTGCTGTATGGATACCAAAATATAGCATTATTTTAAATTTTAGAAGTCCCCCTCAGTCCTCAATTTTTACAGGAGAATCCTTGGCTATCTATGAAGCAGTCTCATACATCCTTTCACATAATATAAAAAAAACAATAATATTTTCTGATTCCCAAAGTTGTTTAAAGGCCTTAACTAGTAACTTTTTTTCAAGTAAACCTCACCCACTTACAATAAAATTAAGACATTTATTACATGAATGCAGTATGGTTGGTCTGGATATTGTGCTGGCTTGGATACCAAGTCATTGCGGTATTGTAGGTAATGAAACAGCTGACCTATTGGCTAAAGAGGCCACAGTTATTGGTTCAATGGATAGTTTTACTTTATACCCACAGGATTTATCCCCACTAGCTAAAGTGGACCAGTCTTTGGAGTGGGAAAAAATCTGGAACTCTGACCCCCAAAAAGCTAAACACTATAGGCTTATACAACCTTCTATCCCAAATAAACCATGGTTTTTTCTCCTTAAAGATTTCTCTAAACAGGTTACCTCAACTATTTGCCGACTTAGATTGGGACATAATAGTACTCCAGTGCACTTGTATAAAATTAAAGTTAGGGAAAGTGCTCTGTGCGACTGTGGTACAGAACTGGGAACCCCGGATCATATATTTTTTTGCTGCCCCAATTATCCTTGCTCCCTTTATGATTTACTTCCTCCAGATACCCCCCGTCCTACTAACATAAATACTTTGCTAACCCTGTCCAGCTTCTCTGGACTCGGGGCTTTAGCCAAACATATTAAAAGAATTAAAGTAAAATTTTAAACTACTCCCCTTCACAACTTATTTATATATAGTAATAATTATGCTGATATATTATATACCAAGTAATGGGCCTATACATGTTTATTCCAAATTATATATGATAGGATTTAAATTTAAATCCCTTATATTTATCTATAATATATGTTTCTTTTTCAGATCTGTGTAATGTCCTGTGTTGTGTTTATATTGGCCCCTGTGAAGTCTTGTTTTGTCTAAATAACAAATGTTTATTTATATGATTATTGACTTATATTAGTTACCAATTCTTTCTGGGTATCTAAAATCTTTTAAATTTTACATTAAATACTCCTTCGTGCCTTCTCTATAACTAGACATTGGCAGAATTACGCGCAAAGCGAAAAGCCATTTATCAAGAAAATACAAATTTCGTAATTTCTTTCTTTATTTCCCAGTTACCTACGCTTATCTATTGTTTTGTGGTTTATTAAAAGTAATTTCTTCCTAAATACGTCCAGTTCAGCACTGCTCCTGCGTATTCTCGTCGAGTTTTCCTTTTAGTTGCCAACTGTTTTCATTTTTGAGATAGGATTCTGTGCAGTGAATTAATTTATTTAAATCAATGTTTATTTAGTACTTTCTCTGTGATTATAATGTCGTAGACTATCTGTTGTGTGTATGTGCATGGTGCGGATTGAACAAGGTAATGGAGCTTTATTAAAACATTTTGTTGAACATACAAGTTAGTTAAAATAATAGCATTAATTTTAAAATTGCAGGCTTCTCCGTGAGATCTAGTGAGGAGCTGAAATGATTACTACAGGTGTTATTGATCCTATACCAATTGTGACTACAGGTATGTTATTGCTTTATATATATATTTTTGTCAACTTATAGAAATTTTATTACCCATTTGTCTTAACTTTTTTTTAAGTGAACCTATAAACATATTTTGACTTATAAACATATTATTGTATATATATATATCCTAATTTCAAGTCAATTGGGCCAGAAGTTTTCAATATATTCAGACAAACAAAATTTTACATTTTTAAAACATATATGTGGTGGCTAAGTTGGTCTCAGACAGTTTTTAGGTCCCTGGTTCAAACCAATGATTTTTATGTTAAAAACAGTGTAGGTAGACTCATACAATCATCTACAACAAGGTAGGATTAAAAGGCGCTTGAATTAATTTTCCGTAAGGCACCTGTGATAAAATAGTTTTGGAATCAATCATAGTATAACTATTTATATAAATATATCTATACACAGTTTTACTAGTTGGTATAGTGAAATTGGGACAGAGAGTACCCATTTTTTTTTTTGTTGTCTATTGAAACCCCGCATTTATGTCTTCTTCATAATATATTGCTAAACTGCCAGAGAAAGATTAAGTACGCTGGACATTTCACTCATGTTGGTATCAAAATGGTTAACAATGTGTATGTTCACCAGGAACCAGGGGCCTTATATTGATAATGTTGTGTTATAAATACTTATAACAGTAACAATAATTATGTTTTTTTTTTCTTCAGAATCTGGTAAATTGCCCCTGGAAGCTGAAGATACTGCAGAGCTGCTATAATTTTTTGACTCAGCAGAATGGCAGTTACAACGATATTTGATAAGGCAAAATTTCTGCTACTATAGTTTATTTTGTTTGTTATTAAATTATTTAATTAATGACAAAGAATAACTTTATTTTTATATGTATTTAAATAAAAATTTAAACTATTTGTTGTATTATTTTAATAAAGTTACAGAATGAAAATAAATATTTTGATGATTTGCGCAATAAAAAGTATACATTTTGCACAAATTATCAAAATATTTATAAATGTAAAATTATTTAAAAAAAATGAAAAATAATTTTACATTTATAAATATTTTGAAAATTTACCCAAAATGTATCATTTTTATTGCGCAAATCATCAAAATATTTATAAATGTAAAATTATTTTTAAAAAATGAAAAAAATATTAAAATATCCGCCATCTGCCTCACCCAGAAATAGTTCCATTCGAGAGCACTAGATGGCGCTAAAATCGCTTCTAAAAATTATGACGAAGAGTACTCTCTATTTCCGTATGTATATATTACTTTATGACAATGACGGCCTGTAATTTTGTATGAAGATTTCTCTGGCAAGTTTTTGTATTTATTTAATTAATAATTTTCTATTAAACTTGCAAAAATCTCTATACATTTTTAGAATAAATAATAAACTATTGATATCTATTTTTTTACCACTATAAATTGTTGTAGTTTTGTCGCTTGCAGAGACGTTAAAAAGTACAAAATTATCATGTTTTGAAAAATATAAATACATTTTTTATTGAAATAATATATGGGAGACTATATTAATCTCTTCATGCATTTCAAGTTAAAGAGTTACTATTTGCATAATAATATTATATAATCTAACACGAAACAAACAAACACCCCAATCTAATCTAATATATTATTATATACACACACACATACACACATTTTCATACACATCATAATCTAATATGATGCACTTACATTCGCTCACACTCTTTTTTATACTCAAACCTAGTATCTACAGAAATAATTCATATAAACTGTACGCACACACTCACACATTAGTAAACTATAATCAAATGCTTAAACACACTGCATATATAATGTACATACTCATATAGGTTCACTTAGATCTATTTAATGAACACAACATGTGTGTACATAGCGCCAAAAGAGAAGAAAAAGAAATATACAATAATAAGTATCTAAACACACACAACATTAAACTTATATATATGAAGAAATGTAAACATCCTTAATATAACACATCACATAAATACACACATAACTACAACACTACCACATTTTGCTCACTCAGTTACTATTATATACTCAAATACATACATAGTGTTCCATACAAATTTAGATGTCCCCAACAAACAGACAGACGGACAGTCTATAAATATTTGCTAATAGGTATATAGGCACCATTAGGAGCGTATAACACGCTCATAATGTATTTACAATAGTCATGTTTACATAAGTATAAATAAAAAGTATAATTATTAAGTCCGTTGTTACATTGAATATTTTATTATCTTTATTTTTCTCTTACATTTTTTTTTTTTTTCTCTTCTTTCATTTTATATTTATTAACTTGTATCAATTCTTGTGGCTCCTACTGAGCCAGTAGTTTTTAATTTATATTGTATCTTAAATGGATTGTGTGCCTGATTATATGTGTATATTTAAGTAACTACAAGGAAGAGACTAATCACCACGACACAGGGAATCCTAGTGTGGTGAATAGTGAAATATATACCTTTGTAAATCTTAATATTTATATAACTAGCAAGCAATATTATTTGTTACTTTGTTATTTTTGTGACTTTGAATAAATACTTAAAAATAATAATAGTTGTCTGTGAGTATCGAGTAAATTTCTTTATCAAACATTTTTAGTTTTGTAGTTCTAGATTTTCAGAATACAGCCTTAAGCCAGCAACTAACTATTTTTGTACATTCAAATTTTGTCATAGGATAAATTTTCAAATCTTTATTTAGTTTATTATATAGAAATACTCCAAGGAAGGGGTAAAATGTTCTTATAAGTTTTAATAGGAGCATCATAGGGAAAAAGATGAGTCTTCCGATTTATTACGGACTCATTGTAGTTTTTAACTGAAAGTTGGGAATGCTTTTTATAAACAGTTGACGAACATTTAGCACATCACAATTACTGTAAAGTAGGTGTGTAGGATATCTCATAGGACGGTATGTACTTACTTTAAGAATCGCTCGAATTGCTCTCTCCAAGTTGAGATGTTAGTACCTTCCCATACAGTTATACAGTATGTCACTAGAGATTGACATAAGGCAAGGTATATTGTTTTTAATAATTTAGGTTCCACCACATTGCGTAATGTTTTGAATAAGAATATAATTTTACGTATACACTTTGTTAGGGCAATAACATGATTTCTAAAATAAGTTCAAAGCTTTGATCTATTTAAACACCGAGATATTTTGTAGTCGATGATCTCAAAAGAGATAGACAGGAGCAAGCCAAATTTATGCTGTTACAAAGATGAGCTTTTATATTATTTGTGGGCATAGATGGTTGGGAATTATTTAAAAATGTATTATACGTCAAGAAAAATGTACAAGAAATATAGATGAAATTAAACCAAGAAATGCATTGTTATTAATAGTATAGGGTAGTTAATAATAAAGTAATTAATAGTAAAGTATCTACCTGATAATAAGTCAATGAATTGTATTAAACAATATTTTAAAGATCAATGCTGTTAAACAACTATATTGTTTAACAGCATTGATCGCAGTAGATAGTATTTAAGTATTGTTATGCATCATTGTTAAAATTATATCTATATCCTCCTATCGAAAGTTCTGCACCCTAAGCATATTTCACTCTCTCAAAGGTTAGCTGGTAGAAAATGCCTAAGGCATTAAGCTCGCCTATGTACAATTTTGTGCAATAAAGAATTTTAAATACATTTTAAATAAATAAAATCGCACACACTATGCCGGTTACGAAAAGGACGGCGACAAAGACGAAATTGAATAGGCTATTTGACTACTTTAAAAATACTATAAATTGTGATCATCCTATCAGACAATGGCGTAAAAATACACATTTCACTTTATTTTAAACTAAATTATGTATATATTTTGTAGATTACACGAAATAAAATTGAATATTTTTTTTACAATTTTATTTATAACAAAAACATCTTTGATTGGTTGATGACTGGTGACGTCACACGCAAGTAAACAAAACAATACACAGATTATAAATCATGTGGATAAAATAGAATAGAGTAAAATATATAGGAGATTATTTAATCTGGGCTTGATTGTTTACTTGCGTGTGACGTCACACTTGACATAGATTGCGAAACAGCGTTTTTAGCACCATTGTGAAAATTCAAACTTTAACATTGATTTTTATTAATAATAGATTAGACATCCCGGAAATATCAATGTAGTGTGCTTATTACGTAATGAAGAATCATATAAAACGAGTTTCAAAAAGGAGTCAAATACCCTATTGTCTACTTTAATACTATTGCTTCTTTATCGTCAAACCAAACCATTTCGTAACTGCACCCTGAAAGGAAACCTCCATCACAAATCGACATAGCAGTCTCGTAAAACCGCTAAAACCAAAAATATACTTACATCAGCAACCAAGTAGAATATAATTTGAGTGTTGCCAGTATCAATTTCTCCTCTAACTTCAGTGATGTTCATTTTGGTCCCTTCTTTTAGGAGCAGCGTCATTTTCTGCACCATGGACTCTAGTTGTGTCTGAGTAAAGGCTGACACCGGGACATTGAGGGTCAGTTCCAGTAGGTTGGTCTCCAATGGGTCCGGCTTGACCTGAATGCTCACTGTGTCGTGATCGGACTCACCCTGGTCATCTGTTACAGTTAACTCGAATATGTAACGACCCACTTCTATGTCTGTTAGCTGTAGAGAAATAAAGAATTTAGTAAACGTTACCTTATTATACTTTAGCATCATTCGATATTATGTTTTTAAACCCGTTTTTAAAGTGTAATAAACATACTTTAAAAATAAAACATATAAATAGTCAAACATATAAACAACCACTGAAAATTTAAATTGTCAATTTTGCACAAATCGTTTGATAAAAAGTTGAAGCAGATGACATCAAGGCGTACCTGGGATGGGTGACCGCCTAATACAACCGCTTTACCACCATAAACACCGCAATAAGCTCGCCAATTATTTAATTAGGTGTTGCCTCCGAATACCATCGGCGAAATGATGTTGGCTTAAAACGGTCCTCGGGAGCCAAAAAACCACATGTATTGTTGTTGGTATTTATTATTTATTTACTATTTATTGAAATTTTATTTGTACAATACAAATTATGGTAACATTTTGAAAGGCTACACCGCGGCTATCGGACTTAAGTAGTGCTTCTGACTCTAAGCGTTGATGAAATTGCAGTCAGTCAAGACATCTCACTTACCTTGGCAGGTCAATAGAATTAGCTACCTAATCTTACACTAGTCGGTTATGTGCGTGCGTTCGGTTGTATTTTCCATATTAAGATTTCCATTCAACTGTGCGTTTAATTTCTAATCAAATATCAAGTTAATAAAAAATATCATCGTTCTTTTGGTGATGAATAGCTGCCTAACCAAACGCACTCTAAAACCTATTTATTTAAAAAAATATATAGGACTATTTATAAAATCTGTAAAGATTTCATAATTTGAATTTTTAACTGAAAGTATATATTTATAATTAGCTATGAATCGCGACTTAGTCCGCGTGGAATAGTTAATTTTTACCATACAAACATTAATCCCCTATTTTATCCCCTTGGGGGTAGAATTTATCAAAATCCTTTCTTAGCGGATGCCTACGTCATAATATCTACCTGCATGCCAAATTTCAGCCCGATCCGGGCTGTGCGTTGATAGATCACTATGTCAGTCAGCCACCTTTGCTATATATATATTTAAATACGTAGTATGATGTTATATAAAGGTAAATTTATGTTTTAAATTCAAAAATGCACTTACCAAGAGAACAGCTTTAGTGTCAGATCCACCAAACACGTGACCAGCGGCTGCGCTAGCGGCGGATCGTGTCCAGCGCCATGACACTATACGGAAGTCATCGTGGGACCCCGAGCCGTCCAGACGAAGCACCCTCACTGGTAGAGACACCACTTTGTCGCCCCCTGCTACCGCCACTGGGCGACTGTTTTTATCTGCAGATATTGTATATTTCGTCAGTAACGGAAAAGGGGATACAGGATACTATACAGAAGTCATCGTGGAACCCCGAGTCGTCCAGACGAAGCACCCTCACTGGACGTGGAGAAACCACTTTGTCGCTGCCGCAACTGGACGACTGTTTTTGTCTGACAATGTTATATACCACGTCAATAAGAGAAAGGGGATTACACGACAATATAAGTCATCATAGGACCCCGAGCCGTCCAGATGAAGGACTCTCACTGCTAAAGACACCACTTTGCTGCTTATCATATACCACGTGATAAGATATAAAAAGGATTCCAGTTAAATATTTGCTTCGTCTTTTAAAGAATCTTGGCCTTTCAAGATGGGTCGTTGGAACTTTTATGGAACGCGTTTCAAGATAGCGCAGATATAATATTTGCATTCCAGGCACAAGGATATTGCCTTTATGACGGGAAATTGGTAATAAAATTGAATTTTTACTATTACTTTTTATTCTGCCCACCTGATTCTAAAAGCTGTGCATGCCACTGTTAGTGAACACAGTGAACTGACAATATCATGTAGCATTTGCTTCCTCTGACTATAAGATCGGCCCCTTCCATCGGAGTGTTTAAACGCTTGTTCACAGCTCACTATCTGAATGCTTAAACCAGATCCTCGTGGCAGTTTTGTTTGGTATGGTATGTATGTTTATGTATTAAGTTTATTATATTATTCAGTATTTAAGTAGTTTAAGTATTGTTATACGTATAAGGTAACGCCAAAGTCTTATTTAGTGATGAGATGTACTGCTACGATGGATAGCCGATGTTTTTATAATAAAAAAAACGTATATTGTGCGTAGTTAAATTTTTATTGTTAAAAAGTCTATAAATAAATAAAACAACAGAACATAAAGGGTAAGGTTGCTTAAAAAGTTGCTAAGAAATAATACCTTTTATTCGTCTAAACTCATATCAGAGTCAAGAACATCTGAATTATCACAAAATTTATCACCTGAATCTGTGACGGATATTATTAATGATGACTATATTAAACAGAACTATATTTATTCTGCGAGTATCGTTAACGTTAAAATATAATTACATAACGTCACATCCCTAGTCAACGTCATACAGGCAACTGTCACCCGCACCATGCTACAGCGCAAATACTATAAGCATATTTCACTCTCTCAAAGGTTAGCTGGTAGAAAATGCCTAAGGCATTAAGCTCGCCTATGTACAATTTTGTGCAATAAAGAACTTTAAATAAATTAAACAAAATTAAATTAAAGTAAATATTATAATAAGTAATATTAGTTTAAAGTAAATATAATAAGTAATAATGTATATTTTGTTTCTGTTTGCCAGCAATGTGATGTTATGAAAGTATGTATTTTCCATGTAAGTGAAACTATGTATGTTCTTATGGAAAATAAAGATTCTTTAAACCTATATAATATCAAAAAATACTCACTCTGAGTTACAGTAACAGAGACATTATCCACAGCAACATTTCCGTTATCATCCACAACTGTCAAAGAAAAGTTATATTGTCCTTTGGTGAGGCCAGTGGCATTGGCAACTGACTCGTTGTGCCTCTGTATAATGACTTCGGAGGGTCCGTTCATACGACGCCACGTGTGAGATACGATGCGGTGGTCATCATGTGATTGGCTGCCGTTTAAAACTACCCACGTTTGGGGAAGAGATATTAGCTGCAATATAAAAGAAGAAAGGTCATTTTGTCTTGCATTTACTCACGTTTATTTATTGTAAAAATCTTTGTTTGATGAGCTCGACACATTTTGCAAGATCTTCAGTCCCAGTTTATACATATTTACGGACTTGTGGCCTTATTCCGAGTTTGCAACCGCTAATGACGACAAGACGTTGCGTAAACTATAAATATGAAAATATAAGTTCTATTCCAATGGTTATATAGTATGTATTATTAGGTTGGCTATAATAATGCCGCCATCTTGATATACATGAATTCTTCGCAAGTTTAAACTTGTGTGGGGCATTGGAATTTCAACTCTATAATTAACAGGATAGAACTTATATTTTAATACCTGTACTTTACGCAAAATGCGTGACGGTGAACGTGTCAAAACTCGGAATAAAGCCCCAGTTTCGATAAGAGTTGATAAACTGCTTCCTATACGTGTACTTCCTACGTGTATTTATACTTTATAGAGACTTATATAGTTGAGTTATAATGGGTAAATAAATTATTTAAAATTTATGACTAAATCTTGAAAATTTCATTTTTACATAATTCATTCAACTTTACTTAAGTCGTTACCTATAACGTATTTAACTGGTGGCTGATGTATTTAATCTATAAAAGTAATAATATGCAAATACTATAAAACATTTTTTTTTAATAATATGGACAAATTACACATATTGCTCTTATATTTTTATTAATATTGTAAAGTGGACATCATAATTCTTAGATACTGTAGGCGCCAAAACGCCTACTATTTTTATGCACGCACAGTCCTACACTTCAACCTCTTATACCTGGCGCATTTTATATATTTTATATATTATATTATATATTATGCGCCATTTTATATATTATATCCGCCGATTTACACCGCTTTCTCTTTGACTACCCTTACTATTTTTAAATTGTAATACAACGAATTTACATCTCATAATTTCTAATTGTTTTATATTAATTTAATAATATCCATAAATTTTTGCTGTTACCTAATCCCCGCGCTCATATTGCCCGCTGTTTATACATAATCCCCGCTCATATTGCCCGCTATTTATACCTAATCCCCGCTCATATTGTCCGCTGTTTATACCTAATCCCCGCTCATATTGCCCGCTGTTTATACCTAATCCCCGCTCATATTGCCCGCTATTTATACCTAATCCCCGCTCATATTGTCCGCTGTTTATACCTAATCCCCGCTCATATTACCCGCTATTTATACCTAATCCCCGCTCATATTGTCCGCTGTTTATACTTAATCCCCGCTCATATTGTCCGCTGTTTATACCTAATCCCCGCTTATATTGTCCGCCGTTTATACCTAGTTCCCGTTCATATTATCCGCAATTTATTGTCATAACGCTGGTAATATTTAGTATTAAATAATATTATTATATTGTTCACATTCCTTTCCTTGAAGGTTCCATCCCTTCAACCCGGGGGCTAATGTAGGCGCCAAAACGCCTACTATTTTTATGCACGCACAGTTCTACACTTCAACCTCTTATACCTGGCGCACACACCTAATTTTCCGCGATAGTCGCAAGAAAGACGTACCTATTGTACTTAACAGCCAATCAAGTGGCTGTTGTTGTAAGGGAGTCAACGTTTGGAGGCCGACAGAACGGTTTTGGAAGCGCTGTATTTAAATATTGATACGAAAAATCCGCAATTAGAAGAGCTAAACCGAAAACGCTTCATATAACCGCGAGTGACTTACCACCCTCTCACCGCTAAAATAATAAAATTCGCTCGTCGACGAGCATCTATCTGGGGTGCCTGCAGTTGTTGTGAAGAATATCTATGGTGAAGGAGAGTACAGGTTAGTGCATGTCCTCTAGAATAGGCAATAATCTTCTTCCAGGCTTGTTCTAGCATACACGTCTTCTAAGCCCTAAGCCGTGCATAATTATTAAGGTGTTTCGTCACATTCCGCTTTAATTTATGTCGGGAAGAACGGGAGTTGAACCATCCCTTAATTTTCTACCCGCCAGATGCGAACTATAATTCACAACTCGCGCGCACTCATCCACTCTACATATGCAAGAGATATACCTACACTCATATAGCTTTTTAAAATTAATTTCAGAACAATGACAAACATCAACAAACTGATGCCATATTCTTTTCACAGTAGTTCTCACTTCTTGAGGATTGATTGGTTATAATATATTTTTGGCGGCCATCTTCTGTTATTATTTTTAAATCGGCAATTTTACTCCTTAATGACACTGCATTGGTAATAGCGATGTCTACGTTGTCCATACAAAATGAGCTTTCGCATTTCCACTAATACTCGATTACCGTTTGTCGCAGAATTAAGTTTTGTCGGTATTCATTTTTTATTATTATTATCTTTTAAAACAGAAAAAATATATATATATATATATATATAAATTACCATTATACCAACATAAAAATAATAATTGAACTTCGAGTAACAGCCAAGTTGTAATATTGGAAGTATGTTTGTTTGGGCGTAAACAATTTCATATTTACTCGTATAGTTGCATTATTTGGTCAGATAAAACATTGACTTACCTGATCGGGTCCAGCTTCTGCCACTGGTGGTGTGTTGGTGGGTGGTTTGACAAATACGTGGACATCAGCAGTAGAGTATTGGCCTGACGAGTCTGTCACTTTGAGAGTGAACGTGTACACCCCTTCTGATAAGTTTGATAACTAAAAATATACAATAATAATATAGATGTAATATTTATCAGTCCGGGACAAAACACCAGACTGGAAAATATTCATGGATACATTACACAATTCCAGACGAACTAGCAGTTTTAGCCTATAGACCAGACATATACTTGAAGAAAGTAATACTTATAGAACTCACCGAGGGAAACAAACATTCCTAAGGACCACGCCATCAAGTCAAACAAATACTTTGATCTCACAAATGAAATTACTAGAAAAGGATTTAAAGCTCAACTTTATGCAGTGGAAGTCGGTGCAAGAGAAATTCCAAAGTCTTTCCATCTTCTATTAATCAGCGGTCGGCGGTCGGAACTTTATGGAACGTGTTTCCAAGATGGCGCTAACAGGATTATATAGTATTTGGTTGAGTAGAGAGGGTAGTGACTGTGTTCACTGGGTTCCTGGCAGGGGAGAGTTAAAAGGTCTTTAACCCTTCTTCGCGGTCTTAAGTCCGGTTCATTACCCTGCCTTCCAATCACGCGATGGACCCGGCAGTTGCACTGAGCATCCATAGATAGCTAAGAAAATTGTCTCACATTGGACTTAGATATGTACCATAACGGATGACTTACGGCCGAGACCGCCTAGCTAGACAGTCTTAACCCAGCGGCAGGGTTTTATTCCCACATCGTTATAGCCGATTCAAGCCTGAGTCTACAAGTGGCAAGCTCGTCGCAATATTTAAATAAACTTACAAACAGTTTCATAAGTTATTATAGTGAAAAAATGGGCTTCCGACGAAAATAAAAAAAAGGTTAATTTTATTTTGTATTTCGAAAATAAACCCTATAATAAGAAACTAATTTCGTTTATTTTTAAAATAATTAATTGGTTTTTGAGATATAATATTTGAAATCTGAAATCTAAAAAATCTGCGTGACGTCACAAGCACGCTATCGACGTCACAAGCACGCTATCACAGATTAAATAGAGTACTACGTACATGCTGTAATAGACTTAAAAGTTGTTGAAAAAAATGCAATGAAAAAGATCCTGGTGGGCGGGACTCGAACCCACGAACCTCGCTTTCGCAGCAAGGCCTCAACCGCTGAGCCAACCAGGTTTCAGTCACCCCTCACGAATTTTGTCATTGCTTGTTATCTACACAGACGCCCTTTATTAGCTTTCTTCTATTTAACTCTTATACAAGTGAAGTTAGAAGTCCTAGTTTCTAATACTAGATGGCAGAGGAGTCTGTTTTTTATTTTTACTTTTTTGTATGGGCGTCAAGTGGACTATGGGCCTCTTAAGTTTGCGGTTCGATTTTTTTCGTAATAAACAGTATTATTATTTATAACTAATCACGGTGGATAACCTGGGTAATAAAAGTAAATAAATAATAACCTGCAAGAAAGGAGAATGAGTGTTCTGCATATCCACAGCTTTATTTTCATCTTCAGCAGCTTTGGTCCATTCCCAGGAGGTGATTTCGTGATCATCCGTAGATAAGTTTCCGTTTAGGGATAAAGTATTATTTGGCAGATATATTATTACATCTTGTCCTATGAAAATATTGACACCGGTATTCATAAAAATTGATTGAGGCCTTGCAGAACACTTTAGTTACAAAGTCCGGCCATCAAATGCTGACACTTACTAGGGTTGTTTTTTTTTCTTTCTGTCTTTTAACTTTGTTTATGAGAATGAATTCCTATCTCGGGATTTATTCCTTGGGGTCAACATTCAATAGCCAGACTCTAGTAGGTTTTATCAATATTTTTAACAACAAAAATAAATATGTGTGTGACATGTCGCCTCGCTTGCATTTTCTCTAAGGCCCACAGAGGCTTTACCAAAGTGCCAATCGAAATACCCATCGAAAGCCAAATGATGATTTGATGTTTTTCGTCGATCAGCCTCTACCCATAGAGTGAAATTCCCATATGTTTTTATCGATCGATGCGGCGATTCGATTGGCGCTCGTGTTCTTTGGTCAAGCCTTTGTTTGAAAAAGCAATTTACGATTCGGCTTTAGGGTGCTTCCTTATTATCTATTATTATTTCCATGATTTTTATGGATATGCCCAAAGGACTTCATGCATCATGTAGAATAACTTTATAAATTACTTATTTGTAAGTAATATAACTTGACAGCCTTCGTGGTTACGCCATTGGCGTTGTATCCAAAGGTCACGCGTTCGTTTCCCACTCTGGGCATAGAATAAGTATATTTTTCTGTACCATTTGGCTCACTTTCTGTGTTTATTTATACACATATAATATGTATTTATTGATAACAGATGCCTATTTTAACAGCGCCTACTTTGTGGCTATATGTGTGAAAAGTCCTACATAGTATTTTAAAAAATATTAATTAAAAACAAAAATCTCTACCTGCATTAGCTTCAGGAGGATAATCCGTATGATTTAATACAGTAATATTTGCCGTTGTAAAGTTTTTCACATTATCAGAGTCTTCCACTGTCAATTTGAAGGTATAATTGCCTGGTTGCTTGAGATCTTTTAGGACTAAAGTAGATCCATCTTGTAAAGGTGGCGGGTATCCAATGGGACCGGAGATCAGCTCCCAGTGCCAAGATATAATGGCATCATCATCCTATAATAGTTATATTTTAACCCCCTTATTCATAAGTTAGAAGTGGGAGGAAGGCCTCTAAAACTTCGCTAGACTGACTGAAAACCGTCAAGTGGCGGAAGTTTGTGGGTTCACCGGTATTCCGGAGACTACTGCATCGTTTTCTTGTTGAGTTGGTAGTCTCCTTTTATGGTGCGGTTACGAAACGGGCGATTAATTCGACGATAAAGTAGCAAGGATATTAAAATAGACTCTTACGGCGTCTCTGTCGCCGATTTTGTAACCGCATTATATAGCCGGCATAGTGGTAGCGATTAATATTTAATTATTGTATTGGTCGACCCCATTTATGGACTTGTTGGTTTGCTTACTAAGTTAAATTCCATGCTCCAAATAAAAAATATTAAAAAAAAAATTACAATCATTTTTGTTAGAATTAAACTATACAAACCTTACTAGCACTTCCATCCAAAACAGCCATAGTATTAGGTAATTTAATAGTTTGTGTTTGTGGAGTGATTGCCACTTGGGGAGCTTTGTTGATTCTTTGTGCCGGCAGCACTGTTACATTGCCATACCCCTCTCCAAAAGCAGTTGTGCCATTTACAGTAACTCTGAACTTATATTGCCCTTCTTGAAGATCTGTTAGTTTAACTGTTGGTCCATTTTGATTCATATTTCCTGTAAATAAAAAGTTATTAATTATGAACTAAAATATCAAATTCTAGTTTCAAATGTGTACTAAAAACAATGATGGTAATACACATATATATATATTAAACACCCCGACCATGGCAAACTGTACAAGAAAATTCAACCACTACACCATATAATGTCAAAGAATATGTAAGTTTGAAGATGTAGCAACACAAATCACAACCTATAATTTTTTTGAAAGGGTAAGTCAATAAGTTATACTTCGGTTAAACTACATTCACAACACTACATACAATTCCTAACTTAAAATATTTTGTAAAATAAAGTATATAAAAATTATTTTTTTAAATTAAAATCTATCTAAACCATGAATGAAAAACAATGTTTTTAGCAATCCATGGATTCTCGGTAACAGTGCCATGTCCTTCATGTCCTTCGCAAATGGCTTTGCTGGAATACCTTAGTATATCAAGTACAATTTATTTTTATATGTAGGACATTTATACATGTATGTACAATGTATAACTACTTACCGGTTGATGCGCCTTTAGGTTGGTCCACAAATGTCCAAATATAATTGTAATGATTCAAAGTGGCTTTTTCATCTGGTATCACATAAGCTGCCAAAGTTACCTCATTATCAGGAAGTTGTACCTAAAACCAAGTAGGATCATAGTATTTTAAATAATTTCGTAAATAACAAAACTTCAGCCAAAATTACTGAAACTAGGAATGTAAAATTTGGACGGTAGTGACTGCTGTTGGGACCCACCAAGAGATAAAAGAAGTTAACATCTCCATAAAAGAAGTTGCCTAAACTTAAATTAACAGACTTTAAAATTGTTTTATATACTCTTCTTTGAAAGTAAATTTATAGGTGTAAGTTTCTGTAAGGGGGAAGGGGTGTGAGTTATTTTTAGTAGTCCTGTATTTTTGAATTTAATAACATAATGAATTAAGAGGTCTTATATAATGTCAAAACTAGATTGATAATAGATGTAATTACAACAAATATCATTATGTTTTTATACCTGCTTTGATGCCACAGACACAGTTAGATTTTGAAATGTTTTAGGAGTTGTAGGATTGTCCTTAATCTCTTCTTTATTATCATTGGGCATAAAATCTGTTTTCATGTCCATTCTAGGACCTTTTGAGAATGTTGGCACTGGGATACAAGCCCCCTGAGAGTCTTCCTCTTCTGTACCCGGAATACATTTACATATGCCATTCCGAGTTTTTAGCCCAATGGGTATACACTCAGAATTGTAAGGACAATCATCAGAGCCTATTACACAAGGAAGGACATGTCTATCATTCATTATATCATTTTCCCTAAATTTAACAAATCCTCTGGATCCATCTTCATCAACGTTTGGTAGATTATTGATAAACTGATTTAGGAAGCTAGCATCCTCCCCATCCGACATGAGATCATTTTGATGACTTGAAAAAGGAGTGTAAAGTGGGGATTCCTCTTCTGGTGATACATTTGTACTTAAATCTCTAAAATTTGACTGATCTACTAAATCTGACCAATTTTCTGAAAATTTTCATTTATTATATTATATTATTATTTATGATAAAATAATAGTATTAATTAACTAATAAATAATTAAAAAAACTAGTAAAAATAAGAATGTTTATATACGAATTTAAAAAAAAAATCTTGAGGACATATTTGAATTAAAAATAGTAAAAAGTTTCTTACCATTAGCTAAGACTGGTTTGACTAGTATCATGGAGACATGGGACTCATATTTTCTACTCCCAGCTCTGAGTAAAGGCAAACATAGTTCATTGCTGACACATTCAATATGGTAACATCTTGAATCATATATAAAAACAATGTTACAGTTTTCGGCAAGACAACATGCCATGACACATTGTTTTAAACCTTTCAGTCCAGTTTGTTCTGAGTAGTTTCCCGCTGTTAGATTACCTTTAAAAGTATCATTTATGTAATAATAGGTCTATCATGTGGCAGGGGCAACATGCAGACTTCTGACAGTTAAGTAGAGTATAACATGACAGGAGGCACTCCTACTTATATTTCTGACACAGAGAGTCATTTTTATAAAGATAAAATTGCAATAAAAAAACTTCCTGGACTCAATCTAATAACAACCACTTTGGCAAGGTACCAACAGCTAAAACATTCAGGTACAAATGACCCTTCACAAAATTTGTCATTGCTCCTTATCTATTTATACACACCCTTATTATGATATCATCTAACTATAACTTTTGTCAGGGTTGAAAATAATAAAGAATATTTGGAAATTATAAATATAAAATTCCAAATAAATAAATTGTCGAGGGACTTTTAAAAGGTTAACATTAACAAATTTGGGATGGGCCACACGAACCTGCGTGGCTCAGAGACTGATTACCTTGCCAAAGGGTAGTGAGTTTATTTCTATGCATTTTATCTTTATAACTTCTGCTTCAGATTTAAAATATTTTTGATATAATATTGAGCTTTTCCTTATAAAATATTCACCAATTTTTACATAAGACCCCAGCAGCATAGACCAGAAAGCAAGCTGGTCACCACTCATGAATCAGTAATATGTTTGTTGAAAGCAGCACCACATCTGGGTATAACAATAAGTTACCACTTTTTAACATAATTTTAACCCTAATACCGAATATACAACTTATATAATATTTTGAAGGACTTTAGAAGAGGATGGGGTGGGGTAGAAAAAAATTTGATCAAATAGGGGTGTATATAAAATAAATTTAAGCCCTGTTCTGCCTATTATAGGCAATTAAATTTGCGGTACTGAGGCATACGCCAAGCCCCTGCTAAAATTAATCACACTAAATTTTGTATTTGTTTTATTTCTGGAATTTTATGGGACTTCACAATATTTTTTTTTTGTGTATTATTTTGAATGTGATTAAAGTGGTTGCTGAAACTAAGATGAGTCTAGTAAATGCAAAGTATTTCTTGGAAACGATTAATTCTTATTTTCAATTTAAATGTATTCAACTAGACTTACCGACTGGCGCATAATTAACAAAGTTTTTTGGATACAATTTCGGACATTTATTATTTTCGTACTTATCATTCCAAGGTTTATTAAATTGAGATAAGCATTTATTTGCATTTAATATGACAAACAACAACAATATTAGATATTTATTGATTTTTATTTTCATGGCACACATTGTTTTTCTTGTATTATTTAAAACTAAGATAATATTCTAGTACTTTTTTACAGAATTGGTTTACTGTTATCTTGTCTAGAGCAACAAAAATATAGATATTTTTTTACGTGGGTGTAGCGATAACAACAATTTTATTAATTCCAATCCCGATCTAAAAACAAAACAATACCATTTTTTTCCACAACCATGCTGTACAATCTTCGAACAAAAAATATGGAAACAAATTTCTACAAGGAGAATAATGTAGTTCGGGCTTTTCGTAATAGATGTCTCTGATCTTTTTTTAAACTTGCCAGATTAAAAAAAAATACAGTGACATTACTAATTAAAAAAAAAACAAATCAGTTTCCGGATCCTGCCGAATCCGTCGTTCGGCCGTTCGGTGAACTTCGGACGACTTCGGTCAAGTTCGGTCAACTTCGGTGATTGTTGTGCGCTTGATTGCTTGAGTCTGTAGATATATTATTTTAAATTACGTACTTTTAGTATTCTTAATTCGTCTGTATTTGGTGTTCGTATACTAGTGTATAGTGTGTATAGTCGAGTCGAGATTTTCTCCACCGTATTCACTGCTTTTTACGACAATTTTTTAGACTTAAGTGAAGTTATTGTTGTTGAAATCATGCTAAATAAATCAAAATGTGGTTGCGTGGGCGGTGGCTGCAAAAGTTGTTGTAGACTATCATTAACAGCACGGTAATTTTTTTTTTAAATCTATTGTAAAAATATAAAAAACATTATATGTGGCAAAGGGCAAATTGTAGACGAAAACGATTATGTGCAAACTTTAGCCAAAAATCATTTTAATAAATCGAGAAAAAAGTATTTGTTTGTTTTATTTTCTCTTCAACAGACTTACGTAGTGCCTTTTTATACGTTACCTATATATATATAGCTGATTTGTACCAGCCTGTTAATGTAATGTAACGATTAAAATTAAAAATGACGTCGAATGTACCTGTTGTCATTCGAAAATTTGGTACTTTCGACGCCATTTTTAATTTTAATCGCTACATTACATTATCAGACTGGTACAACTCAGCCTTAAGATCTATATAGATATATGTATATATACATATATATAAGTATATAAATAGTTGACCACCAGCGCCATCTATTGAAACATGGTCTAAACATTTAGATTTTTTTTCTGTTGTTTGGGCTAAAAATAAAAGATGTCGCTGCTGTTTCGTTACTCAAAAAAACCCTTGAGTTATCACTCTATTTCTAGTATAACAAAGTACTCTTTGTCCACAACTGACTGGCAATCACAGACTATATGTGGGAAACGTATCTGAGGCGCGTTCGTTTTGGAACAGAAACATGTTCACAACGATCACGATGTATATTTATGCGTTTTTTTTGAGATTTCGGCGGCAAAATTGTCATTGTGATCTGCCACATTATATGGATAGGTGAGGCGTTGTGAACATATTTTGACATTTGTGGTTGTGACAGTTGTTGTTGTTTTAAATGTCGCAGCCGTCTTATATTTTTAGGATCAAATTTATTGTATTTTATATCGGAATCATTTTTAGAAAGATTTCGCAAATAAAATTAGTGGATTGTACGATTTAACCTACTTATATTTTACTTGACAAGTGACAGTTGACAGATTGGTGATAACAATGCGTTCGATTTGGATAGTGGTAATTGTGGCATTGTGAGTAAAACTAACCAAAAAAAATGCAAGTTCGCATAATGTCATCATGATCATTGTGATCATGTCTCATTCCCAAGACGAACGGGCCCTGAGTATCTGGCTGGGGCCGTACCAAAGAGCCAATCGAAAATCGAATTGAAATACCCATCGAAAGCCAATGAGGTGTTTTCCAGTAGTTATTATTTAACGCAACAGATGACGTTTAGTCGCTATCTACAAAAACTGTCAAAATAGATAGCGGTAATATATAAAATACACCCAAAATTTAGGGTAAATAGGAAAACAAATACCTTTATACGAATAATTTATAAAATTTACTATAACTTTGTTTAACATATACACTAATATCCTGAGCAAATTTTGAATATATGTTTAACAATGGTAATTTATGGACGCGTTTACGTTTAACTGCGCTGCAAGTTTAGGTTTTGAGTTCACTACTACAATCGCACGGCGCACTCACACAGAAACGCCTGCAGTTAGAGGGAAACGGTGACAAGACCAACACTACTTGATACTTTAAATATTACTATAATTTATTTTCTATTTCACCGGGTGTTTATGTTTTGCAACGTTTATCTCTCTTTATCACATGCGTTTTATTGGAGCACGACATGTGACTCTGTTTCGACCTAATGGTAAGCAAAACTACAGAGTCCATAAAGGGACAGCCAATACACAAAAATATAAAACAATAATGTTGGTCGCTCCCACTATACCGGTTTTTAAGGATGAGGTTACGGAACGTGTGGTGAATAATACAATTACCTAAATTTATTTTAACAAAGCATGTGACAGAATACAGGTGGGATAAAATAAGAACTGTGAAATACGAAACAGATATTATTGTTAAAATATTTTTATTGTCTTAAAATGTTGGATTTAGGTAATGTGCCTTCCATTAAGCACGGAAGAAATTATGAACATACCGCTATACGAGAGATTGAGATAGTATTAAAAACAGAAATATCAAAATGTGGACTAACAATTGACAAAGAATTTTCTTTTTTGGGAGCTGGTTCAGATGGTAAGTGTCAAAATGGAATCGTAGAAGTTAAATGTCCATCGTCTGCGTATGGAATGGACCCAGAAGAAGCAATAAAGCAGAAAAAAGTAGATTTTTGGTTATACACATCAAACAAATATGTTGTAAACAAAAAACATAAGTGGTATTATCAAATTCAAGGACAGTTACGGATCACCGGACAAAACAAATGCATCTTTGCTATCTAGACAGGCCCTGGAAAAATAAAATTTGAATTTATTACAAAAGATGATAAATTTTGGAAAGAGGATATGGAGACACATTTAATACAATTTTATAAAAATTGCCTCCTTCCAGAGATAATTGATCCACGATTTAATCGACACATGAATTTGAGAGCAACTCATCGCATAATTATAAAAATGTTTTAAAAATAAAAAATTGACTTTGACAAAAGTTACAGCGATGTATTTGTGGGCCTGCCATAGTCACGTTACTTCGGCAGGACCACCATAAAATAATGCACTTACCATGTTAGTTATTTCGCAGAATTTAGTTTTTGATTTTGTTAGAAATTGTTAGCTAATTTTCATTTTGCTAAACCGCTTGGTTCAAAAGTTACAGCGGTGGTCCTGTTGATAAAACGTGACATCGGCAGGACCACCCTAGAAATAATGTAGTTAGGAGGTTAATTCTTTGGCAGAAATTAGTTCGATTTTGTTAACATATTTTCAATTCGGTAGACCGCTTGCTTCAAAAGTTACAGTGGTGGTCCTGCTGATGAAACGTTACTTTTAAACCAAACGGTCTAGCAAAATGAAAATAGGCTACAATATCTAACAAAATCGAAAACTATTTTCTGCGAAAGAATTAACCTCCTAACTGCATTATTTCTAGTGTGGTCCTGCCGATGTCACGTTTTGTCAACAGGACCACAGCTGTAACTTTTGAACCAAGCGGTATAGCAAAATGAAAATTAGCTAACAAATTCTAACAAAATCAAAAACAAATTTCTGCGAAAGAACTAACATGGTAAGTGCATTATTTTATGGTGGTCCTGCCGAAGTAACGTGCGTGACTATGGCAGGACCACAAATACATCGCTGTAACTTTTATTAAAGTCAATTTTTAATTTTTAAAACATTTTTATGATTATGCGATGAGTGTGCTCTCAAATCCATGTGTCGATTAAATCTTGGATCAATTATCTCTGGAAGGAGGCAATTTTTATAAAATTGTATTAAATGTGTCTCCATATCCTCTTTCCAAAATTGATCATCTTTTGTAATAAATTCAAATTTTATTTTTCCAGGGCCTGTCCAGATAGCAAAGATGCATTTGTTTTGTCCGGTGATCCGTAACTGTCCTTGAATTTGATAATACCACTTATGTTTTTTGTTTACAACATATTTGTTTGATGTGTATAACCAAAAATCTACTTTTTTCTGCTTTATTGCTTCTTCTGGGTCCATTCCATACGCAGACGATGGACATTTAACTTCTACGATTCCATGTTGACACTTACCATCTGGACTAGCTCCCAAAAAAGAAAATTCTTTGTCAATTGATAGTCCACATTTTGATATTTCTGTTTTTAATACTATCTCAAGCTCTCGTATAACGGTATGTTCATTATTTCTTCCGTGCTTAATGGAAGGCACATTACCTAAATCCTTTCCATATAGTATTTGTTTTACTAATGGGGCGCAATTAGTAGACTGTCGCCGTTTACAGACTACGGAAAACCAGGAAGCTGTAAGTAATTTTCTTCTAATTTCCAACCATAGAGGACTCGCACTTTGCAGAATCGTGTCTTGCTCGATCTTTTCATTTTCTTTTAAAGAAATTTCATTTTTTTGCAAAAAGCCTTTTTTTGCAATTTCATATTCATTTTCTGCTGTTTTTTCCCACCATTGACAAATTCTGTCATGGGTGTGTTGGTACAGTCTTAAAGACATGGGCGGTATATTTATATGACAAAGTAGTGAGTTCAGTTGTGTATATCCTCCGCCCGTAGACATAATACCAGCAACAACTTCTTCATTCGGATCCATAGTATTATCTAAGATATTTGAAGATTTTAGAACAATTTTTTTGCCACACATGTCACACTGTAAATTAAATGTCGAGTTTAGACCATTCCTTTTTTCTTTTTTTATTTGTACATTTTTTAAATTACAATTAAACATTGAATTATGGTTCCCAATATCTTGTAGTTGTTCAAAAACGTATTTCATTTCTATAACCCTTCGGCCGTGAAGTTGATCTTTCTTTTCGCGATCCTAAAAATAAATAGGATTATTTTTTAAAACACAACAATCAAAAGTTTAAAGTGATAATAATAAAATGTTAAATTTACATTAGGGATTTCATGACAGTCCCTGTCAGATATTGTCATCTCCTTGACATTGATGTCGTCCGAATGATCACGCCTTTTTCTGAAATAAAATAGGAAAATACATATGTTGTGAGTACAAACATATTATATTCTTAGATTTGTTAATTAAAGCAATTTCATCACGAAGAGCTCTTCTTATATAATCGCTTCGTATATTATTCTCAAAACGGTATAATGGGACCCACCAAAATAGTGATGCTTAATATTTTTTTTACCAAAATTTGTTTATTTATTATTTTTATTTTTAAATTTAAATAAAAGGTGGCTAGTGTACCGTTGATGTTGTTAAGAATTTAGTTAAAAACAGGTGTGATTTTTTTTTTATATATTAGCCGATATCGCCATTGTGAATTATGAAATTGTCTAAAGTTAGCCGAAAACAAGTATAATGACCATTTTTAACACATTTACCAATGCTGTCGTCATCTTGAAATAAAGAATCGATATCAAAATTATATTTACAGCATTAGTTAGTTAAAAACGAGTATATAGTCCATTTTGACACATTTTCAAAATTGAATTTACAGCCCTAAAGTTGATCGAAAACGAGTATAATGTCAATTTGACACATTTACCAGAGGCGCCATCTTGTATTTCAAAATTGATATGAAAACTGAATTTACAGCCCTAAAATTAGTCGAAAACGAGTATAATGTCAATTTGACACATTTACCAGAGCCGCCATCTTGTATTTCAAAATTGATATGAAAACTGAATTTACAGCCCTAAAGTTAGTCGAAAACGAGTATAATGTTCATTTTTGACACATTGACCAGGGCCGCCATCTTGAATTTCAAAATTGATATGAAAATTGAATTTACAGCCCTACAGTTAGTCGAAAACGAGTATAATGTCGATTTTTTACACATTGACCAGAGCCGCCATCTTGTATTTCAAAATAAATATGAAAATTTAATTTGCAGCCAAGAGCGCGATTTTACTAGTTGAAACAATGTTAAAACTTGCACATATACGGTGATTCTCAATTGTTTCTAAATCCCCCACCCCGCGTGCAAAGAAATGGTAAGAATGACGATTTACATCGGCCAATGTTGTCATCTCGAATTTTATATAGAATAAAATTAACGTATTATGTATTTATTTATTACATTTCAGGTAAACTTACGGCTAACAAATTTATAGTTAGTTATAGTATTTTAATATATTTCTTACCTTTAAAAATATGAAGATCAGTTGCGTCAAATATTTTATATAATTCAAATCAAATCAAATCATTTATTTCATGTAAATCTTTACAGATATTTATGAATAGTCAAAAAAAAAAAAAAAATTAACAATGAGGTCTTAGAGTGCGTTTGGTTAGGCAGCTATTCATTATTAAAAGAACGACAAATATTTATTATATCTCGATATCAGATTTAGAACTTAAATTTAGAAATCTTAATATGAAAATTACTACCAAACCGAACACACACTACATAACCAACTAGTGTAAGACTAGGTGGTTAGCTGATTCCATTGACCTGTCAATCATTATCTGCCATACAAGGGAGCCACCAAGGCGACCAACTTCACCGACCATATCCACGCCTTAAATATTTATTCTAAATAAAAGGTTAGTAACCAATCACATATAAGTAAACGTATAAGGATCGGTATTTTTAAGGGCGGGTATACTAACTGTAAAGTCGATCCCCTCAGTGACACCCCGGAGAAAAAGAAACCAGCAAGTAAAAAACTCTAGTGCTTCACACAAATTAAAAGAGGAGTACAGCCATTGATTTGCTTATGCTATATAGCATATATATATATAGTAGCATACTCAAAATGCACCCCACCGATCAGCATGCGCAAAACACCCTATGGCAGATTATTTGTTACTGTACCAATGTACAGAACTACACAGTACTGTAGTATAAATTAAGTATAAATAAGCAGGTAATCATCAGTGATTACCTTATCCAAAGACAAAATTTACATAATGTAATAAAAATAAATTATGTAATATTAAATTATTACAATATCGGACACTACTAAGCTAATGTTTATTCTACAAATATAATTCTAATAAATAAGTAATTTGTTCACTAGTTGCGAGACCTCAATTGCATATCAGGACGGTTCCAGACGTCTTTATCGTTAAAATAGTCTTTTACGCTATAGTAAGCCTTATTGATTAAAATGTGTTTTATACAATTCTTAAACTTTATTTCACTCAGTTCTATAATGCTTTTAGGTAATTTATTAAATAACCTTATACTGTTAATGACGAAACATTTATTCGTTTTTTGCAGTCTAAACTTTGGTATATCGATTTTATCTATGTTTCTTAAGTTTAAATTATGTCTATCGCTATTTTTACTAAACATATTTAAGTTTTTCCTTACGTATAATAAATTCTCATAAATATATTGAGATGGTAGTGTCAATACATCAATCATAGGAAAGATTTCTCGAAGAGAGTCACGAGCTTTTATGTTATATATTGCCCGAATGGCCCTCTTCTGTAGAATAAATATTGTGTCAATATCTGCCGCAGATCCCCACATTATAAGACCATATGTCATTATACTGTGAAAATAGGCGAAGTACACTAGTCTGGCTGTTGCAACATCAGTTAATTGTTTAATTTTCTGACTGCATATGCAGCAGAGCTCAATCTGTTGGATAAAGTATTGATGTGAGCTTTCCACTGTAGTTTGGAATCAACTGTGATCCCTAAAAACACAGTGGAGTCGACAAATTCCAGATCAGTGCCACCTATCTTCACTGTGGCATTGATATTTGATACATTAGGCAACGTAAATTTCAGGCACTTAGTCTTCTTTGCATTTAAAACTAAATTATTTGCCGTGAACCATTTTGAAACCATTTCCAAAGTGTCATTTGCTGTCGATAATATATTATCTTTCCTACTAACTTTAAACAGTAGGGATGTATCATCAGCAAATAGCACTATCTGCGCCGTCTCCTGTACCATAATATGTGGAAGATCATTGATGTATACTAGGAACAGGAACGGGCCTAAAATTGAGCCCTGGGGGACACCCATCTTTACAATGGTTCCGTCGGATACACAACCATCAATATTAACACCTTGAGTTCTATTAGAAAGGTAGGACTTTATTAGATTTAAAGCTAAATCGCGAATGCCATAAAATTCCAGCTTGTTTAACAAAGTTTGATGGTCAACACAATTACACAAAATTCTTATTTGATAAACAGCGACACAGCGTCCTTCCACAACAGCGTCTCAACGCGGACTGAGATATTTTTTGAAATGCTTGCTAATAGTACAAGGCTTACCTAATACCATGATTATAAAGTCGAAATTGACTTGGCAAATTGGCTGGTTTTGAAGGAAAAATAATTATTTTTTATTGGATAGGTTAATAACATTTTTTAATTTTTTTTCTATTGGGTTTGAAATTGACTATATATGCCATCATGCACTATTTTTAAACTAATTATAACTCCTCAAATCATTGTGGAAATTTTACCCAAACTCAACCATTTTCAACCATTTCGCATAAGGAATGCGTTTAAAATTGGTTTTACTTCATAAAAAAATATATTTTTTTATATTTTTTTTTTATCAGAATCGTAGATTAAGGTTTAAACCATCGATCGGTATCAAAAACATTAAAAAAAGTTTTCTTAGACTTCTTAGATATACCAGAAATCATGCCATTTTAAAACTTTTTGAATATACGTCCTTAACATCATGTGTTTCAAAGTTATTTGAATCTATGCTAAAGAAAAGATTGGAATGGCACTTGGAAAATAAAAATTTGTTACCCAGTTATCAATTCGGATTTCGTAAAGGAAAAAGTACCATGGGTAATCTTAGTTGTTTGGTAGGAGATATTAATAACGGTTTTATATCAAAAAAATGCACGTTAGCAGTATTTTTAGACTTCAAAGGCGCTTTTGACAATATTGACCATACCTTCACAATAAACAGTCTTTTAAAATTAGGTCTAACTGGACATTTATTACAGTGGATCTTTAATTTCCTAAATGAAAGAACTACTTTTTTAAAAACTCGTAACAGTATTATTGGTCCGAAAACTACATATAAGGGCACTCCTCAAGGGACGGGTGTGAAGTTGGCAGCCAAAATCTAGCAGCCTTTATAACCCGACCACTTTAAATAGGTTTTAAATAAATATTTGTTTTTATATATATGCGGTAATATATTTAAATGTTTAACAGGTACATTATAATAATGAAGAATCATAAGAAAAAACTGTTGAAAAAAAATCTTATATATTAACAATTTTATTTTACATTAATTAACTAACCACTATATTTTGTTATATCGTCAATACTAAAACACGATTTAAATCAATTAGAATGATATCTAGAATATAAAAAAGTCACCTGCGTCAAATTTTTCCTGAAATCTCAAATAACTTATGAAAATTCTTTACATATTTAAAAAGGCTGCTAGGCTTATAACTTCTATATTAGACATAGAATATTAACTAAAATTGGTAAATAGCTAGAATACAAAACATAGAATAGTATAGATATAGCCACCTGCACTCCATTTTCCCTGAAATCCTGAAAAAAATCATTCATGTAGTTTTGTTTTTTTTTCTCAATTCTAAAAAGTCTGCTAGGTATACTACTTCCATACTAGACATAGATCTAGATAAAAGTTGATAATTAGCTAGAATATAAACTAAAAAATACTATAGCTATACCCACATGCGCTCCATTTTCACTGAAATTCTGAAAGAAAAAATCAAAAACTACTTTATAAATTTTAAAATTTTCTAAACAGATTGGAGTTCTTTACTTCTATACTAGACATAGGATGTCAACGAAAAATGGTAAATACCTAGAACATAAAACATAGAGTAGCATAGGCATAGCCACCTGCGGTCCATTTTATTCTAAATTACAAAAATAAATCTTTAAGTTTACTTACGAAAATTCTTTACATATATAAAAAGGCTGCTAGGTTTATAACTTCTATACTAGACATAGAATATTCACTAAAATTGGTACATAGCTAGAATACAAAACATAGAATAGCATAAGCATAGCCACCTGCGCTCCATTTTATTCTAAATTTCAAAAAAAAACTTTAAGTTTACTTACGAAAATTCTTTACATATCAAAAAAGGCTGCTAGGTTTATAACTTCTATACTAGACTTAAAATATTAACTAAAATTGGTAGATAGCTAGACTACAAAACATAGAATAGTATAGGCATAGCCACCTGCACTCCATTTTATTCTAAATCACAAAAAAAATCTTTAAGTTTACTTACGAAAATTCTTTACATATCTAAAAAGGCTGCTAGGTGTATAACTTCTATACTAGACATAGAATATTAACTAAAATTGGTAGATAGCTAGAATACAAAACATAGAATAGTATAGACATAGCCACCTGCACTCCATTTTCCCTGAAATCATGAAAATAATCATTCATGTACTTTTGTTTTTTTTTCTCAATTCTAAAAAGTCTGCTAGGTTTACTACTTCCATACTAGACATAGGATCTAGATAAAAGTTGGTAATTAGCTAGAATATAAACTCTAAAATACTATAGCCATACCCACATGCGCTCCATTTTCACTGAAATTCTGAAAGAAAATATCAAAAACTACTTTATAAATTTTAAAATTTTCTAAACAGATTGGAGTTCTTTACTTCTATACTAGACATAGGATGTCAATGAAAAATGGTAAATACCTAGAATATAAAACATAGAGTAGCATAGGCATAGCCACCTGCGCTCCATTTTATACTAAATTGCAAAAAAAATCTTTAAGTTTACTTACGAAAATTCTTTACATATCTAAAAAGGCTGCTAGGTAAACTTCTATACTAGACATAGAATATTAACTAAAATATAGTATAGACATAGCCACCTGCACTCCATTTTCCCTGAAATCCTGAAAAAAATTACTCATGTGCTTTTGTTTTTTTTTCTCAATTCTAAAAAGTATGCTAGGTTTACTACTTCCTTACTAGACATAGAATCTTGTTAAAAGTTGGTAATTAGCTAGAATATAAACTTTAAAATACTATAGCCATACCCACATGCGCTCCATTTTCACTGAAATTCTGAAAGAAAAAATCAAAAACAACTTTATAAATTAAAAACATTTCTAAACAGATTGGACTTCTTTACTTCTATACTAGACATAGGATGTCAATGAAAAATGGTAAATACCTAGAATATAAAACATAGAGTAGCATAGGCATAGCCACCTGCGCTCCATTTTATACTAAATTGCAAAAAAAAATCTTTAAGTTTACTTACGAAAATTCTTTACATATCTAAAAAGGCTGCTAGGTAAACTTCTATACTAGACATAGAATATTAACTAAAATATAGTATAGACATAGCCACCTGCACTCCATTTTTCCTGAAATCCTGAATAAAATCACTCATGTACTTTTGTTTTTTTTTCTCAATTCTAAAAAGTATGCTAGGTTTACTACTTCCATACTAGACATAGAATCTTGTTAAAAGTTGGTAATTAGCTAGAATATAAACTTTAAAATACTATAGCCATACCCACATGCGCTTCATTTTCACTGAAATTCTGAAAGAAAAAATCAAAAACTACTTTATAAATTTTAAAATTTTCTAAACAGATTGGAGTTCTTTACTTCTACTTCTATACTAGACAAAGGATGTCAATGAAAAATGGTAAATACCTAGAATATAAAACATAGAGTAGCATAGGCATAGCCACCTGCGCTCCATTTTATTCTAAATTACAAAAAAAAAATCTTTAAGTTTACTTACAAAAATTCTTTACATATCTAAAAAGGCTGCTAGGTTTATAACTTCTATACTAGACATAGAATATTAACTAAAATTGGTACATAGCTAAAATACAAAACATAGAATAGTATAGGCATAGCCACCTGCGCTCCATTTTATTCTAAATTACAAAAAAAAATCTTTAAGTTTACTTACGAAAATTCTTTACATATCTAAAAAGGCTGCTAGGTTTATAACTTCTATACTAGACATAAAATATTAACTAAAATTGGTAGATAGCTAGAATACAAAACATAGAATAGTATAGACATAGCCGCCTGCACTCCATTTTCCCTGAAATCCTGAAAAAAATCATTCATGTAGTTTTTTTTTTTTTTCTCAATTCTAAAAAGTCTGCTAGGTATACTACTTCCATACTAGACATAGATCTAGATAAAAGTTGATAATTAGCTAGAATATAAACTAAAAAATACTATAGCTATACCCACATGCGCTCCATTTTCACTGAAATTCTGAAAGAAAAAATCAAAAACTACTTTATAAATTTAAAACATTTCTAAACAGATTGGAGTTCTTTACTTCTACTTCTATACTAGACAAAGGATGTCAATGAAAAATGGTAAATACCTAGAATATAAAACATAGAATAGCATAGGCATAGCCACCTGCGCTCCATTTTATTCTAAATTACAAAAAAAAAATCTTTAAGTTTACTTACGAAAATCCTTAACATATCTAAAAAGGCTGCTAGGTTTATAACTTCTATACTAGACATAGAATATTAACTAAAATTGGGACATAGCTAGAATACAAAACATAGAATAGTATAGGCATAGCCACCTGCGCTCCATTTTATTCTAAACTAGCTGACCCGCGCAACTTTGTCTGCGCGTTTAAATTTAACCGTTTACGCAGCGTACGCTCTTAAAAGGAATAATTTTTCCCCGTTTTTGCAACATTTTTCTTTGTTACTCCGCTCCAATTAGTCGTAGCGTGATGTTATATAGCCTATAGCCTTTCTCGATAAATGGATTATCCAACACGAAAATATTTTTTCAATTCGAATCAGTAGTTCCTGAGATTAGCGCGTTCAAACAAACAAACAAACAAACAAACTCTTCAGCTTTATAATATTAGTATAGATTACAAAAAAAAATCTTTAAGTTTACTTACGAAAATTCTTTACATATCTAAAAAGGCTGCTAGGTTTATAACTTCTATACTAGACATAAAATATTAACTAAAATTGGTAGATAGCTAGAATACAAAACATAGAATAGTATAGACATAGCCGCCTGCACTCCATTTTCCCTGAAATCCGGAAAAAAATCATTCATGTACCTACTTTTATTTTTTTTTCTCAATTCTAAAAAGTCTGCTAGGTTTACTACTTCCATACTAGACATAGGATCTAGATAAAAGTTGGTAATTAGCTAGAATATAAACTCTAAAATACTATAGCCATACCCACATGCGCTCCATTTTCACTGAAATTCTGAAAGAAAAACTCAAAAACTACTTTAAAAATTTAAAACATTTCTAAACAGATTGGAGTTCTTTACTTCTATACTAGACATAAGATGTCAATGAAAAATGGTAAATACCTAGAATATAAAACATAAAGTAGCACAGGGATTGCCAACTGCGCTCTATTTTATTCGAAATTACAAAAAAAAAATCTTTAAGTTTACTTACGAAAATTCTTTACATATCTAAAAAGGCTGCTAGGTTTATAACTTCTATACTAGACATAGAATATTAACTATAATTGGTAGATAGCTAGAATACAAAACATATAATAGTATAGGCATAGCCACCTGCGCTCCATTTTATTCTAAATTACAAAAAAAAATCTTTAAGTTTACTTACGAAAATTCTTTACATATCTAAAAAGGCTGCTAGGTTTATAACTTCTATACTAGACATAGAATATTAACTAAAATTGGTAGATAGCTAGAATAAAAAACATAGAATAGTATAGGCATAGCCACCTGCGCTCCATTTTATTCTAAATTACAAAAAAAAAATCTTTAAAATTACTTACGAAAATTCTTTACATATCTAAAAAGGCTGCTAGGTTTATAACTACTATATTAGACATAGAATATTAACTAAAATTGGTAGATAGCTAGAATACAAAACATAGAATAGTATAGTCATAGCCACCTGCCCTCCATTTAATTCTAAATTACAAAAAAAAAATCTTTAAGTTTACTTACGAAAATTCTTTACATATCTAAAAAGGCTGCTAGGTTTATAACTTCTATACTAGACATAGAATGTTAACTAAAATTGGTAGATAGCTAGAATTTTAAAAATCTTTAAGTTTACTTACGAAAATTCTTTACATATCTAAAAAGGCTGCTAGGTTTATAACTTCTATACTAGACATGGAATGTTAACTAAAATTGGTAGATAGCTAGAATACAAAACATAAAATAGTATAGCTATTTACTAATTTTAGCTGATATTCTGTGTCTAGTATAGAAGTTATGAGCCTAGTAGACTTTTTAAATTTGTAAAGAATTTTCATAAATTATTTGAGATTTCAGGAAAAATTGGACGCAGGTGACCTTTTTTAATTCTAGATATCATTCTAATTGATTTAAATAGTGTTTTAGTATAGACTATATAACGAAATATAGTGGTTAGTTAATTAATATAAAATAAAATTGTTAATATATAAGATTTTTTTTTCAAGAGTTTTTTTTATGATGCTTCATTATTATATTAAGACTATGTACCTGTTAAACATTTGAATATATTACCGCATATATATAAAAACAAATATTTATTTAAAACCTATTTAAAGTGGTCGGGTTATAAAGGCTGCTAGATTTTGGCTGCCAACTTCACACCCGTCCTCAAGGGTCGGTCATTTCACCGTTATTATTTATTGTTAGCTTGGGTTTATTTGATAAAAAAATTACAGACAAATCTGTTAAATATATTTTATACGCTGATGATGTGGTACTTTATACACAATGTTATACTACTGCTGAAGGTGAAAGTAGGATGAATAATTGTTTAAGAGAATTAAGTGATTTTATTAGTAATGATTTAAAACTTGAGGTGAATGTTAACAAAAGTTCTGTTATTTTATTTTCAAGAAATAATTTACCATACCCTAAAGTATTTTATAATAAATCTACTATCCCTGCTAAGTCTTTTCATAAATATTTGGGAATTATTTTAGACTACAAACTTTCATGGAAGCCTCACATAGAACATATTTAAAAAAAATCAGAATAAGGCATAAATATTTTACGATCATTAGCTGGCTTAACTTTTGGGATCCGATTCAAGTATTCTGAAAACTTTATACATCTCTATTATTCGCTCACATTTTGATTATGGTTGCATATTTTACACAGGAGCTGCAAATAACTTACTCAGGAAATTAGACTTAATTCAAAACCGAGCATTACGTACAATAACTGGCGCTATGATATCTTCCCCTATTAATTCTCTTGAAGTAGAAGCAGGAATGGCACTATTCCTGCTTCTACTTAACAATCAGAAGAAGAATCATTATCGATAAACTCTGTTTAAAATCTATCAGTCAGGACAACATTTGTATTTCACGTTTTCTAGAGCATTATGTGTACCCCAATTTTAATAATTATAACATAAACCCAGTTACATCTTTAAGTGAATCAATAACTTATTTAAATTACAAATTCCAGGATATAGTTTATTGGTCATATACCCCGCCATATTTCCGCTATAATTACTACAGCCAGATCATGAATATATCTATAACTTTGGAAAAGTTTGAAAATAAATTTGAATATTGTAAATTTATAAATAATAAAAAAGGCTTTGTAAACATTTTTACTGATGGTTCTAAAACCAAAGATCGTACTGGCTTTGCTTTTTATGTTAGTAATTTTGACATAGGTTTTGTATATAAATGTAATGAATATTTTTCAATTTTTTCTGCAGAACTGCTAGCTATACTTTATGCTGTAAAATATATTGATTCTAGTTATAATTCTGACTGCAATTTTAACAAGTTTATAATTCTTTCAGATTCAATGAGTGCTCTTCAAGCAATAAATAATAACTTGTTTAAATCAAAATCTAATTACATAATTTCTGTAATCCGTAATATTATATTTAATTTAAAAGCCAGAAGCATCATAATTGATCTTTGTTGGGTACCGGGTCATGCTGGTATTCAAGGAAACGAAATAGCCGACACTCTAGCTAAATCTGATAATGATAATATTATTTGTAATGATTTCGTTCCATTTTCTGATTTAGAAATATTTATAATAAAAAATATGTTAAAACGATGGTCAATGGATTTAAAATGTTCTTGAAATTAAGGGCAAATGGTTGGAAGAAATTCAACCTATTCCTACTACTAAAGCTTGGTTCCAATTTTCAAAATATTATTTAGGCAGAGATACAACAATATGCAGACTTCGAATTGGACATTGTCGTTTTCCAACTCATCTACATAGATTAAATTTAAATGAAAATAGCTTTTGTAAATATTGTAACTGTAAATACTGTGATTTAGACCATTTATTTTTTGTTTGTCCAAAATTTTCTATTGAGAGACTCCTTTTTGTTGCTAAATGTAATGACAAAATACAAGATAATAACTTAAAATTTTCCGAATTCCCGAATACCCTTCAATCTTTACTAAAGCATGAATTATTTTATACTTTAATTTATAATTTTGTAAATAATACGTTTGGTAAATTGTAAATAGGACGCATTGAGTCAATAAGATGTACTTTAGGATATCCATTTATGTTATTCTGAGATGTAGCCACTTCAACGGTACCTACTACTTTAATAATTTTACTTTATATTTGTTTTATTATATATATATATTTTGGCATATATGATGCCATTTAATTATGAAAACAATGATTTGTTTATGTTAAATTCTTTAGTTAGAATATAATATTTTGTTACTTATTGTTATAAAATTAATATATTCCACATTCATTGTAATTTGGTTGGGGCTGATATCTAAATAGTGCCCTTTAATAAATAAAAAAAAAAAAAAAATGTAATTTTAACTTTACCTAGTTTGTATGGAGAAGCCAATTTTTGTTATTATTTACGACCCATGGGTTATGGGTAAACTTGATTAGTAGAGTATATACCACAGAGCACGGAATCGCCGCTCGCTGCCCACTCCTAGAGACGGTAGTAATAATAATAGTCGTGGCAAAGAAATGCGTTGAGCGCACATATGAGCGCAATCGGCCGCCAGTTGCTCCTCGTACGTTGCGGAATAAACATTAATATTAAATCGTTAGAAATGCCTCATTGCGCTGTGATTTGGTGTAAGAATCAAAGTAAAAACACCAACAAACAAAATTCTGGCGTATTATATCACAAGTAAGTAAATAATGTTAATTTTTAGCTTTTTTAAAAATGTGAGTCGATGTATGTTGGAACGCGAAACCTCAGCCGTGCGAAAGCCGCGAGTCATTAGTGAATTCAATAGTGAGGGGTCGACTGCGTTGATACATAAGGTGACCCTTAGATACCTGTTTGTGTGTCCGCAGGAATATCTTAAAACCTACTGATTTTATTCTTCAAAGCTTAATAGTCTAATATTTTCAGATAAATGGAAAAGATTCACCTATAAAAGAAGGTAATGAAGCTTTTGAAAATAATAAAAAATCTTCTCATAGTTCTCCGCAAGCCCGACCCGAACCGACTGATTAACTAAATATACTGGACACACCTCGAAGACGTAAATTAAAATTATATGTGATAAGGGCTCAGCAGACCATTAAAAGGCAAAGTCTTAACGTAAAGCAACTCCAAGAAACCAATAGAAGATTCTCAAAAAAAATTGCTGAAATGGAAAGTATTATAAAATATCTACGAGAGCGATCTGCTATAACTATTATCTATATCTATGATCTGGATTAACATAGCCTTTTAAAGATGTTATTACGGTTTGTAAGAAAGTAAAAATAGTAATTAAAAATATCCTCTATAGTGGGTACATTAACTCGAAACATACAAAACAATATATAACCACACTATCCACATAACCACATAACCACATTTGTCTGTAAATTAATTTATTTGAAAATTTATCGATACACCAATTCGACTAAGAACTCATGTATAATCATTCCATTCAATTAATAAATGCAATAATGGAAAAATATGTAGATATTAGACTCCCCTACCTTACAAAAAAAATGCAACTCAAATATTATATCAATATGAAGCCATTTTAATAAAAATGTATTATTTTTGGGGCAATGATGAATTGCGATGGACTTTGTAAATAATATGTATATTGTATTTACATTAAAGTTTACATTTCTTCGGCTATGTGACAATAAAAAGAGTTTTTATATATGCTTGTTTTATTTTGAAGTGGTTATTTTTATTATAAATCGCCGCTTTCGGAACCAATTACGGAATTACATCTTCAGTATCAAAAATCAGTTACGGGTTTTAAATCATTCAATATTGCATGCCCTAATTAGATTACTAAAAAACGCAATTCAAATGTATAAATCCAAGTCTATCAAATAAACATGTATTATTATTTGATCAAAATATTACAAAGTCTGGGTCTAACTAACTAGGTCACTGTTAAATCAAATTGTATTTAAGATTTACTATAAACCAGTTTCAATCACAAATTTTACATCTTCAGTATCAAAAATCAGTTACGGGTTTTAAATCATTCAATATTGCATGCTCAATTAGATTACCAAAAAACGCAATTCAAATGTATAAATCCAAGTCTATCAAATAAACATGTATTATTATTTGATCAAAATATTACAAAGTCTGGGTCTAACTAACTAGGTCACTGATAAATCAAATTGTATTTAAGATTTACTATAAACCAGTATCAATCACTAATTTTGCCAAATTGAAAAATTATTAGTGTCACTTAACTTCGTCTACTTAAAAATCCGAGTGTTTAAATAATTAATAGTCAGACTTATTATATATTACTGCTCATAAAAAATAATGTCGATAAAAAAAATATCGACCCAGCACTCCAAGGCGTCATCTGTGTAGTAGTGTGCGTATAGGTGTGAGTTAACGGCAACGCCCACCCCCACGCTTGGTTTATATGAAATATGTTGAACATGCCGTCTCTAGTAGCGGCGCGCGTGGATTCCGTGCTCTGTGGTATATACTCATAGGTATAAGTCAAAAGTAACTAATAGACGTAAGTGTTTATAATAAAACCTTAGGTAATCTACTACCTACCTAAAAGAATACTTTAGTCGGAGTAGGTACCCTAAAATTTAATTTGCTTAAAATAAGAAACAGAAAAAATAAAATTATTTATTTATTAGTTGTCTAACTACCGACATATATTATTTTATTACATTTTCGTTTTTCAATTTTGATGAGGTGGCCATTTATAGGAAACAAAAGCATTTCTATTTTTAAATTTCCAATATCATTTGCTTTTATTTTATAAGATCGTAAGAAACTGGATAATATACTTTTCATTATAAGCATGCCGAAATTCCTCCCTGAAAAGAAAAAAGTTACTGTTATAGTAAAATATAATTGAGCGAAATAAAAACCAAAGAAAAAAAATGGTGATTATAGAAGAAGAATTGGGTGATTATAGAAGAAGAATTGGGTGATTATAGAAGAAGAATTGGGTGATTATAGAAGAAGAATTGGGTGATTATAGAAGATGAATTGGGTGATTATAGAAGAAGAATTGGGTGATTATTATTAGAGTTCGGATTGTGACTTTATAATATCAACCTGATTGTAAGCAGACCTGCACAATACAAAGTTGTTTAACAGCATTGCCTAAAAATTTATGAGTATTTTCAACTAGATTTATATTTTTTATGCACTTTATGGCAAATGCGTATGTAAAATAACATTATATAATAAGTTTACTTATAACTAATTAAAGTAATTATAATTTAAATAATAATTAATTAAAAATACCAATGCAATTTCTTGATCCAAAACTAAATGGTAAAAAAGAAGCTGGGTGACGTGTTAAAGATCGTTCCGGTAGAAATCGATCGGGATTATATTCATTGGCATCGGGTCCCCATTCTTTTTTTGATCGGTGTATAGCAAAGGACCCTACGACTGCACCGCTGCCTGCAGGTAATGTAACACCGCTATATGCTAAAACAATAATCAATATCTTTATAGACCTGCAACATAATTATAAACGCATAACAATACTTAAAATAAGATATTTCTTTAATTAAAAAAAATATTTATTTCCATTTTTGGCCGACATGACTATGTAGATATGGAAAATATAGCCAACCATTCGGTCAGTTTTCTTCCTATTTTAATGCTACAATACAAAAGCGTTACATATGCATTTGTAAATTGTAACTAAAGTTTTAGATTTAAATATAAGTAAATTAATCTTATTATCTGACTTAGACCGTTTTCAACTGAAACTTTAAATATTTTTGAATTACGACAACTATTTTTTTTTAAAGTAAATCGGACAAGAAATCATAATATAACACCCTATATATAAATATTATAAATGTATTTTATCCCAAAAGTCACAAGTAATATAATCTTACGTAAGTATGTATCCTTATCGACGTTTCGAGCAATAATGGGGACAACTGTGTACATTCGCATACTTTCCTTGATAACTCTTTCTAAATAATGCATTTTTTGAAGATCTTCCTTCAAAGACCCTTTTAGTGAATCTCCAAATATTTGTCGTTGTCTGAAATCGAATAGAAAATTTCTTTTACATAGGTAAAAAAGCAATTTTTGGCATTGCTAATTGTACTATTTTATTTCTTCTGTGCATTGCGCTTTCTTTCTTCTGAAGAATTTTCTTTTTATTTCACTTAGACCGTTTTTAACTGAACCTTTAAATATTTTTGAATTACGACATTTACCACCTTTTGGATTATATGGGGGTAAATAAGATCTATAACTGTTCGAAATTTTAAGTAAATAGGATCAGGACTCGTAGTATAACATCCTATATATAAATATTGTAACTGTTTTTGATCCCAAAAAATCACAAGTATAACTAGGCTGCGTTTCAAAATGGAATAATAACTAACTTGTATCTCTCAGGAAAAAGAAAAAGACGTAAATTATGTATATTCGATTTCTTTCTTATCACCGAGAATTCGTACGGGTAATATTTGAATTTTCCCTAGTTACAATAGATCTCTGTCTAAAAATACTAGAGATTACAAACCGGGCCCGGTGCCCTTTTAGACATCCATAGAGCCCGGCCATTCATATACATACGAAAACTGCGGCACGGAAGCCCTTGTAGAAAACTGGCATGGCAAGCATATATTAACACTCAATAGTCATAATACCAGTTATTATGCTATTATCGGGCCCGGCATGAATGGCCGGGCCCTATGGATGTCTAAAAGGGCACCGGACCCGGTTTGCAATCTCTAAAATATACTTACTCTTCGAGAACCTTTTCTTGAGAATCTTGATGAACTCCAAGTAGAACAAGAGTATAAGATATAACTAATGCAGTTGTATCATTTCCTGCTATGGTAATAGAATCTATGTGTTCACGTAATTGCTCATCAGTAAAATCAATTTCGCGTCCGAATAATAAATCTAAAACTGCCCGTCGTTTTTCTGAAAATAAAAACTACAGTCAATAAAAACAAATGCTATTTGAGATAATACAAAAAATGCTATTTGAGAATATTATTAGTTATTTGTGTTATATTTACCTGATTTAAGGTCTGTTGTAGAATTATTAGCAGGGTCCTTACTATTTTCATATTCTTTACGTTTCTTTTTGACAACCTGAATAAAAAAAATTGTATAGCTATTATTAGGTATAGGTGTAGTGGCCGAGTTGGTTAGACCTCAGACTTAAAAACACTACAGTATTAAGATTCCCGGTTTATAGGTTTGTAGGTACGAATGATTTTTAAATAAAAACAAATATGTACATTTGTCTGACAAAACCACTGTCTCGAAAAGCACTTTAATCCGTGTCGGTAACCAGTTATACTATACCAACAGTTTATAGATGGGTTATTGGTCTATCGAAACATCGTGTCCAGAAGCCATTTGTTCGGTGTAGGTAGACTCATACCATTGGCTACGACGAGGTGTGATTAAAAACCCTCCGCTAGGTATACTGAGGTCGTCGGTCTCGGGCGCCGTAAGGCACCCGTGATAATTTTATTTTTTTATAGTAAAACTACCCAAAACAAACTTACGGTACGTTCTAAGTATATACAGGATGGATTTGAAAGTTTGTACTTTGGGTACTTGCACTATTATTTCTTCTGTGCTTTGAGCTAATATGAACTCTTTTGATGAAATCGAATAACTTTTCCCATGGGACCATGTGTTGAAAAATTTTGGCTTTCCCCTATATTTTTTTCATTTGCGACACGTGGTTCCATGGGAAAAGCTGTTTGATTTGTTCAATAGAACCTCATATATCATACTTTGGGCTACCAAAGTACAACCTTTCAAAGTCACTATATATATTTCCTATCGATCTAAACAAATATGCCATGAACATTGAACATGTCATATCGACTACTTTGCCTTGTCCACAACCATAGCTTGGATAAAAATAGGTATATCTTTATAGGTGCGGTGTACCTATTTAATTTTGAATTATTACCTATTTAGCATAGTGAAAGTAATTTGTATTGACTTGAACCTGGTACAAAATATAACATAAGATTTTTAAAAAAAAATCGTAAAGTGGAAACATACCTCATCTGTGAATTTGTGAGTAAATTCTATATTTTGTTTTTGTTGTTTAGCATAAGTAGTCAAATTGAAGATAATATCAGGCTGAAGCCAAACTTTGAAGAATCTCATATTAAGAATCGTCATAACAGTGTTTCTTGCACGAAGATATGGTGTGTCTGGTGAACGTTGAACGTCCATTCTTTCACCCATAGCCGTTTCTAAAATAATGTACATAATTGTATTTTGATTTTTTAAAGGATATTTCTTTGATAGAGTCTAGAGTTATCTCACTGTGCAACTGATAAGAAGGTTAAGCAGATGGCAATAAGGCCCGATCTGAAATGGGTCACCGCTCTATATAACGAGGACAACGATACCATCATAAACACCGCAACAAGCTTGCCAGTTGTTAGGTGTTGCCTCCGACAAAATGAGGACGGGTTGATCCCTCCGCTATTATTTAAATATTGTAATATAAAGTTTAATGACAAAATATTTTTTAATCATAAAAACTGATTCTGTAAAATCAAGCGCCATCCACCGCGCCACGTTATTACACATTCTCTCTCAGTAATATAAACCGGCCGGGTAACCAAGACTGTTAATATTTTTTGGATAACTTTGTTGATGTTTCAGGTAACCCGACAGCTTGTAGCTTTTCTTACAAAGAATTGTTAGAGAGCTGCGCATATGATTTACTGGCTGGTAAAGAAACCTGCTGGTCATGAAATATATTTTTTAGTGTTGCCTTATATTCAGCTACTATATATAGTAGCTGTAGTAGTTTTAGAATTTTCCCAGGTCAAATTCTGGGAGCCTACACCTCCCTCCCTTGACCAGCTGCGCGTCTGTTAGGAGTATTTTCTCATACCTTTAGTAAGCCTTAACACAGCCCAAACGGTTTTGAGCGATTTCCGAATCACCTGCTCACTACATGTGACACACATATGTGATAGATGAAAATCACGGTTTTTGAGCATAATCATCACATCACATGTGTGTGTCACATGTAGTGAGCAGGTGGTTCGGAAATCGCTCAAAACCGTTTGGGCTGTGTATCTTGACCTTCCGTTTCGTCAAACTTGGCAGAAGCTATTTTAAGGATCACATCTACTGAAATACCATCGGCGAAATGAGGACGGGTTAATTAATCCCTCAGCTGGGTACCATGAGGCCGTTTAACGGCTCTCGGGAGCAAAAAAAGGCACCCGTGATGGTATTCATCTACTGAAATAACTATCCCGCATACGGTTTCCGGTCCAGTCACAAACTGACTGGATTTTAAACGAAGGACTTCCCCTGGGGAATATGAAAACTAAATCCAGGCTACTTAGGGCATAACTAAGGTCCAGTAAATTTGAAAACTAAATCCAGGCTACTTGGGGCAATACTTCTCCGGTGGCACCAAAGTGTCACGATCGCCAATCGAATCGCCGCATCGACCAATAAAAATGTATACGAATTTTATTCTTCGATGTCAAATCCCATACATTTGGTTTGTGGATATTTCGATTCGATTATCGATTGACTCTTTGGAATCATACCTACATTCGCCATTTTTAACTTTAATCGTTACAATTACTGTAACGTAAACTTTGGTGCAACTCAGCCTAAGGATGATATTTCATGCCCAGCAGACGGTTTCTTTTCGATAACAGTCAGTAAATCATATGGGCAGTTCTCAACTAACCAGTCAGCAACATTTTTTCACTGAACGACAACGTTCAGTGAAAAAATGTTGCCAGCATCTTGGGCACCCTGCTTATGGACAGCGATTTGGAGAAAATTACCAATTTTTAGATATGTTTTATTTTACGTAAGTTATATTTATAGATATATTTAGATTTTAAAGTATGTATTTTGTCATCATCTTTAGGTTTACATACCAAATACGATATCCAAAGTACAAGCTGTTATGTATTTAAGCACATCAAAGCTGTCTTGGTCCAATTTATCCGTGAGTCGTTGTACCATAACATCAGCTTGCTCATATATAACACCCAAGTACTCCTCAACTATTTTATTGTTGAATATAGGTAGAAGCACTTTTCGATGCGATTTCCATAGGTTCACTGCGGATCATTTATTTTAATATTATTATAATATATATATTATGGTACATAGTGGCTTTGGAACTTTGGGCCAATATGAGGCTCTATCTATCAAATTAAAAACCTTTTCCATGGAACCATGTGTCGAAAATCTAACAAAATTTTGAGTTCTCCATTCAATTTGGTTATTTTAACATTATAACTGGTATGATGTATGGAAAAGCCTTTTTTTCATTTCCGCGACACATCGTTCCTTTTTATTTTATTTGCTTAGCAGAGCCTCATATTAGCCTAAATTACAACATTACAACGTTTCAAGGACACATACCACCTAATAATTTAAAAGTAAAAAAAAATGGGTAAGAGTGTCTAGTAAATATTACTGGTTTTGGTACCGAATTATAAACCACCTAGGAATGAACGAGGAAAAGCGTCTAGTAAATATTACTGGTTTTGGTAACGAAATATAAACCACCTAGGAATGAACGAGGAAAAGCGTCTAGTAAATATTACTGGTTTTGGTACCGAAATATAAACCACCTAGGAATGAACGAGAAAAAGCGTCTAGTAAATATTAGTGGTTTTGGTACCGAAATATAAACCACCTAGGAATGAACGAGGAAAAGCGTCTAGTAAATATTACTGGTTTTGGTAACGAATCATAAACCACCTAAGAATGAACGAGGAAAAGCGTCTAGTAAATATTATTAGTAAGTACTATTTGTACTGAATTCTAAACTACCTAAAATAATTTAAATATGCATATATGAATACTTAAAAAAAAAATTAAGACTGTTATTGACTTTATTAATTGAAAAAGGAATCTACCAAGTAGGTACAGATAAATTAAACAAACATCTGTAAGGAATCACGTTAAACAAAATGAAATACATATTTCTTACGTATTTTATGACAGTGGACAAGCACTTTATTTGTCACACAGATGCATTTTCAAGGATAAGATGTTCTGAGAATGTCAATAGGCTATTTTCAAGTAAGTAACTATTAAAGACCATGTTGATTTTTCATGGTCTTGTTGTGTACTTGATAAATATTATCGTTCTCTGACATGTTGATTACGTCATATTTTAAAATGATTGCGTTCCGCACGTTTAAAAAAACTCGTAACCCTTAGTCTTACTGACTATTTATTAATCTGTGCTAATATCTCGGTAGAAAGTTGGATTTAGCGCCTAACATCTTTGTTTATAAAAACAAACTATTTATAAAAAAGCCTGATTTCTGCTCCAAGGCTCTGGTGCAAAAAGTGAAAGTATGTATGGTTAGGGATTATAAATTATCAAGTAAAAAAAAAAATTATAAATGTGCAAAAATTAAAAATAATAAAAACTTTAAAAAAAGTAAAGTTGGCAACACTACTTTAGACTCCTTTCAAGGTGCGGTTACGAAATGGATGGTTGAATTGACGATAAAGCAGAGAGTATAGGTATACCTACTCGTAATGCAATTCGTCTTTATCGCCGCCGATTCGTAATCGAATTATTTAGCCGGAACAATTATTAATTTCCCTCATTCGTGGACTTGTCTGCTTACTGCCAGGTAAAAAAATGTACCTATAGGTATGGGTTTATGTAGAAAATATTTTGTAACTCAAAAAGAAACATTAAACAACTTACATGGCGCAACAAACAATCCATCTCCAAGCCATGGCCTAAGAAACCGATATACTCCATCTTTATCCAAACAGTTGTCAAGTACTACTTGCGCATCTTCAGGATTACCTATAGCTATTAAAATAAAAAAAAGGTTTATTTATTTCCAATCTATACTACCTAATATTATAAAGCTGAAGAGTTTGTTTGTTTGGTTGAACGCGCTAATCTCAGCAACTACTGGTTTGAATTGAAAAATATTTTAGTGTTGGATATCCCGTTTATCGAGGAAGGCTTACTTAATATCACGCTACGACTAATAGGAACGGAGTAACAATGAAAAAAGTTGCAAACACGGGGGAAAATTATCATTTTTTTAGAGCATACTACATTTGCGCGGATCAGCTAGTCTATAATAATAATAAAAAATCGTATACCCTCCGTGGCGGTAAAACAAAAAAAAGTACCGTAAAGAAGATACTAGAGAAATAAGAAGTAGATAATAAAAAAACTAAATATTTGAAGCTTTATTGTGAGTATCATTTGTGTTTATTTTATCAAAATATATTATTTTCTTAAATTTAGTTAGTTGTTTTTAAAAATTTTTTTAGTTTTTTAACAAAAAACTGGCTTGAGGTGACTTGTGACTAATGAGGTTTTCATTAGTCACAAGTCACCTCAAGCCAGTTTTTTGTTTATAATACAAGAAATTATGACCCTGAATGTAGCAGACAGCAGACAAAAAAAATACTTAGATAGGGATACCTCCGAGACAAAACAGATAAGTGAAATTTACTACATGGGGAATTGTTTGTCGTCATATTACCTACATATGGTGAGGTTCAGAATATTTTTTCGACTTCTGATTTTTTTTTTTAAATTAAAAAGAAAATTTTGGGAAGCTCTTATGAAGACACCCAGTGTCAAAAAGTTTTAAATTTTATATTTAGGCTAAATTTTTGGTTCCCTAAAGATGGTTACTGCCATTTTATAGATTTTTACCCTGGAACATTCTGGAGCTCATAACTACATAGAAACTTAATTTTTTGAAAAAAAAAATTGTATCATATTTTCGTTTTTGAAAAAACTATAGATGGTATTTTTTTGTTTTACAGTCACATATTTTTTCCATGAAATTTATCAAAAATAAAACAATTAGAAAGAAAAAAAAAAAAAAAAAATCTACCTATATTATTTTTAATATTTGGGCCATTAAAAATTTTCTTTTTTTTTTAATTAATTGATAAATTGTTTTTGATAAACCTTTAGAACAAATATGTGACTGTTAAAAACATTTAACCCTGTTGATATGTTGTTTATGAGATGAGTACTTGGTGTCGGATATCAAAAATTTTGAGATGAGGATATTGAACAAACAAGTAAAAAAATTTAAAAACAAAATAATACCATTTTTAGACATTTTAATTTTTAATGATTTTTGAACTTTGTATCCGCAGTCAAAAATTTTGAAAAAAATTTGAGATGAAGATATTGAATGAATAAGAAAAAAAAAATATATTCTTTATCCTATAGGTACATACCAACATACATTCTTGGTCCCAGCCAGATTTTGCATAATCCTGATCTATGATTCATTGCCATATGTGCTATATTTTTCACATTTTTCAGGATTTCTGTAGTGAGCAAACAAAATAAATTAGATAAATAGAAAAACTTGTTCTATATGTATAATCTATTTATGGATTGACATCTATAGCTTTGATATTTTTCGAAAAAAATGAGAAAAAAATCTAAATATTAATCGGTAAATATGTTATATATTTACTTAGCTACTACTCACGCAAGTACACCCTCTTTCCTTTTGGTTAAAAAAGTTTCGAGAACTGAACTGGCTGCATTCCCACGTTGCACTGCTATATTTTTTTTTTTAATATTTTTTAGAGCGACTATCTCCAGAAACTTCTACCAATTTTTCTCCTAGTCTCTCAATGAAAAGTTTTTATTCTAATATGTGTTGCAGCTAAAGCAGCACAAATCATTATAATTAAGTTTTATTAGGCTAAGAATTGAACATGGAACCTTCATATAACTCACTGAAAAGAACCTAGAAATAATAATTTTGAAAAATAAAACAAACCCGAATACTTGATAATGGCCAACGGCCATGGGCGTAGCCAGGGGGAGGGGAGGGGGATTTGGAAATAGATAAATTTGTATGGGATAGACACATGGGTTTGTAGGTGGAAACCCCTCAAACAGGTGACGATGTTGATTTTTTATGATTGCTCACCAAAAATCGTGTTTACAAATCCTGAAGGTGTAAATATACATTCGGTTATTTTATAATGACGTTTTTTTTTGCTCGTTCAAAAATTTGGACCAAAAACATTTTAAAATTTACGAGTCTTAAACCCCCTCGATATCACGATATCAATTCCTGGCTACGCCCGTGCCAACGGCATTAAGTCCGCCTTATGCAATAAAATTTGATAAATAAAATAAATAAATTGCAATAAAATATATAAAAAAACATCGCTATCACAGTTAACTTTAACATCTCTCTATTATATTTAAAATTAAACGAGCACCATATTCATACTAATATAAAAAGGCTGAAGAGTTTGTTTGTTTCGTGGAACGCGCTAATCTCAGGAACTAGGTACTAGGTAAAAATTATTTTAGTGTTGGATAATCCAATTGTAAAAGTTTATCTACTAGCAAGGCTGAGTTACACCAAAGTGTCTATTAAAGTCATTGTACCTAATGATTAAAATTATGACGTCTAATCAGGCCTTTTTTTAACAGCGATATTAATACTGTAACAATCTTCATGAAACTCAAAAAGTCCACGAATGGAAATGTTAAATTTTGAGTTAAAAAATCTCCATTTAAAAAAGTTAATGAGTGCAGAGTGAGACAACGTTTTATTCATTAGTACACCCGTGTAAAGCCGGGACTGGAAGTAGTTTATAATAAAATAAAATAAAAATCTTACTTTGTGTGTTGCCCACAAACATAAGAGCATGTCCCACAAGAGGAAATGAACAAGGCACCACTGGAATATCTCTTGTCATTCTATCCATTCTATGTAAAGATATCACAAAATTACCCATATATAATACAACTATTAATACCAAAATTATTACTATAATCATTGTTTAATAAAATTAAAAAAATAAAAACTATGCAAGAGAGGACTCGACTCGAGTAGCTACGAAAATAGACTGCTATGAGGTCTTCTACTACGGTATGGTAGAATTGAGTTATTGACCCACAGTTAAAGTAAATAAAGTTATTATTTTGTTTTAGGTAGGGTGACGGATCCAGATGCCGACACTGCACCAAATTATCAGCACTTCGGTAAAAAATTTAAATATTGAGGATTTTTTTATGGTTTACATTATACAACAGTGTCACTTGTTGATCGTCGTGTAAATTACTGTAAATTTGAGTGGCAAAATTTTCGTTTGAAATACTCTTCATCAAGTATTCGCCGGTAAGTTTGTCGAATTTAGTGATTCATATAACAAAATTTGGTTAAGATTTGAAATCGTTGCTTTCTTTATAATATCTACCTATCCAAATAGTTTAGTATAAACTAGGAATAGATTTTTATTTTATAAGAGCCTATATAGATAATTTTAGAAGTATACATTTTATTTTTATAATTAAACACATCAGAAATTCAAAAAAACACTTGATTTTGACTCTGTGCTAATAATTGGTTACACGACTGCTAATAATTGGCGATAGAGGTGCTAATATTTGGATATAAAGGTAATATTTCCAAAAAATGTTTTCTATGGATCATAGCATACACTTAGTTATATAATACTATATAAATAAACAATATTTAATGTCTATTGTATCCCCTTGACACTGCAAATATGAGATAAATTGTAGCCTTTAATAAAATACTTGTAATTAAAAATTATTGCCCTATTAAAGTGCTGATAATTAGGACCGTCACCCTATAAGAATATTTATGATTGTCATTGCAAATATGAGATAAATTGTAGCCTTTAATAAAATACTTGTAATTAAAAATTATTGCCCTATTAAAGTGCTGATAATTAGGACCGTCACCCTATAAGAATATTTATGATTGTCATTGCAAATATGAGATAAATTGTAGCCTTTAATAAAATACTTGTAATTAAAAATTATTGCCCTATTAAAGTGCTGATAATTAGGACCGTCACCCTATAAGAATATTTATGATTGTCAATAAATTAATATGTAAACTTTGTAAGATTTCTTTTTTAAGTAGCAAATATACACTAACAATGTTTTTAAAGTAAAATGGGGTTAATAATATTTGTAGGTATTTATAGTTTTGTAACAATGTTTATGAAACATTACCTTAATTCTATATAGATCACCAATGAGTGCCCATCTGTTTTTCAATAATCTACCTAAATCAATTAGGAACTTATATATATGGTTCTTTGCCATATACATAAATAATGTCGTGTAAAATTTTAGTGATCTTTAGGTTTTAATAAGTTTTAATTTATTACTTTTAACTAATTAAATCACTTTTATTTGTACAAGAAAACTTAAAAAAATATTATTAATATAAAAAATAAGAGGCCTATCAATATAAACTAAAACTAAACATTAAAAATACGGGGAAAAATATAAACAAAAAAAAAATCACTATGTCCCAAATCTGTCCCGGCCCGAAGGTTCCCTTATCACTGGCAGCATTACCTCTTTGTACTGCCAGTGATATCCTTTGTTTAAGGACTTACGTAATTTTTAGCTTTTCTTTGCGTGAACATTTACTGATATACCTCGAGCAATATTTTTGAATAGTATACCTAAACTAAATTAAGTACCTACCTAATAAGTTTAGTGACTAAATATAGTGGCTTAGATTCGTACTAAGTATTTTAAGTTATTTAATATATATTTATTCAAAGTTATGATGTAGATTTTAGTATTAGAATAATAATTTTGGGAGATATTTTCAGGAATATATTTAGCACTAGTGCCCCGTCAGTTTCAGCAATATATTTAGTACTAGTCATATCGCCCGTATCGCGATCCTTTTTTTTTCTTTAAGTCCTAACTAAAACATTAAGTTTGACATGTGTACCTTTAAAGGACCCTAAAAGTGAAACTCCGGTGTCTGTAAATCTGTTGGGCCAAATCAAATATCTCGAAAAATACTGGGCTAATTAATGTATGATTGTAGATCTTGTGGACCCATCTTATAGGGTCTATCTTATAGTTTCTTATTTCTCAGAAGGTATTTAACCCATTTCATCAAAAAAGTGGTTTGTAGGTACCTATATTCATGATCCACTATAATCATGGAATATCCGATTTGAATAATTCATAAAAGTAATCCATAGGTACTGATACAACTTAGAATACGAAGTATAACAATAACAACTAAGAAGTTGCTGTTTAGATATTAATGTGTTCTCTAAATCTGTAGTAGGTACATTATTTTAATTATCAATAGTTTTCGCAGCAACGCGATGTATAGAAATTTATAGGTATTTTTTCACCTTGGGTTACATTGTCGAAGTTTTCGTACGGACCCCTAATATTATAAAAAAAAAAAACATAGCCTATGTTAATCAGTGATAATATAGCATTATATTAGTGAAAGATTTTTTTGAAATCGGTCCAGTAGTTTTTGAGCCTATTCTTTACAAACAAAAATATAAATCTTTTCCCTTTATAATATTGGTATACTTAGATAATATATTTGAAGTAACATTTTACAAAATAATAAAAACTAACTTAAATTAAAATAATAATAAAAAATCCCTACCTATTCAAAAAAATAAAAAATCCTCACAATGAACGCGCGGCATAGTGCCCAGAATGCTGGCGACATTTCCTCTTTGGATTATCAAACTTTATTTTTGATAGTTTATCAAAGATTAAGTTATTATTATTATGTGATTAAATCTACAGAAATAGGGGAAATGACCAATATCGTTTTTTTTTCATCTACATTCATGGACGTAGATAAATTCATTCGTGTTACTTACTCTGTAAAATTTAACTTGATCCATGACAGCTTTTATGACATTTATTGCTAGTGATGTGACGCCGTCGATACTAAATATCGATGGATCTTTTGATAACATAAAAAAATAAGCATCAAATTGATTTCAAATGTTTTTGATTCTTTAATGCGGGTAGTGTTGCGCACGTTATGCTATAATGAAAACATAACAAAATAGCCATCCGAAACTTTTGCTAATCTGAAGATTTAAGCGATTTGAAACTGATAGGTCGGACGTAATCCAGTGAATCGATTAAAATATATACCAAAGATCGTATAGTAAAAGATCAATCTATTAACTTCGAAAATTTTCGAGACAATGAATTGATAATTAATATAGGAGACTATTTCAACGATAGTGAGTCTGAAAATGATGACATTGACTCTTGCTGTGTAGTAAGTGAATAGGTTTAGTTAAAAATTACTGCAATATTGTATATGTAAGGTAATTATACTATTTACAATATAAGAATTTATTCTTTTTTAATTCTTTCCTATCTACCTATATATTATATCGATAAAAATTAAAAATCTAAATTTTGCTATTTGCCCAACCCTAGTTAGTTTAAAAAGCAACCTCTCAAAGAAAAAATAAAACTCTCATATGCTTTCAAATAAAAAGTAAATAAATGGGAATTCAGTGGATTTTATATAATTTGAAAAAATACGTAATTTAGTAAGTGTTTTGTTAAAACATATTGTGATTATTCTTTTTTTCCCTACAAAATAGAAAAAAAAGGAACTATCTTTTTAAACGCAGTGGTTTCTGCCGTCGATCAAGTTAAATTTAACAGAGTATAGGTACCTATGTCAAAGTAAGTAGGTATATTTTTCATTAAAATTAGCATTATTGTTGTATAATATTATTAAGGGGCCGAGCACGCGCGGCATTCGGTTCGATACATATCGATCGATAAGACATATATCTACAAAGCTAACACGCGCGACCACGATATATAACGAATAGACTAATTTGACACATTGGAAGATATAGGTCGACTTTTATCGAAAACGGTAGCACGCAGCTTATTAACATGAAGACTAAACTATCAGATTGTAGACAAAAGTCGATATATATAAAATTTTTATCACGTTTCTTTTAGGTGCTGATAAGTGTCGAAAATACTTTTGCTTTGATATTTTTATTGATTTAAAAGCGAAAAACAGAACCAAAATTGTTTTATTATCGTTAGAAAATCTGTTATACTTAAGTGGCTATAAATGTGCGTGTTATAGAAAAGTTGCTGGAACAACTGGAACCTCAAAAAACAATGATTAAAAAAAAATGTGGATGCCCAAACCAAGAATAAGGGGCCGAGCACGCGCGGCATTCGGTTCGATACATATCGATCGATAAGACATATATCTACAAAGCTAACACGCGCGACCACGATATATAACGAATAGACTAATTTGACACATTGGAAGATATATGTCGACTTTTATCGAAAACGGTAGCACGCAGCTTATTAACATGAAGACTAAACTATCAGATTGTAGACAAAAGTCGATATATATAAAATTTTTATCACGTTTCTTTTAGGTGCTGATAAGTGTCGAAAATACTTTTGCTTTGATATTTTTATTGATTTAAAAGCGAAAAACAGAACCAAAATTGTTTTATTATCGTTAGAAAATCTGTTATACTTAAGTGGCTATAAATGTGCGTGTTATAGAAAAGTTGCTGGAACAACTGGAACCTCAAAAAACAATGATTAAAAAAAAATGTGGATGCCCAAACCAAGAAATAGATTATGAAAATAAGTATTTATGTTTTTAAAGTTATGCTATTTAGAAAAAATAATTTAATTAATATTAAAATTCTTGTTTTATTTTATTATGGTGTAATTTTTTTATATAATTTTATGTATTTATTATTATGAAGTGGCAGTAGATTAGTCTTAATATTTTACAGCGAACAAAAACTTCGGTAACCCCCGAAGTTCAGAGGTTTTCAAGTTCAGATAGGTCTTGCGGAATGTATTGATTGTGTAATGTAATTTGATTATTCAGCAGGCGACTAATTCAGGCTGATAATTAAAATTCACACGTCACCGTATTACATAAAATTCAAAACATCCATAAAATAAAATATTTGATTTATATCATTGAAGTATATTATTATAGGGAAGTACCTTAAGGCTGAATCGCCTTACCAGCCATAAGAACAAAAGATAGCCGCCCGAAATACAAACCAAAATAAAAAGTGACACAAATGCGATCATAACCAATTAATGCTCAAGAAAATATGACTGACAATTCGTTTGAATAGCGTTTTTAGGTCTTAGACCACTTCCGTATCTATACTTACTTTCCTTTACATATTTTTAATCCTATCCAAAGCCTTAATAAATTTTAAAAAACTCACCAAAAAACAAAATGTTTTTTTAGGCCAAGGTACCGAGTTTTCTTCGGCTTTATTTTTATTTTGTTAAATATATGTATTTCTAAATCTTTTTAAATTAAAATATATATTTCTGTAACGATTATTAATAATAATATAAAATAAATGCATCGTCTAAGGTAATAATAATATATTTATTACATAAATGTTTTTGAAATTGTCAACGAAAACACACTTGTTTTAACTAGTAGACAAAGCTCGAGAAACTTATCGATGTCGGTTTGCGTGCTCACCAATTCGATATATTTTTCGACAGCAGACGGTATAAGTCGAGTCGGTATATATCTTATCGTTGTCCGCGTGCTAAGCCCCATAGATTATGAAAATAAGTATTTATGTTTTTAAAGTTATGCTATTTAGAAAAAATAATTTAATTAATATTAAAATTCTTGTTTTATTTTATTATGGTGTAATTTTTTTATATAATTTTATGTATTTATTATTATGAAGTGGCAGTAGATTAGTCTTAATATTTTACAGCGAACAAAAACTTCGGTAACCCCCGAAGTTCAGAGGTTTTCAAGTTCAGATAGGTCTTGCGGAATGTATTGATTGTGTAATGTAATTTGATTATTCAGCAGGCGACTAATTCAGGCTGATAATTAAAATAAATCATTCACACGTCACCGTATTACATAAAATTCAAAACATCCATAAAATAAAATATTTGATTTATATCATTGAAGTATATTATTATAGGGAAGTACCTTAAGGCTGAATCGCCTTACCAGCCATAAGAACAAAAGATAGCCGCCCGAAATACAAACCAAAATAAAAAGTGACACAAATGCGATCATAACCAATTAATGCTCAAGAAAATATGACTGACAATTCGTTTGAATAGCGTTTTTAGGTCTTAGACCACTTCCGTATCTATACTTACTTTCCTTTACATATTTTTAATCCTATCCAAAGCCTTAATAAATTTTAAAAAACTCACCAAAAAACAAAATGTTTTTTTAGGCCAAGGTACCGAGTTTTCTTCGGCTTTATTTTTATTTTGTTAAATATATGTATTTCTAAATCTTTTTAAATTAAAATATATATTTCTGTAACGATTATTAATAATAATATAAAATAAATGCATCGTCTAAGGTAATAATAATATATTTATTACATAAATGTTTTTGAAATTGTCAACGAAAACACACTTGTTTTAACTAGTAGACAAAGCTCGAGAAACTTATCGATGTCGGTTTGCGTGCTCACCAATTCGATATATTTTTCGACAGCAGACGGTATAAGTCGAGTCGGTATATATCTTATCGTTGTCCGCGTGCTAAGCCCCTATGTCAACATATCATATGACACCGATCCATGGCTAACCTTCAAGTTAAAATAATATTATCAACGCCGGGCTTTGATAATATTATTTTAACTTGTTGGCGGCCATGCCCTAAGAAATTGGTACAAACGCTTGACAATGTTTTTTTTAATCCTGGATCCGCCCAGTTGACATGTTTAAAACTTTTTCATGAATAATCAAAATGGTATCAATATAATATAAATTAATTCAAATATTAAAATAACTAATACAAAGAAAAAGTCAAATATGGGTTCATTTTAGCAACTCATTTCTGTTAGAAACTTCGTTGAAGTTGAATTCGACGGCTCCACCAGCTTGTAGCAAACATTATAGAAGCATAGGCATAGGTAAGTACATAGCTATACTTCTCTGTACTGACTGGTACCCTTTTCTCCGGGATAGTAATGAAATATTAGTATGTAATGAAATGATTTATTTGTTAACTTTGGTACAAATAGGTGTTAATATATTTATTGTAGTGAAACTCAAAGTAAGGCGTATTACCTACTCCATAATATTTGTACGCCTAAACAAATATTATGGAGTAGGTAATTCATAATTCAAGTCAGCAAATAAAACACTTTTTTCAGGGTAATTGGCATTTCAGTTTAAATTTCTCTTTGTTTTTACAAAGTTACCAGAAGAAAGCTAATAGAGGGCGTCTGTGTATAAGTAGATAACAAGCAATGACAATATTCGTGAGGGGTGACTGGAACCTGGTTGGCTCAGCGGTTGAGCGCCTTGCCGCAATAGCGAGGTTCGTGGGTTCCAGTCCCACCCACCAGGATTTTTTTCATTGCATTTTTATCTTTAAAAAATTAATATAAGATTATCCTATAAAGGAATTTATAAAAAATGCATAAATATAAAATACTGAACTAAATATTTGACAACATTTCTTCTTAAGATAACCTACTGGTATCTATTACAAGGTTTTACCTTCAAACCACAAACCTCTCTAATTATTTTAGTAGTTTAGGTAAATAACACGTAAGTAATCAATGGTCCATATTAGATTTCTTTAGTAAAATACAACATACTTATGCGTTCATTGATGTACAAGTACCTACCTATGTATTTACTTTAGCTTAGGTTACGCACGATAACAAACTTTATTAAATATTTATTCTTGCGACTGAGAATTAGTCAGGACAGTAAAAAAAGCGCTTCTTTTTTAGTCTAGAAGCAAATCATACTACTTTTTAGTAACATTACTTTTTTAACAAATAAGACTGAAAATATTGGTAACAAGTTACCAACTTGAAATAAATGTCAACCGGAAGTGAGTTATTCAAGATGGCGGCCAACTTTAGGTTAAAAATTATAACTGATCACGTTTATCTACGACGACGTTTTTGATGTTGTTTTCATATAAACTATAAGGACGAGGAATTGATTTTTAAAGATATTATTATACTTAAGTAAAATTTAGAGATTTTCACAGAATACTAAAAATATTTATATATTTTTCTTTTACTAACGTTATAACCTTTTATACATATTTTTTTTTAATAAAAAAAAAAAATTAATAGCAACAGTATGTACTATTCTAGTCTCTAAAAATATATAATCATTATACCTATATCAGGTAGATATTCTATATATATACCATTATATATAGAATATTTACATGATAAAAAATCTTAAAGGTAGCTTGGCGTCGCGTGGTTAATGTGTATAAAAAGTTGTAAGTACTCGTTATTAAAAGAGAAAAAAAATCAATTTTTGTAAAAAAATTAAGTAAAGATGAGTATAATAATATACCTATTTAAAAATGAATTCCTCATCCTTAGTTTATACTTAAATGACACCAAAAACGTCCTCGTAGATAAACGTGATGAGTAACAATTTTAACCTAAAGCGCGGCGGATGCTGACGCCATCTTGAATAACTCACTTCCGGTTGACATTTCGAGTTGGTAACAAGCATTTTGAGATTTAGAAAACGATTCTATCATTATTAGTTAAAAAAGTCATGTTCCCAAAAAGTTATATGATTTGCTTCTAGAAAGGATTTATTTTCATTTTTTGTCCTGGTGGGCGATTCTCGCGCTTTCGAGATTCATCTCGATTCGAGATTTTTAAACGAAAAATGACTAAATATGCCATTTTTCGTTCAAAAATATCGAACATTAAACGAAAGAAATAATAAATATTAATAAATAAATAAGAATTATATATATATTGAACGAAAAATGACATATTTAGTCATTTTTTGTTTAAAAATCTCGAATCGAGATGAATCTCGAAAGCGCGAGAATCGCCCACCTGACCAGAAATAGTTTGAGATCTAGTCAAATCCTGCAAATTCGTTGTTTTTTTTATTTTTTTAATAGGTAACCGTAATTAGTTTGACGGCGTGAAATCTCTATCCATACTAATATCACAGAAGAAATAATAGTACAAGTACTAATATTATAAATGCGAAAATAATAACGGCGTGAAACTGGCAAAATCATAAAATAAAAATATAATTAGTAATTAATTTAATGGCTACCCTAAAGCTCACTAATTATATGTTTATTATTTTATGATTTTATTTACTGCTGTTAACAAAATTCGCGCTACTGAGGCTACATTAGCGGGCTACGGCAAATATTCGTGATAGCGTGATGAGATAAGTTTGGCCGCGTAGATCGTTGCATCGCGCAGTATTCGGACGATAACGATGTATCATCGGGGCGCTGTCGGTAAACTGGCGCGCATCAAAGGGATTTGTTGCGACATTATTCGCTTGGGTGGCTACACCTACGTCACTTCATTATCGTCCAGACTTTGTAGCGGGACGGACGTGCTTGAGTTTTCTGTACAACATGGAGTGGGGTAATGAAAAGATCGAACATTTATCTCCACAGGTCCTTAAAGATCACCCGCTTCATCGACATTCATTAAACTCTACATGCATAAAAATAATTGTGCAGTATACTTAAATCGTTCTGTTTAAATGGTAGTAATCCACCATCTCCTCTTTCTTCTTATTTTTATATTATTTTGTAATGGCGCGGCTACATTAGGGGGCGAAGACACGCGTCGCGTTGTCGCGCCAAAAACATCGTGTTCGGGCTCACGCGATGTTCTTGTCTACATCATCGCGCCTACATACATCACAGGGCCTGACAATACATCGTCTTCGTCCGAATACTGCGCATTGCAATGATCTACCCGGCCACACTCAACGCGCTTTCACGAATATTCGCCGTAGCCCGCTAATGTACCCGCGCCATAATTGATACTCGTACAATTGTATTTTTTAAAAATTGAAATGGGGTCAATCAATAATTGTTCTTAAACAATATTGATCGCTCTCATTCTGCCGGCTTAATGATGCGATTACGAAATTGGGGGCATTACGAGTACATTTTAATATACTCGCTGCCTTATCGTCAATTCAACTAACCATTTCGTAACCGCACCCTGAAAGGAGACTACTACCTCGACAAGAAATCAATGCACTAGTCTCCTGAAAACTGGTGAACCCACAGACTAAAGCCAAAACATGACTAGGCCACTTGATGGTTTTTGCATCTGTATTGTACCACCGGACGGTGGTAATGAGACCTAACGAGATTATAGAATAGACTAAAATGAAAAGTCGCGTTGTCGCGCCAAAAATACCAATTTTTTATGTTCATATATATCTAATTACTAGCTGTGCTCGCGACTTCGTCCGCGTGGAATAGTTATTTTTTTATCATATAAACTTTCATCCCCTATTTTATCCCCTTGGGGGTAGAATTTATCAAAATCCTTTCTTAGCGGATGCCTACGTCATAACATCTAGCTGCATGCCAAATTTCAGCCCGATCCGTCTAGTGGTTTGGGCTGTGCGTTGATAGATCACTATGTCAGTCAGTCACCTTTGAGTTATATATATTTAGATTATTCTTTAATACATATTTTTTGTGTATCTTGAACCGTTTTCACGGCGCACGCAACGGAAGGCTTCAAAGATGAAATAATTTCTCCCGTTTTTTACACATTTACCACTATATCTTTGCTCCTATTGGTCGTAGCGTGATGTTTTATAGCCTATAGCCTTCCTCGATAACTGGACTATCCAACACAAAAAGAATTATTCAATTCGAACCAGTAGTTTCGGAGATTAGCGCGTTCAAACAAACAAACAAACAAACAAACAAACAAACAAACTCTTCAGCTTTATAATATTAGTATAGATTAAAAAGATTCCCACAGATGATATAGGGGGAGAAGATTCCTTGAGGATAGCCCGAAGACTGGACGTGTGTTTAAGTTATATTTGTCATAGTTAAGTTTATAGGATATTATTATGCAAAAGTGTACCAAATTACCAATTTTGTAGAATAAGCATTCATAGTGATCTTATGTGTGAGAAGTGTAGCATTTACGCATTACTCGGTATTTGTGCTATCTCAACGAATCCCAAGACTATACCGTATGATTTCATACGGTCATGTCGCCATTCCTTTTTCTAACCTAGTCCTTTCCAGCAAATGATTATCAATATACTAACTACTTTTGTAAAGGAGGGACAACTCAAGAAAACTCAAAAGTAAACCTTTCTTAATCCTGGACAAAGCACAGGACTGGAAAATATACATGGATAAATTCAAAATACATTACAAAATTCCAGACGAACTAGTAGTTTCAGCCTATAGACCAGACATACTGGTGTACTCTCGGTGTTTGAAAAAAGTAATACTTATAGAACTCACCGTTCCGTGGGAAACAAACATTCCTAAGGACCACAATATCAAGTCGAACAAATATTTTGGTCCCACAAACGAAATTACTAGAAACGGATTTAAAACTCAACTTTATGCAGTGGAAGTTGGTGCAAGAGGTATTCCAGGAAAGTCTTTGCATCGTCTATTCAAGGATCTTGGCCTTCCGAAATCAGCCGTCGGAACTTTAATGGAGCGTGTTTCCAAGATTGCGCATTTAACAGGATCATATAGTATTTGGTTGAGTAGAGAGAGTGAACACAGTGAAGGTGAGGGTTCAAAAGGCCTTTAAACCTCTTAGTGGTCTCAAGTCTGTTCATACTTTATAAATAGAAATAAAAGCAAAATAATAAATGTATTCAGTTTTTTATTTAATTATTTACACAAAAATCATAACATAATACACAGTAATTAAAAATAATATACGTTACCTAATGATAATCAAACAATTTTAAAAGAGCCAATTTGAATGGAAAAACCAACAAATTTTGTCAATAGAGTGAGTTGTCTCTTCTTTACAAAAGTAGTTAGTCTTTCAATTGTTGATAAAACTTTTCTGGCTCTAGCAATACTGAGACAGCTTCATGAATAATTTCTAGAACTTCGGTGCGAATAATGGCCTTTTTCAAGTAGTCTTGCACCCAGCAAGTATATGTCTGGCAGTCCCTAAACAACACCGCACAATGTACATATCTTATCTGCTGTTTTCCGCCATTTTACAAGATTACTCTGGTCAGGTAGGGACATTTGAAAGGCATTAAGATAGAACTTAATAAGTACTGGAGACCAATCGTACATGGTTCCTATGATATTACAAAAAAGGAGGAGGTAGGAGTAATTGCAGGATGGGTTGGTTTCTGAAAATTGAGAAAAAGATATGTTTATATAGGTACTTAATGTTTAAATTATCAGTGAATATTTTAAGCACTGAGTTTTATATGATTAGGTATATCTTCATGGGTTTAAAGTAAACAATCATTACTAGAAATAGCTACTAATGAGTATGTAGGTTAGTTAGGTTAGAAAAAAGGAAGTTAAATATAATTAAATCGTTTAGGTACCTTTCCGTTGGATTATCATTTTTTTCTTTGATCATTGCAAGTAAAATATTGATAGTTTCTTTCTGGAGACGAAATTTTTTCCTAAATTTATCCTCGTCCCAGCTGGTGTGGTCAAATCTTTCTCTGACTACTCTTTTTTCCGGTTTGGTTTTAAATAATTTACCATCATAATTTCTACTTCGATAAGTACATCTTCAATTGAGTCAAATTCCATGTTTCCGAATTTATAGAAAAACACGCAAAAATACTTAAAAATTATAAACATCACAGACCAAAATAACAGCTTGATAAGTTTTAACTGACGCTTGAACTAGCAGATAAATTTATTCCACTGTTAATTTACTGGTAGTTTATCTGTCACTTTGACACTATCCAACCATTGAAAAATCCAATTTCTTGCTATATAATAACTATAGAATAACTGCTATCAGACTGTTTAACTGGGTATTGAAAAATCGGGCGTGAAAAATAGTACAGTATAATTATTTGTTTGATGTCTTATACATTTTTCTGATTTGATGTCTTATACATTGTTCTTTGTGAAACAGTATAGCACCAACCCCTTTTACAGATGCATCACAAGCTAAATAAAGTGTACGTTGTTGGTCAAATGCTATGGCGATTTTGCTTTAGTAATGCATTGTTTTGTTTTTTGAAATATGTGTTCATAATGTTTTGTCCAATCCCATTTATGACCTTGGCTTGTTAATGAATGAAGATCCGAACAAACGCTACGTAAATGTGGTATGAAACGTTCATAAAAAATTACCAAACCAAGGATTGATCTTTATTTTTTTTATATTTTCGGGAGCTGTAGCTTTAGATATTGCCTCAATTTTAGTAATTGTTGGTTTTATTCCAAGTTTACTGATAATGTGTCCCAAATATTCAATTTCTGGTTTTAAAAATGATATTTTTTTTAGATTTAGTTTTGGACCAGTATCGTTCAATTTTGTAAAAACTGTAGATAATGTTTGAAAATGTTCTTCGTCGTTTTTTCCAGTCATTGCAATATCGTCAAAATAAATTGCTATATTTGGTATTCCTCGTAGTGCCTAATTGTTCCAAAAAATGTTAAAAAATGGAAGGTGCTGTTATGATTCCAAATGGGATTCTGTAGTACTTGACCTTGGTGTGTTGATATTGTTAAATATTTTCTCGAATCTGGTGCTATTTCAAATTGCAGATAAGCATCTTTTAAGTCTATTTTTGAATATTTATCCCCATAAGCTAGATTTTGTCTGAGTTGATCAAATAGTGGTGATATGTATGTTTAACTAAAATCGGGTTGATAGTGTTACGATAATTACCACAAATCCGAATTAGCCCATTTTGTTTGATAACGTTTACTGTAGGTGTTGCCCATTCTAATGGTGTCGTGTTCGGATCTATTAGCGTTATTATGCCGTCATTAACTAGACGTTCCAATTCTAATTCTATAGGTATTTAGGTATAGAATTTTATAGGTATTGCTGGTAAGTGTTTGGGTTCAGTGTTAGATTTAATATGAATATTACCTAACATAATAGTTTTTAACTTTTCCTAGTTTGTTGTCAAATAATGTTGAATGTTTATCTAATACCTGTCTTAGATTCGATGTTGTTATGCTTTAAAAGAATAGCATTGGATCTGCATTCTTTATTACCACAAGGTAATCTCTTTATGTTTTGTTATAAATTAACTGTTACTTGTGCGAGACCTTTTGGTTTTAGATCAAAATTGCAATATTTTCTTCCAAAATTTAGTACTAATTATTGAACTCATTGATCCTGGATCCCAGTCCATTGTGCAATTTATATCGTTAATTGAAAGATCGATTAATTTACATCTTGATTTATGTAGCGACTGGCTGGAAATTATTGTTTCTTAATTTATGACAAAAAAAACAAGTGACTGTTTTCGTGTGTTAGTTTTATGTACAATTTGTAAAAAAGTATAAAATATATTATTTCATGTTTTTAAACGTTATTTTATTAATTAAAAGGCTTTATTGGTGACCCTAAAAATGAGTGAACACGAAAATCAACGTTCCGAAGAATATATTAATAAAGTTTCAGTCAAACTGCCGCCGTTTTGGAGTAGTCATGTGAAACTATGGTTCAAACAAATAGAGTCTCAGTTTATTATTGCTGGTATTACGAAGGACATCACTAAATATCATTATGTTGTTGCCGCCTTAGAGGTAAATATTTTAAATAAGGTAAGTGATGTCATTGATTCTCCTTCAGCTGATAATTTATATAATAATATTAAAAAGAGATTAATTGCCGAATTTACTGACTCCTCTACGGTAAAATTAAATAAATTGTTATACCATACTAATTTGGATGATAAAAAGCCTTCAATAACTCTGAAGGCTTTTTATCATATAAATACGTGAAATACGTCAGCTATGACAATTGAAGATTTTTTAAAACCCTTTGGCTTCAACGGCTACCACAACAGATTCAGATGGTTTTAATTAATAGTTCTGAAGATTTTTCGACTTTATCTACAATGGCTGATAAAATAAATGAAGTTCCTCGACTTTTTGAAATTAATAATACATCTTTAGCCGAAACTAATTCTGTTAAAAATAAAATTGAGTTACTTTGTAAAGAAATTCAAGCCTTAAAGTCTCGTCCAGATATTACTGAAGTTAATGTGGTGAAAAATATGTCTAATAAGTCGAAGCCTTTATGTTGGTATCATTATAAATTTGGAGATAAAGCAAGCAAATGCATTTCTCCGTGCTCTTATCAAGCATCGGTAAACTAAATGACCTGTTGGTGGCGACGACACACACAACAGGGACACCTATCGGTCGTCTATTCATTGAAGATAAAATATCTGGTATGCGATTTCTCATTGACACTGGTGCTGACATATCTATAATTCCACCATCGTCTAGAGATAAATTTCTTATAGCTGATGATATTAAATTATATGCAGCAAACGGTACCAAGATAAATACTTATGGTAACCGATTAGTACATGTGGATTTAGGATTAAGAAAATGCTTTAAGTTGAATTTTATTATTGCTTCTGTACCAAAAGCTATAGTTGGAGCTGATTTTTTAAATAATTTTTTACTTTTAATTGATATTGAAGATAAATGTGTTATTGACAAAAAAAAAAAATTACGATCATATGGATCTAGTTTCCATGGTTCATCTACATCAATTTCGACCATCGCTCAAAATTCGCATTGTTTCTCATTACTAAATAAGTACAAGGCAATTACAATACCACAAGACACTAAAGTAGATATTAAACACAATATATATCATCATATAGAAACTAAAGGACATCCAGTTTTTTGCTAAGGCTAGAAGATTAGCACCTGACAAATTAGCAATTATAATGAGTAGTATTTTCCCGAAAAGGTGCGAAATAAAACACTTAAATATGTGGTATTTGTATTCCGTTGATATTTTTTTTTTAAATGCAGCAAAATAATTATTATTATAAGCTACGCACAATTTTCCCTTTTTTCAGTTCACAGAGTACCATCAATCGACATACTTAATATTCTAGTAATTCAATTTATTTATTACTAGCGGCCCGTCCCGGCTTCGCACGGTAACTATATGCTCAGCGCACGCCACGGAAGGCCTCAGAAACGATACTTTTCCCCCGTTTTTAAAATATTTTTGGTTACTGCTCCACAACTATAGGACCTAGCGTGATATTATATAGCCTATGTTACTTCTGAATAATGCAGCTTTCTAATGGTGAAAAAATTATTGCAATCGGTCCAGTAGTTTTTGAGTTTATTCATTACAAACATACAAAAATACAAATCTTTCCTCTTTATAATATTAGTATAGATAGTATAGATTAGTACAGATATAGATTAGTATAGATAGTATAGATTAAAACTATAAAACATTTATTAATTTGTTAAATATTATTTAGATATCATATTATTAATGAGATTTAAATATAATTAATAATATGATAATTTAATTTAAAAAGACGCTAAAATTATTAAGGAAATCCAGTAGCATATGAAATCTATTTTAAAACTTATTTTAACTTGGAAGAGCAAAGGCGATCACTCATTAAGCCCAATTATAAAATATGCCGATTAAGTAAGTAGGTACATTATTATAATATTAATTTGTATGTCCGCGGTGTGCTTCCAGAATACATACACCTAACCAAATGCTGTTACATTCGGCCGTCCTGCATCTGCCGTGTCTCACGGCGGGTTGGATGTTCAGCAGGTTTCAGGACCTGAAAAAAAAAGCAGTAAACATTCTACATAATTTAACCCTACATAAATCGTAGTGGATATACCTTAATGTAATTATTTATTTTAAATACATATATAACATTGTTTTTATTTTATTGTTATCTTTTAATTACTTTCATCTTGTCACAGGTTAATTTGTCAGATTCAATGTTATTAATTAAATTGATAAGAAATTCAGATCACATAGATCTAGGTCTACCGTAACACATAGCTTAGCAGACATAGATATTATTATTACTTATTTATTTCACACAGATTTCTGATTATATTTTATTTTATAGCCACTAAGATCTTAGTCTACCGTATCACATAGCTTAGTAGACTAGATATTAATACTACATAAACAGATTAATTTATTTAATTTAGCTAATTTAATATTAATTTAGGTCTAGTATATTATGTTTATACCTAATACCTACAGTTGGCTCACAAGTTAGATATTACTAAGTTTTACGCAGGCACATAGATTATTTTTGTTTAAGTCTACCGTATCACACAGCTTAGTAGACTTGATTCACACAGTCACAAAGCTTTTGTACCCATATACATCATCGTAATATTAAGTCAATATTTTAGGATTCATTTATGGTCGGTGTTTTTAATATTGGGTCACTCACACAGTTTCATAGGCAATTAATTTAGTTAGTTTATATTATACAGTAATAAAATGAAAAAGGAATTATAGTGTTACTCTGATTTTTAGGGGAATTTTACTCATAGGTATATAAATAGATAATTATTTACAGAATAATTAATCAATAGTATTCATTATGCACATATTGGTTTTATTTACTTATTATTACAAATTATTTTAAATTATACCTAATTATTTATAAATAAGGTTAAATAATAATATAATTATTATGGAATAAAATAAAGATACCGACAGCAGACCAAAATAAAAAATACTATTAATATGAATGTTACATGCTTAACTTTCTAGTAAATCAATAAGATCATCCCGGCAATTTCGTAATCGGTGTCGGTGGAGCTATCAGGAACATACGATTTATATGGACGAAGGGCATCGCCTGGTACTACTGCACTAAACTTTTTATAACCCTTAACTCCCTGTATGCTGTTAATCGTGTATCGGTCAATACTATGATCAGCTCTTGATATTTTGTAGGGGCCTGTATATAAACTACCTAACTTTTTAGTAACTCCCTTAGTATGATCACGAGATATACCTCCCTTCCATAACACTAATTCTCCTAATGCATATTTTCTACATTTTTTATGTTTCTTATTAAATCTATTCTCCATAAGGCTCATATGTCTATCAATACGTATTTTTGCACCTTTTTTACGCTTCTGTAGCTCTTTTGTTAAGTCCGTGTCATCATGGGTGCTAGCAGGATATCCTGGTAGAAGAGTATTATTATGAGAAAACATTAATTTAAATGGGGCATGTCCTGTAATCGCATGAGGTGTATTATTTATACCCCATACTACATCCGCTAGTTTTTCATCCCAAGTGCATTCACTCTCAGCTGTTGTATTAAGACCATTGATAATAGTGCGGTTCACCCGTTCCACTTGACCATTCGCACGAGGGCATGCGATAGCATTAAGCACATGCTTAAATTGTCTTTGTGCAACAAATTCTTTAAAATACCTACTGGTAAAAGCTACTCCGCGATCTGTAATCAATCTACAAGGGTTTGCAAATACGGACATTACATCTTTAAGATTTTTAATAGTCTCGATTGAACTTTTTTACTAAGTGTGGTCAGTTACTACTTTAACTGGGATACCGGTCAGATATATACGAAAACGTTTTAAAGATTCGACTACAGCTAGAGTTTCTAATTCATAGCTATGGTAGTATTGTTCTTCTTTACTAGTGACTCGACTGTAGTACGCTACCGGTTTAAGTACGCCGTCTTCTTGATATTGTAATAAAATTCCTCCCAAACCCAGCTTACTCGCATCGGTATGAAGTTCAATTTTAGCATGATGATTATATATAGCCAATACCGGTCTTTCTGTTAAGATATATTTTAGCTGATTGAACGACTGATCTTGTTCTGAAGTCCACACATAGTCTACACCTTTCTTAGTTAAATACGTTAATGGCCTCGCAATCTCAGCGAAACCCCGTACAAATTTACGAAAATACGATGCTAACCCGATGAATTGTCGGATTTCATGCACATTTCGAGGTTGCCTAAACTGTTTAACACAATTGATCTTGTCTTGACCAGGGCGGACTAAACCTGCAATTATTTCATGACCTAAATAATTTATGGACGTCTTCAAAAATGAACATTTCTTTAAATTAAGTTTTAAATTAGCCTGTGTCAAGAGATGTAGTACTTCTTCTAATAAATCTAATCCCTCTAATATCGTATTAGACGGGATTGTGATGTCATCAAGATAAATAGCAAGCTTATTTTCAAGCGAACCTAATGTCCGTTTTATTAAACGAGAAAAGACCGCTGGCGCATTAGCCAAACCAAAGGGCATTTTTAGAAATTCATATTGGCCAAAGGGAGTTATAAATGCTGTTTTAGGTATAGAATTATCCGCCATTTTAACTTGATAATACCCTTGTGCTAAATCTAAAACAGTAAAATATGTTTTTCCTGAAAGCCGATTCACCTGGTCATCGATATGTGGCAAAGGATATCGATCCTTAACTGTACGTGCATTCAGGGCGCGGTAGTCGATGCATAAACGGTAATCGCCACCCCTTTTTTTACTAAAATCGCAGGACTTGCATATTCAGAAGTGGATTCCCTAACTACGCCCGCGGCCATAAGTTCATCAACCTTTTGCTTTACAACTTCGCAATCTTTGTATGATAACCTATAGGGTTTAGCAAAAACTGGTTGGTCAGTTATGGTTATTATTTGCATTTCTATAAGATCACTGCATCCAAGCTCGTTTGTGCCTTAGGCGAAAGATGCGGAATACTTATTCAATAAAGCAATTACTTGTTCGGAATTATTTTCTCCAACTTCTCCAATGTTAACTTGTTGTGATTCAATTATTTTAAGCCTGTGAGGATTACTGAATTTTGCAGATTCTGCTATTGTAAAAACATCGCTGCGTACAAATAAATCCGCTCGTGCAATTAACTTACCTGCTGACCACTGTATACATGAGTCGCCTAAATTTATTACCCTCAATTGGCATTTATTACCTGTAATAATTGTTTGTGGTATATAGTACAAGCTTCTGCCAACAGAACACAAAACAGGTCGTGTCACTAATATATTATCGTACCCTGCATTATGTTTCACATAGACATCACAACATGAACCTGAAGCTATCTCAATGTTATTGGTCAACAACAAAGGTACCTTCAACATAAAGTCACTGCAGGTTAAGTTAATTTTGTTCATAAAAGAATCGTCACAGTTTGCTATTAAATTAACTGTCTTCGAAGTAGTCACGAGGCTCACTTTTGAAAGATTTATAATTGGTTGTCCTATTATTAAATCAATATCATTAAGATCCGAACCCGTGACTTCTGCAAAACTATTAATGTTTAAGTCATCGATGTGTAGTTTAAAATTTACTCTCCCGAGAGACATTGTATGTAAACCACCGAAACCTTTCATTATAATATTGGATGAAGAAATCCCTAATTTTAATTTTTCTACTATCTTCGAAGTTATTATATTTAGTCTACTGCCCGTGTCGATATAACCGAACGCTTTAATGTTATTAATACTGATTTTCTTTTTATACAAATTTGAAATTATATCCTGAGAATTAAAATAAATATGTTGTACCTGATGTTGATTTCCTTGTGTTGGTGGAGCCCCGCGTGAAGCTCCCGCAGCAAACCAACAGGCAGCAGTAGCATGGCCCAGGCGCCGACAAGTTTGGCAGCGGGATATTCTGCAGTCTTGTGCTTCATGTCCGGTCTTGCGACAGTTGTAGCATATCTTCGGTAAGTTAGCACCACGTTGCCAAGTAGATTTGAAATTGTAATTTCTTGAAACTTCTATTTTCTTGTAATTCTCGAGCGAGGACAAAAACCCGTAGTAAAGGTCTTCTGGGCTCTCACAAGCAAAAGCCTTTGCATTAGGGCGCAACTCGGCCGGCAGCCCTCGAATTAAACACGAAATGGCTGCTTCTCCACCCAAATCACACTTTTTGAGCAAAGAAATTTTATCATGATAGTATTTTGTCATGGTTTCATTATTATTCTTATTACGGGCAAGCATTTCTTCGAGACGATCCACATAATCAGTCGAACGAGGAAAAGCCTTCTCCAACATTTTTTTCCAAGCGCTCCAATCCGCTGCGTAATCATCTAACTCGTCGTACCAATCACGCGCGGCGCCACGTAACCGAATTTGCATTACGAAGATTCTATCACGTTCGTCCCAGTCATATAGGTCTCCAAGTTGATCTACCTTTTGTAGCCATCCCTTGACGCTAATGGTTTTACGACCTGGATCAAATTTTGGTATAATATCTGCATCTAAATGTGTGACTCTCCTTTTTGCCAGAGGCGGTTGAAAAAATTTTTTTTCCGAATTTTCGTCATCATCTGAACTTGGCCCTTTTCGCCCCAAACCACCATAGTACGGACCCAACATTCTCTTGATCCCACTTCTGAGATATAATGAGTAGTATTTTCCCGAAAAGGTGCGAAATAAAACACTTAAATATGTGGTATTTGTATTCCGTTGATATTCTTTTTAAATGCAGCAAAATAATAATTATTATAAGCTACGCACAATTTTCCCTTTTTTCAGTTCACAGAGTACCATCAATCGACATACTTAATATTCTAGTAATTCATATTAATTTATTATTAAAACTATAAAACATTTATTAATTTGTTAAATATTATTTAGATATATTATTAATTAGATTTAAATATAATTAATAATATGATAATTTAATTTAAAAAGACGCTAAAATTATTAAGGAAATCCAGTAGCATATGAAATCTATTTTAAAACTTATTTTAACTTGGAAGAGTAAAGGCGATCACTCATTAAGCCCAATTATAAAATATGCCGATTAAGTAAGTAGGTACATTATTATAATATTAATTTGTATGTCCGCGGTGTGCTTCCAGAATACATACACCTAACCAAATGCTGTTACACAATAGCCAAGAGAGAGTTTGACTATATGGTTGAGCAAGGTATATGCCGCCCTTCGAAGAGCTTTTGGGCAAATCCCTTACACATGGTTCGGAAAAGTAATGGAGATTGGCGTCCTTGCGGGGATTATAGGCGTCTTAATGCTGTGACTATTCCAGATCGATTCGAAGAGCTCTTGGGCAAATCTCTTACACATGGTTCGGAAAAGTAATGGAGATTGGCGTCCTTGCGGGGATTATAGGCGTCTTAATGCTGTGAACATTCCAGATCGCTACCCTATTCCTCATATCCAGGACTTTACTGCTTCATTATCTGGAAAAACAATATTCAGTAAAATCGATTTAGTTAGAGCCTATCATCACATTCCCGTATTACCATCTGACATAGAGAAGACAGCTATAATTACCCCATTCGGGCTTTTTGAGTTTCCTCTTATGCCATTTGGGTTATGTAATGCTGCACAAACCTTTTAGCGATTTATACATGATGTTGTACGGGGTTTAGATTTTTGTTTTGTTTATATTGACGATATTTTAATTGCTTCTCATTCTTTAGATGCACATTTACAACACTTAGAATCATTATTTCAACGTTTATGTAAATATAATATTATTATTAATACTGATAAAAGTTTTTTTGCACTTGAAGAAGTAGATTTTTTAGGTTATTCCGTTACAAAAAATGGCACTAAACCATTACCTAAAAAAGTATCAGAAATAATTAACTTTAAACAACCAAATACTGTAGAGGAGTTACGCCGTTTTTTGGCAATGATAAATTTCTATAGAAAATATTGACCAATGATTCAGAATTAAAATCACTCATATCTGGTAATAATTCATTAAAATTTATTCAAGTATTTATTCCCCCAAATAACATTCCACTATATTGTGATATTTCTACGAAATTTGAAAGGCCTTATATTCCACTATAATTTAGACTTAATTTTTTTGAATCTGTACATAATATTTGTCATCCTAGTATTAGAGCAACAACAAAGTTAGTGCGATCAAAATTTATTTGGCCTTCCATTAACAAAGATTGTAGAAATTGGGCTAGATCTTGTATATATTGTCAAAAATCTAAAGTTAGTAGACATGTTAAAAGTGTAACTGAAAAAATTTTAATACCAAGTGATAGGTTTAGTCATATTAATATTGATATAATAGGTCCATTACCATCGTCACGTGGATTTACATATTGTCTAACGTGCATCGACAGATTTTCTAGATGGCCTGAAGCAATCCCTATCTCAGATATAACTGCTGAAACTGTAGCTAGAGCATTATATGAGAATTGGATAAGTAGGTTCGGTGTTCCATCCAAAATTACTACAGATCAAGGGCGTCAATTTGAGCCATCTCTTTTTCGAGCTTTATGCAATTTATTAGGTTGTAAACACATAAGAACTACCCCATACCACCCATGTTCAAATGGTTTAATAGAACGTTTTCATAGAACATTTAAAGCAGCTATTAAATGTCATTTTACACCTCATTGGGTTGACATTCTACCCACAGTGTTACTTGGTTTAAGGTCTTCGTTAAAAGAAGATATTAGTGCCACACCAGCTGAATTAGTATATGGTACACCTTTAAAATTACCTGGTGATTTTTTCTCACCTTCACATCAAGAGGTTGATCCTGCAACCTTTGTCGAACAGTTAAGGAGACATATGCAGGAGCTTAAACCAGTGGAAACTTCACAACATGGTAGTAAAGATACTTTTATTTTTTAAGAACTGGATAAGTGTTCTCATGTATTTGTTCGTTTTGATGGTGTTCGTGCAGCATTACAACAACCTTATACCGGACATTTCCAATAGTCAAAAGAAAGTCAAATAAAATTTATATTGTTAATGTCAAAGGTAAGCATAAGGCTATTTTAATTGATAGATTAATACCTGCATTTATTACCAATATGGATGATAGTAATGAAACAGTCTCTTCTAATAAACCTTTCCCTAATAATAATTTTCAATTAAAATCATCTAATCCATTACCAGTCATTTCACAAACTGTATCACCGCAGCTTACCCGCTTTGGTAGAATAGTAAAACCACCTCAAAGACTGGTGGGGGAGTAGTGTAGCGACTGGCTGGAAATTATTGTTTCTTAATTTATGACAAAAAAAACAAATGACTGTTTTCGTGTATTAGTTTTATGTACAATTTGTAAAAAGCATGAAAGTAAAAACCGTGCCCGTCCGCGCGCCGCGTTTTTTTAGCTTCATGGTAAAAAGTATAAAAAATATAATTTCATGTTTTTAAACGTTATTTTATTAATTAAAAGGCTTTATTTATTTATTTTGTTAACAAAATCTTGTTCTTCATCACTATCGTTGTTTGATGTTTCAAAATGTTAGGGTTAAATTTGTCGTATTTAAAGTTCTTAATAATATTTTCTCTTTGATTATGTTGTAAACATTGTTTTCAATCCATAGATATTTACGTCAATGTTTCAATCTGTATTCGCGTTCGTTGACGCCGACGATCGGTACGTTTGAGTACTGCTTAAAAGGCTTACAAAGCTAGCTTAATTTACTTGACAGGTGTTTTTTTAGTACTTCGCTTTGCTTTGGATTTTTGATGACGTCACAAAAAAAAGCAAATTACGTCATCGAATTCGCTGCGAACGCTTGGAAAATACGAGTAGTGCAATCAAAGTAAATTGTCTGTGGTCACAATTGTGTATTAAATACTTTTTTTTTTGTTTATTTTTATGTTCCCTCTTTTCACTTAACAGTTTTTGAACTTTATTTTGTATTCTCTTATGTTTTTTTTTACGATTTTTATTCATGCACGCAAAAACGTTCGAGTACTCCTGCAAACGCTGCGATTGCTTTGCTTCGCTTTGTGTACTTTGACGGTTGATTAGATTGGCTTAGAAGATCATCGGTTGACGTTTATGATTGACGCACGTGCTTTGGAGTTTTTCTTTTAATTTTAGTGCTTTTTTGTTTTAAAAAGTCTTTAATTCAAGAAATAACAACCCATGTGATTGTGTGTTTGTCCGGTGAGGGTTTGTATTTATATTTTCCCTCATAAATATTCAACATGGAGATCCCTCCAAAACCCCCTGATCCTCCTTTAAGTCCTGTCATGGAATTCCATTCTCCCTCAGAGTCACCGTCAATGTTTTCGCCGGAACCTATACTTATAAATAGTCGGAAAAGACAATCAGACTCAACAATGGAATCAATCCCTAACGAACCTAAAAAACTCTTAAAAGAGTCGCAAGAATCTCGCCCGTCTATCCAAATGATCTACTCGCATCCTAGTTTGGAAATGGGTCAACCCAAATACTCAGACAATGACAAAGGACCATTCTTTGTTCACGTAGTGCGTAATGAAACCTCTCCAGACTCAGGAATTTCTATAAATAGAATTAGATTTGGTCAGTTTTTGGTGCAAAACAACATCCCTAACATCAAAATGGGAGGTGTAAAGATGGTTGGCCGAAATAGGGTCTCCGTTGAGTTCACCTCTGCGAAGGAGGCAAATAAGTTCCTCGTAATTCTAGTCTCCTATCCTCCAACTACTCCGCATCCATACCATCATTCCAAATATCCCGTATGGGTGTCATTCGAGAAATCCCATTAGAGGTCTCGATGACAGACTTATCAGAAAACTTAGTTCTACCTTCTAATTGTGATATAGTTCTTAAAGCCCGTAGGCTAAATAGAAAATCTTTAGAAAATAATGTACCTACATGGATACCTACCCAGACAGTTGTTATGTGGACAAATTTTGCCTGAAAAGGTTTATTATTGCTACTCCTCTGCCCCTGTAGACCCCTATATCCTTCCTACTATACAATGTTTACAGTGCTGCAGGTTTGGCCATATTAAATCCCAATGTAGATCTAAACCTAGGTGCTACAAATGTGCTCAATCTCACTCTGGCCATGAATGTGACTCTCCAGCTGTGGAACATGTTTGCCTCCTATGCCGGGGTTCTCACTCTGCTACTGACAGGAATTGTCCTGAACATACACGACAAAAATCCATCAAAACTCTGATGTCACAGGATAATATATCCTTCTTGGAAGCTTCTGCCAGGTTCCCTTTGCGTAGCTTTGCAGAGGTCTCAAAAACCCCTCTAACTCCATTAACTCCCCTTTAATTTAATTCCAAAAAAACTTCCTCTAACTTAACTCCTAGAAAATCCTACAAAAAAACTGTAATATTAAAGAAACCACAAAAACAGGTTTTTAAAGGGTATGACAAAGAGGCCCACAACTCCATAGTTGGATCCTTTAATCCTCCTCCCCCGGCTAATGGATGTGCGTTGGGGAATATATCACAGGATTCCCCAAAGGAGAACTTAATGGAACTTATTTTAACACTCCTAATAAATATAACTACCAAATATAACAATACTGTACCGAACAATATCTCACAAAAAATAAATGAATTTCTTTATATTATTCAACAAAATGCCCCAGACACAACATATAGTACAGTGGAATGTGAATAGTATAAGAAACAAAAAAACTGAAATACTGTATTTAATTAGAAAGTTTAATATTAGTATATTAGCTATCAGTAAACCCTGGCTTAAGCCAGGGTCAAGGTTTGTTATCCCAGGCTTCCTTAGTGTGAGGGAAGACAGAGATGATGGATATGGTGGTAGCGCAGTTTTTATTAGTAGACATATCCCTTTCTACCAAATACACATTGCTCCTCATCCACCTGATATCAATATTGTTGCCATCAGGACCGGTGATATTATTATTGTATCTATTTATATTCCCCATCCCAACCGATCCCATATTTCTACTTTTGAATCTCTCTTCTTTTCTCTTCCTCCTCCAGTCATTATCTGTGGAGACTTTAACTGTCACCATCCAATGTGGGGCCCTCGCCCTGCAGACACTTTTGGTTCTGACTTTTTAGAACTTATTGACTCATTAAATTATTGTATTTTAAATGATGGTTCTATTACCCGCCGTCCTAATCCCTCCCAACACCCAAGTGCTGTAGACCTGTCCCTATGTTCTCCCTCCTTGTCCACTTCCTTGTCCTGGTCAGTCTTATCTGAGTCTTTTGGGAGTGACCACTACCCAATTTTAATATCATCTCTTATTCCTACCCCCATAACTTTGGATTTTGATCCCCTCCGTAAATATAAGTTAGAATCTGCAGATTGGGCAAAATTTTCCCAAGTTACAGAACAGAAAGGTAATTTGTTATATATAGTAAATGATAATAACTATTTGTCTATTTATGATGAATATGTAAAATCTTTAATTTCTGCAGCGGATGAATGTATACCTAAAAAGGTAAATAGAAGCCTAAGAGTGGTGGGATTCACAGTGTACAAAAATGGTCAAGGCAGGGATGCAGAAAGATTATATAACTCAGCGATGACTCTTTCCAATTTTATTAATTATAAGAAAATAGCTGCTCAAACTAGAAAACTTTTATCCTCTAAAAAAAAAGCTGGCTGGTTTAAATTCTGTGAGAATCTTTCTCCTCAATTTCCTTCATCCTTTATTTGGAGACATATCAAAAAGTTTCGTGGAGCCATGTCCTCAAACAACACCTCATCCTTTAATGACCCATCAGGGTGGTTACAGTTTTCTGAATCCATGGCCCCTCCCCTGGACCCCCTCCTTGATAATTTACCCCCACTATCTGCCCTCCTTAATAGCCAAGATCCTATGAACGAACCCTTCAAGAGGACTGAATTTGACTGCGTTCTTAGCAAGCTCAATGACTCCTCCCCGGGTTTTGATAGTATCCCTTATTCTTTTATATGTAAATCTAGTTTAAACTTCCAAAATATCCTTCTTCAAATAATAAATAAAACATTTTCCAATGGTATTGCTCCTGAACCTTGGAAAAATCAAATCATAATTCCCATATTAAAACCTAATAAAGATCCCTCTCTCCCTACTTCCTATAGACCTATTGCTCTTTCTCCAGTTATATGTAAACTCCTGGAACATCTGGTTAAAAACCGCTTAGAGTGGATAATAGAAAATAGAGGCATTATTCCTAAAACCCAGTTTGGTTTCCGAAAAGGTAAGGGTACAACAGACAGCCTTGGAGTTTTGTCCACTGATATTAGAGTTGCATTCTCAAATAATAAATCAGTTATAGGGGTTTTTCTCGATATAAGTTCTGCTTATGATAGTGTCCTTCTTCCCCTGCTCAGGCAGAAATTGCTCAAGCTGAGCATCCCGGTGAGGATTGTTCAGGTCATAGTAAACTTACTATCTGCCCGTACTATTAATATAAGATATCATGGCTACCATCTTCCTTCTCAAACAATTTGGAGGGGCCTTCCACAGGGATCTGTCCTAAGCCCTCTCCTCTACAATATCTATATTTCTGATCTAGATTTATCTGTCACATCTTTCTGTAATATTCTCCAATATGCAGATGATCTGGCTCTCTACATATCAGTGGATAACATTCTGGATTCTCAGGCTCCTTTGAATAGTGCTCTGTATTATTTGAACAACTGGCTTGATTCCCATGAATTATTGCTATCCCCATCTAAATGTGCTTCAGTTATTTTTTCTAGAAAATACAAAATCCCTACCCTCAATATTAAAATTAATGAACATCTCATCCTCAACTTCAATCATTCAAATTTCTGGGTGCCATTTTGGACTCAAGAATGACAGGTATTCCTCACTTTGAATACATTGCAGACAAGTGTGAGAGATCTCTTAATATTCTTCGGTGCTTGTCTGGGGCATGGTGGGGGTCTCACCCATACTGCCAGAAACTTCTGTACAACGCCATTATTAGAAGTAATTTGGACTATGCTTCCTTTCTTTTAACTCCCTGTAATAAAGCTGCATTAAATAAAATAAACAAAATACAATACAAAAGCCTACGCGTCATTCTTGGTGCCATGAGGTCATCACCTATTGTGGCCCTACAAAATGAATGTGCTGAGCCTCCTCTGTCTGTCAGAAGACAGTACCTCTCTGACCGTTATCTATATAAAATAGCCTCTACCCCTTCCCATCCCCTAACATCAAAATTGGAATCTCTATATCTCTGAATCTGCTTATTGGAAAAATAAGGATCTGCCATGCCTACTGGTTAGCTATATAAAACTGCGTAAGCTTGATCTACCTATATATACCACTCCATGCTTTCCTTCCTTTGACATCCCATATGACTCATTGCTCTACCGTCCAAAAATAGTTCATCTTGATATTGACAAAAAATCACTTAGGGCGGATAGCATATTTAATAGAGAAGTTAAAAAACATTGGTCTGATAGACTGTCAATTTTTTGCGATGCCTCAAAATATGATTCCGAAACCTGTGTTGGGTCCGCAGTGTGGATACCTAAATATTCTATTATATTAAACTTTAGAAGTCCTCCTCTGTCTTCAATATACACTGGGGAATCCCTTGCCATATATGAAGCTGTTTCTTATGTATACTCACATAAAATTGTAAAATCAATAATATTTTCAGATTCCCAAACTTGTTTAAAGGCCTTATCAAACTATTCCTCAAATAATCCTCACCCTATTACCCTTAAAATCAGACACCTTCTCCTCCAATGTAATAACTCTGGCTATGATGTCATTTTGGCTTGGATTCCAAGCCATTGTGGCATAGAAGGGAATGAGATTGTTGATGGACTGGCTAAGGAAGCAACAGTCACTGGATTGATGGGCAACTTTGCCATATACACACAGGATCTGAATCCCTTAGCTAAATCAGATCTCGCTTCGCTGTGGGAGACATCCTGGAATAAAGATCTAGAAAAAGCCAAATTCTATAGAAGAATACAACCAAATATAAACTTAAAACCTTGGTTTTTTACTTTTAACAATTTTAGTAAACAAATTACTTCTACAATTTGTCGACTTAGGCTGGGGCACAACAGCTCCCCAATCCATCTTAACAAAATTAAAGTTCGTGAAAGCGCTCTATGTGATTGTGGCTCTGAGTTGGGAACCCTTGAACATATATTTTTTAACTGTCCAATACATACTTGCTCATTGTATGACATTCTCCCATCCGATGTACCCCTCCCCACAAACCTAAATACTCTACTGACATTGTCTAGCTATTCTGGCCTATGTGCCTTAGCTAAATACATAAAGAAGTTTAAATTAAAACTATAAGAGTTCTATTATTGATAAATCCTACCCAAGGGCCTCCGGTGACAGTCGGAGATGCTAACCATAAATATTTTAAAAAAATTCTGCTGTTTGCCCCACCATTTCTTTGGAAAGAGTGAGGTACAATAGATTCATTGGTTCTCAAAATTTGGTTGACATCTCTGACTTTATATTTTTATGTTTTTTATATAACTATATAACAGGGTATAAAATAGTGTTTTAAACTCTGTATATATATTTTTGTTCTAAATTCCTAACTGTTTATTTTTCAGATGTCTGTGTTGTCCTGTGTTCGTTAACTTTTGGCCCTTATGACTTCAATCCTAATTTGTGCTGTGCCCCCTCTTAATCGTAACATATTATCAATTTTATGTATTGTCTCGTCTTATACTAATACAGTTTTTCTAAAATAGAAGACTAATCTAATGTAACTTATCATAATCTAACTATTTTAACTCCTTAGTGATAGTGCCTGTTTCATAACTAGACACTGGCAAAATTCGCGAAAAGCGAGAGGCCATACAAACAAGAAATTGAAATTGAAATAGATCGGCTTAAAGCCTAAGCGCTTTAAGCGAAAAACAGGAGTAAACGAACACACTGGATGTCGATAATTGATTTTGTACTAACTGTTGTAAAAGTTGGGCTAATTGAAGTTGTTGAATTTGTTGTTGTTGCAGAAACTCGAAAAATTGTTCTAAATTCATTTTTCTTCTTTCGTCGCCACAATGTTATGAATAAAATACGAGCACAAGATAAACAATTCAAGTAACAAAATAATAATAATGAATGACATCGGCTGACGTTGAAAGTAACTTTTTAAGGCATAGTAATATTTATAACAATATTCAAATTACTAATAATTGTGATACACTAAAAAGCAGTCCAGTGAAATGTCACCGCCCGTGTGCAAAACTAACAATGTCGCCCCTTCTCTATCCTGCTCTACCCACAGAGTTCTTCCTATAACTTTGTGATAAATTAAAAATTTAGGAAAAAATATACATAAATTAAAATAAAAACAGTTTTTAGTAAAAATCCCGAATGTATATCATGTCTGTGGATCAAGATGTGAGAGAAACTGAGGCCGCTGACCTGAGCTGATATCAGGTACCTACTGTACCTGTCTTTAGCCATTTCTAAAGGTACCGAGTTTTCAAAAATACCAATGGAGGAACTATCACAATCCTCTTCATCAGCTCAAATTTCCTCAGCAAGACATTTTTCACAGCAGTTCAAGAAGTATGCAAATTGTATTGTGCTCGGTTACTATTATAAAATGGTATAATGAAAATATGGACGAGATTGACCGTGCTGACCTAAACAAAGGTTTTCATTCGAGAAAGAAAATGTATTTAGGTATCTTCAATTGCACAGTCATTGTCTTGATATGAGTGAGAGTATACCGTAGAGTGGTAGGTAGGAATGTGAAACTGAACTAAAAAGCGTGGGCCTCGTCCTACACAAACTATCGCGCCTTATTAGATATTAGACATTATTATATTAGATATTAGAAAAAAAAACTTTACAGGATTCGAATTTTGAAAATTCAATTCCTAGTTGGCAATTACAATACAAAATGAAGCTACTGTAAATAAAATATGTTTTTAGCTACAGTAGTTCCGGTTGGGCGATGAAGAGTAAGTGAGCCTAAGGCTAAGTTGTACCTACAAACTGAACTAAATTAACTCTGTGTAAATTTATAATAATAATATGTAGGTAGGACAATTTACACATATTGCTCTGGTCACAAACTAAGCTCTAGGCTTATACTATGTGTACCGGAAATAATGATATAATACGTATTATATTTTATAAACATCCAGACAATTACAAACTGTACGGAAAAACGTACTATTTTTTTGACATGGGTGGGACTGACGACCCCCGGATACAACGCCAAAGACGCTACCACTAGTCTACGGAGGCTATTGTAACGATTACAGTTATAAATGGGGTGAAATATACCAAAATTATTTTGCAGTTCTAATGACGGCATTTTTAACTTTTATCATTACAATTATTTTTTATGCAAATCAATGTCGATGTAATAAATAGTATACATGTACTTGTATTTTCTTATTTTTAATCCATATTAAATATATTTTTTACGGATTGTATTTTTAGGCTGGCACTGTACCTAGGTACACTAAAAGTAATATACTAAGACAATTTACTTACCTTGTGAGTATAATATTCTTTGTTACATACTAAATAATAATAGTAAAGACCTAAGTACATATTAAAATATACGAAGGTTATGGTTGAATAAGTAAGTAAGTGAACAAGATTTGCAAAGAATTGTTTAATGTAAATCGGGCTTTAAAACAAAGGCAAAGAGTTCATGTTTAATATGAATTTAACAGCCACTGTAAACATTAGAGTAGAGCCATAGATTTACCTAATTGATTCTCTCGACTAATGTCAAGTGAAGCGTAAATTTTAGCAAACATCTTGATAGTACACTATCAAGTAGGTTGTACATATTATAAAGCTTACCAACTCGTATGGTGTGCATTATACGACTTTGATGTTTATTATCTATGTATATTTAAACACAAAAATGTCAAAGAATCAAAAAGAAAGAGAAAAAATCAAAGAAGTTTACATTACGAGTCTATTTTAATATCCTCGCTGCTTTATCGTAAATTCAGTCGCTTATTTCGTAATCGCACCATGAAAGGATACTACCACCTCAAAAATAAATCGATGCAGTAGTCCCCGGTACCAACCAACCGGTGAACCCACAGACTAAAACGGAAACATGACTAGGTCACTTGACAGTTTTTGTTGTTGTATGTGAAACAAGTATTGCGACTTGCCAGTTACATATTATCATAAAGAGATGCAATCATAAAAAATCACATAGGTACATATATAGAGAGATGCAAGATACGCGATAAACAAAGCTGTATTATATTTTTGATACATATTATTTTAATTTAAATGAAACCGCGGGGCACAGCTAGTGTGACTGACTTTTCTATCAGTGTGCGCACAACCTTATTATAATTGTTTCATTGGAGGTGTCAAAAACTTTTTTTTTTTACTTTTATGGTCTTGGTTTTCCGCGATTCTGCCAACTTTCTTGATAATCAATTATTTTTTTCTATCAACACATCACTAATTCAGCTAATAAACGTCAAATAGTTATAGGAGCTTTATTGGAGGTTTATGAATAACAAAAAAGTTATCAAGCCAATAGCCTTATTGAACGTTTTAACTATTGATCTCTTTAAGAGTGTTTTAAGGTTTTTTTATGAATAAGACCGAAAGTTTAAGTTTGTAGGATTTATACACTAATATAGAACAAAATAATGTACTACTACAAATAGGTACTTATCTGTTCGTGATACCATATGTTTAACTATTATAGTTGTGTATCAACATTTATTAGAAATGTCTGTAGAAAATTCTGTAAATATGTATAGTTTAACTTCCATTTTAATGCAGTTAAATTTCAAGTTGTGTGTAAATCAATGCTAAAAAAATGCATAATAAACCATTTGATTTGCCTATTGATATAAGTGTATGGATTTCATCACTACAAATTACTGTCACTGATGACGCCGCTCCCCTGAGCCGTGTTCGTAAACTAACACTTTAACACTGAGTAATGTCATTACACTATATGCATCTCTTCTTCTCTAAGCATTTTTCAATATTTTTATCGCACTCTGTAACACTACGCAGTGTTAAAGTGTTACGTTTCCGAACACGGCTCTGAGAGGCGAAGTAACTTAGATATTAATATATTTCGTTTTGACGTTTATTTAAGGACAGAATTCTGGAATACTATATTGTGTGAAGGTACTATGGAAGTATAAATATCAAGGAAATGCTGTAATAATTTTCACAAAGTACAAAACTTGTTAAACGTTTCTCTGTGTCCAGTAATCCATTTTGGATTATCACTTTTTGAGCATTGAATGGTTATAATCACTTGTGTTCTCATTAGGGTTCCGAATTTATTTATTTTTTCAAAAAAAGAACTCTTATTAGGTGTCTGTTTGTTTGTCGTCATGAATATCTCGAGAACCGCTGGTCGGATATACTTGAAATTTGTGGTACTGATATATATATTTAGTAAAATATCTCCTTATAGGTGTAGGTGTAAAAGGGTCCAAGTCAAAGATAAGCGCACGTTAGGCAGTCGGTCCTAGTTTCACTATATAAACTTGTGAAACTGTTTACCGATGGGTGATTAAGTCTAAACAAATACCGCTATGAGTTTACCACTTGTTCAGTGTAGTGTAGACTCACAATTTGCTACGAGGTGGAAATAAAACCCCTCCGCTACCTTCGGAACACTCCGCGGGCGAGTTTTCGCACTTGTAATTTTTTTGTATTGACTTTGTGTCGCGGGTGGCTATATTGTGTTCACATTTTTAGACAGGCTATTTTGGGGCTTAGGGTACTTCCTGGTATTTATAATATCTTTTTTTTTTAAACATTACCGTTTTAAAGAAATTTAAAATGACTAGGTTTTAAATGTATGTGGTTTAAAAAAAGTTTTTTTTAAACACATTATTAGTGTTTACGGGTTTTCAGGAGATTCGACGGTTATGATACGGGATTAGTCTGAGTTTAGGTACCGCTTTTCAGGTAGCTCGAAAATTTGAGATCAGTCGTAATTATAACGGTATCCAGATTTATTTTTAAGGCATCAATCTGTGGGTTTACCGTTTTTCAACATTAGTCTATGGATTTACTGGTATTAGTAAACACTAAAATTTGTTTCGGAATCAATCTGAATTTGTATGGTTCATACCATTATGTGCATCTGGATTGAGAGATCTAACCAAAACCAAGCAAAATGGCTATGTTGGCATTTCGTAGCATAATGTAGAAACTTATATATTAAATATTTTAATTTGTAAAGGCGAGGAAAAAAAGTTAGCGTCCAAAAATAGGAGCTCTCAATCCTGACGTTTTTGAAAAATTATAAAAAAATATTTTTAGAAGTATTTACTCTATGTTATATTTTTTTGTACTAACATTCAGTACACACATCGTAAGAAATAATCAGAAGAATTCAAATTATTTGGAGGTAAAATGAAGAAGATATAAGGCAAAACATGGATCTCTCAATCCAGACGTTTTAGATTGAGTGATCCTTTGAAACACCATGTTAGGCTGAGTAGAAGCAAAAGTTGACTATGCGAGCATTTAATAGTACTTCTCGACATATTCGCAAAAAATAAATAAATCTCCAAATGATAACCGTTAAAAAGTTATAGCAACTTCGTCATTTTTAAAACATCAGGACTGAGTGATCTATATTTTTACATGTATCTACTTTTACTTTCATCGCACAGAAAATCTAAAATTCTACGAATAATGAAAAAATCATCTTCTAAATCCTGGCATTTAAACTATTTGTGTAAAGATTGCACTTTATTATATTTTTAGATTTCAATTTTACCAATACAGCAAGTCGTGTAGGGTGACCATGTTTCTTTTTTTGTTGGCACTCGGTATGAACACATGCCAAACCATACAAATTCAGATTGATTCCGAAACAAATTTTAGTGTTTACTAATACCAGTAAATCCATAGACTAATGTTGAAAAACGGTAAACCCACAGATTGATGCCTTAAAAATAAATCTGGATACCGTTAAAATTACGACTGATCTAAAATTTTCGAGCTACCTGAAAAGCGGTACCTCAACTTAGACTAATCCCATAACATAACCGTCGAATCTCCTGAAAACCCGTAAACACTAATAATGTGTTTAAAAAAAACTTTTTTTAAACCACATACATTTAACACCTAGTCATTTTAAATTTCTTTAAAGCGGTAATGTTTAAAAAAAAAGATATTATAAATACCAGGAAGTACCCTAAGCCCCAAAATAGCCTGTCTAAAAATGAAAACACATTATAGCCACCCGTGACACAAAATCAATACAAAAAAATGACAAGTGCGAAAACTCGCCCGCGGAGTGTTCCGAAGGTAGCGGAGGCGTTTTATTTCCACCTCGTAGCAAATTGTGAGGCTACACTACACCGAACAAGTGGTAAACTCATAGCGGTATTTGTTTATTTTATTTTATTTTTATTTTTCAAAAAAGGTACAGCAAACGAACAACAAGTTAATTACATATTAATGGCACATTTTTTAAAGGATACAAGGTAAACTTGGAGTCCTCATAAGAGCTATACTCAACATCAAACTAAATATATCAGTAAACACTTTAGACAAATCAAAATTAATTAAACATTAAATAAAAGCATAAATTCCTTATCAAACTGAGATTTGCAATAAATTAGTACTAAACATTTTAAACACTCGTACATTAGATAAATTAAATTCAAAACATAAATTAAAAGCTAAAAATCGTAAACTACAAAGTTATGACATTACATATTCATAGATTATTATTATAATTTTTTAATTTATTTTAACATAGCACTGGATACAAGTCCATCGGCCGATTATTATTATATATATATATTCTTTTTTTTTTAAATATTACACTGGCATTATTTATTAGGTATTGTGAACTAGTACAAGGTAACAGGTATTTTGTTTGTAACAGTAACAGGTATTTTACTACTAATAAATACTGCTTGGATTTTACTATTAATCCATGTCAGTTACTCTCTGTAATAACCCAAAGAGAGCGCAGTAACTAACAGCAATATTAATTAGTTATTTTTGGTAAGACAACGCCTGAAAGCAGCGTGACTCTGACAAAAAAGATCCCAATCAGTGTTAACATCATTAAATAATGCGCACATTCTATTCAAAGGGTTGTTTTGGGAAACATTATTGTTGCTGGGTGGTATATTGAACAGCCGGGGATTTCGTTGCGGGCGTGTGGGTATGTGAAAATGTATCTTTTCCAATAGTACGTGACCAAGACGACCGTTCACTATATGGTGCAGAGTAGAGAGATCTGTGCACGTTCTTCTATCCTGCAATCCATCAATGTTGAATTTATTTAGTCTATCTTGGTATTCTGGTAGTGTTCTCCTCAAACCTAACCTATTGCTGATATGACGTACGAATCTCATCTGTACTGATTCGATACTTTTTGTTTGAATGGAGTAAATGGGACTCCAAACTGAGGAGCAATATTCCAGTATGCTACGAACCAAGGTAAAGTAAAGTATTTTAAGGGAGTTGATGTCAGTAAATGGTTTTGCAATACGTATGATAAATCCTAGCATTTTTCTGGCTTTGTTAACAATGTATTCGTAATGAGGAATGAATGAAAGGTTACTATTGAAAATTACACCAAGGTCACGCATTTCGGTGACTCTATTCAAGGCAATATTGTCAATACAATAGCTATAAGTAATAGGTTGTCTTTTTTTAGTAAACGTAATTACATGACACTTTTTAACATTTAAAGACATTTGATTAGTTTTACACCACGAGTTAATGCTATTAATGTCTTCTTGCAGATATTCACAATCAGTAGTTGCACGTATTTTACGAAATATTTTTATATCGTCGGCATATGCCAGACAATCACTCATAATTATATCCAGCAGATCATTTACAAATAATAGAAATAAGAGTGGCCCTAGGTTTGAGCCTTGGGGAATTCCCGAATATGCAATAAATGGTCTTGAATCATATCCATGTACAACCACTAACTGTGAACGGTGCAGCAGATACGATCGCAGCCATCTTTGCAAGTCACCATGAATACCTAAATGGTGGGCTTTTGATATAAGTATGTTATGGTTCACACGATCAAAAGCCTTTGAAAAGTCTGTATAAATTGAGTCTACCTGTATTTTTTCTTGAAAAGAGTCGCAAATGAATGTGGTGTATTCTAGTAAATTAGAGTTGGTTGACCTAGCTTTAATGAAACCATGTTGTTTGGGGTTAAGTCTGTGTTGTAAGTGATTGTATAGGTGTTTATATATCAGACTCTCGAAAATCTTAGCGAAACAATTTAAAATACTAATTGGGCGGTAATTTGAGATGTGCATCTGGATTGAAAGATCTAATCAAAACCAAGCAAAATGACTACGTTGGCATTTCGTAGCATAATGTAGAAACTTATATATGAAATATTTTAATTTGTAAAGGCGAGGAAAAAAAGTTAGCGTCAAAAAATAGGAGCTCTCAATCCTGACGTTTTTGAAAAAATATAAAAAAATATTTTTAGAAGTATTTACTCTATGTTATATTTTTTTGTACTAACATTCAGTACACACATCGTAAGAAATAATCACAAGAATTCAAAATATTTGGAGGTAAAATGAAGAAGATATAAGGCAAAACATGGATCTCTCAATCCAGACGTTTTAGATTGAGTGATCCTTTGAAACACCATGTTAGGCTGAGTAGAAGCAAAAGTTGATTATCCCAGCATTTAATAGTACTTCTCGACATTATCGCAAAAAATAAATAAATATCCAAATGATAACCGTTAAAAAGTTATAGAAACTTCGTCATTTTTAAAACATCAGGACTGAGTGATCTATATTTTTACATATATCTACTTTTACTTTAATCGCACAGAAAATCTAAAATTCTACGAATAATTAAAAAATCATCTTCTAAATCCTGGCATTTAAATTATTTGTGTAAAGATTGCACTTTATTATATTTTTAGATTTTAATTTTACCCATACAACAAGTCGTGTAGGGTGACCATTGTTTTTTGTTGGCACTCGGTATGAACACGTGCCAAACCATACAAATTCAGATTGATTCCGAAACAAATTTTAGTGTTTACTAATACCAGTAAATCCATAGACTATATATATATCATCACGGGTGCCTTACGGCGCCCGAGACCGTCTAGACGGCCCCAGGGTACCCAGCGGAGGGGTATCCCACCTCGTTGTAGCCGATGGTATGAGTCTACACCGAACAAGTGGCTAGCTCGTCGCGATGTTTTGGATAGACTCAATAACCCATCTATAAACAGTTTCACAAGTTGGTATAGTGAAACCGGGACCGACAGCTTAACGTGCTCTCCGAGGCACTATAGTGGTGTTGTCAAACAAATGTACATAAATTTTTAAATTAAAAACTCATTGGTACACACCGGGATTCGAACCAGGGACCTAAGCGTTTTTAAGTCCAAGGTCTAACCAACTAGGCCACCACGTATATACTAGGCCACCACGTATATAAACTAATATACGTATATAGACACACGTATATAGACTAATGTTGAAAAACGGTAAACCCACAGATTGATGCCTTAAAAATAAATCTGGATACCGTTATAATTACGACTGATCTCAAATTTTCGAGCTACCTGAAAAGCGGTACCTAAACTCAGACTAATCCCGTAACATAACCGTCGAATCTCCTGAAAACCCGTAAACACTAATAATGTGTTTAAAAAAAACTTTTTTTACCACATACATTTAAAACCTAGTCATTTTAAATTTCTTTAAAACGGTAATGTTTAAAAAAAAAAGATATTATAAATACCAGGAAGTACCCTAAGCCCCAAAATAGCCTGTCTAAAAATGAGAACACAATATGGCTATATTGTGTCCGCGACACAAAGTCAATACAAAAAAATGACAAGTGCGAAAACTCGCCCGCAGAGTGTTCCGAAGGTAGCGGAGGGGTTTTATTTCCACCTCGTAGCAAATTGTGAATCTACACTACACTGAACAAGTGGTAAACTCATAGCGGTATTTGTTTGGACTTAATCACCCATCGGTAAACAGTTTCACAAGTTTACTGTCGGTCCTAGCTTCACTATAGTGAAGCTAGGACCGACAGCCTAACGTGCGCTTATCTTTGACTTGGACCCTTTTACACCTACACCTATTAGGAGATATTTTACTATATATATATATATATACAAATGTATATATATAATATATATAAGTACCACAATTTTTTTAAATGTATATATATATATATATATATATATATAAATGTATATATATAATATATATAAGTACCACAAATTTCAAGTATATCCGACCAGCGGTTCTCGAGATATTCATGCCGACAAACAAACAGACACCTAAGAGTTCTTTTTTTGAAAAAATAAATAAATTTGGAACCCTAATGAGAACACAAGTGATTATAACCATTCAATGCTCAAAAAGTGATAATCCAAAATGGATTACTGGACAGAGAGAAACGTTTAACAAGTAATTTGTACTTTGTGAAAATTATTACAGCATTTCCTTGATATTTATACTTCCATAGTACCTTCACACAATATAGTATTCCAGTATTCTGTGCTTAAATAAACGTCAAAACGAAATATATTAATATCTAAGTTACTTCGCCTCTCAGGGGAGCGGCGTCATCAGTGACAGTAATTTGTAGTTTTTTTTGTAGTTCAGTAATCCATACACTTAAATCAATAGGCAAATCAAATGGTTCATCAAATGGTTCAGTATGGTTTATTATGTATTTTTTTAGCATTGATTTACACACAACTTGTAATTTTACTGCATTAAAATGAAAGTTAAACTATACATATTTACAGAATAATATGCCATGCTTCATAAAAATTAAAAACAAAACATGGTCACCCTACACGACTTGTTGTATGGGTAAAATTAAAATCTAAAAATATAATAAAGTGCAATCTTTACACAAATAATTTAAATGCCAGGATTTAGAAGATGATTTTTTAATTATTCGTAGAATTTTAGATTTTCTGTGCGATTAAAGTAAAAGTAGATATATGTAAAAATATAGATCACTCAGTCTTGTATGTTTATATGTCTCGTATGTTTTAAAAATGACGAAGTTGCTATAACTTTTTAACGGTTATCATTTGGATATTTATTTATTTATTGCGATAATGTCGAGAAGTACTATTAAATGCTGGGATAATCAACTTTTGCTTCTACTCAGCCTAACATGGTGTTTCAAAGGATCACTCAATCTAAAACGTCTGGATTGAGAGATCCATGTTTTGCCTTATATCTTCTTCATTTTACCTCCAAATATTTTGAATTCTTCTGATTATTTCTTACGATGTGTGTACTGAATGTTAGTACAAAAAAATATAACATAGAGTAAATACTTCTAAAAATATTTTTTTATATTTTTTCAAAAACGTCAGGATTGAGAGCTCCTATTTTTTGACGCTAACTTTTTTTCCTCGCTTTTACAAATTAAAATATTTCATATATAAGTTTCTACATTATGCTACGAAATGCCAACATAGTCATTTTGCTTGGTTTCGATTAGATCCTCAATCCAGATGCACATGATTCCCTTGCCTCTCTATCTACGTTAAACGAACAAAAAAAAAGCGCGCGCAGACTGCTTTCTTGTTCCTTGTGAACTTTCAATTTGTGTTTTGTTATTTTTAATTACTATATTCTACTCGAAATGTCGTCTAGTAGCGATAGTGAAGATTTGACAACGCCGCCAGAATTAAAAGTAACTGCCCAAGAAGTTATTGAAAACCTATTACCCGAGAAATCTAAGAATAAATATAACAAGGCGTATGAAGACTTTTTACAATGGAAAAGCGAGAAAAATGCGCATTCTTTTTCTGAAAATGTATTATTATAACACAAACTTCGCCCTCGTTAGTAATCGGTGACTTTCTCCCCTCGGTGAACAATGTACTATTTTGACAAGCTAAAATTTTCCGTAGGTCACTTAGGTGACCCCCATTTCCGACCTCAATCGCCCGTAAATTCAGTAGATCAGTAGAGCCTCATATCGGCCCAAAGTACAACCTTTTTCAAATCCACTTTTTATAGATATAATAGAAATACTTTTTTTCATTTTTTTTTATGAGAGCTCAACATGTGACCTTGCATCCACCTGATGTTAAGCAGTATGCAATATCCATGAATGATAGCAACAAGCGGATGCATGCAGGTGCACCGCTGGTTGCCATCATTATGCCGGCTTAAGATGCCTGTTCACGCTGCGTTTAAAGGACTCTAGGACTCTGGGACTTTATTATCTCAGCAAGCATTAAAATTCAAATTTGGTGCGGTCACATTGCGATAAGCTTAATAAGTTCAATAACCCATCTATAAACAATTCCACAAGTCGATATAGTGAAACTGGGACAGACAGCATAACGTGCTCTCTGAGGCACACAAAACGTGATTCAAGCGCGTTACCTAAACACTGTAACATTTTAAAGTCTGGCCAACTCGACTATTATATAAGGTAGAAAAATAATTGGTTGATGATAAAAAAAATAGTACAAGGACATACCTACTTACTTTTTTAGTTTACATACTGGGGTAGTTTTTATTTAGTGAGCTACCAAAATTTATATATTACCTTATAAGTATAATATTATATTGAAAAATAATACGTGTTTAGTTATTAAACACAGAGGCGGACTAGTAGTTTAGGCCGCCCTAGACCGTTTAAGCGGCCGCCCCATTCTTTATTTCTTCTCAAGTGTGGATCCACCGTTGTGGGCACGATGGGCATGCCCACAACCCTAATATAATTGTGACGTCACACTTTCACCGTCTATTGAGCGCGATAGGCTGATGATATTATCCAATGCCTTATAGACCAGGGTCGTTAATTTTTAAAACAAAACAAAATGATAGTAGGATGAACCCCATTAGAAAAGGAAGAGAATATAACAAAAATGAAAGGAAAAATAAATTACGGACGATCTGAGGTCGGGAAGTAGGGGTCACCTGAGTTACCTACGGAAAATTTTAGCCTGTCAAAAGGTATTTTACATAGAGAAGTGGGGAAGGAACAAAAAAACTCGAATCCAAAAACCCTCCTAGGGTTTTTGGATTCGAGTTTTTTTGTTTCTTTGCATTTTCTGAGAACATTTACCATAGTAATGTATATTTTTTTTTACAGAAAGTAGAGGTTTTTTCAGAAAGTAGAGATTTTTTCAGAAAGTAGAGATTTTAAGGAACAAAAGCCCACCAAGTTTAAAAAAAAAGAATTTTCGATTGAAAATTAAGGTGCTTTTTCGATATTAAGTCAAAATATCGAAAGGAGAAAAATAAACATTTTCAAATCAACAAATTTACAATGTGTTTGGGACATAAAAAGGCATGAAGGTAAAAACCGTGCCCGTCCGCGCCGCGGGGCGCGTTTTTTTAGCTTCATGTAAAAAGTTAAGTTTTCATCAATTTAAAAAAAAATATGTAAAAGATAAAAATAATAAATGTGCATTTGGATTGAGAGATCTTATCAAAACCAAACAAAATGACTATGTTGGCATTTCGTAGCATAATGTAGAAACTTATATATGAAATATTTTAATTTGTAAAGGCGAGGAAAAAAAGTTAGCGTCCAAAAATAGGAGCTCTCAATCCTGACGTTTTTGAAAAATTATAAAAAAAAATTTTTAGAAGTATTTACTCTATGTTATATTTTTTTGTACTAACATTCAGTACACACATCGTAAGAAATAATCAGAAGAATTCAAAATATTTGAAGGTAAAATGAAGAAGATATAAGGCAAAACATGGATCTCTCAATCCAGACGTTTTAGATTGAGTGATCCTTTGAAACACCATGTCAGGCTGAGTAGAAGCAAAAGTTGATTATCCCAGCATTTAATAGTACTTCTCGACATTATCGCAAAAAATAAATAAATATCCAAATGATAACCGTTAAAAAGTTATAGCAACTTCGTCATTTTTAAAGCATCAGGACTGAGTGATCTATATTTTCACATATATCTACTTTTACTTTCATCGCACGGAAAATCTAAAATTCTACGAATTATTAAAAAAACATCTTCTAAATCCTAGCATTTAAACAATTTGTGTAAAGGTTGCACTTTATTAGATTTATAGATTCCAAATTTACCCATACAGCAGTCGTGTAGGGTGACCATGTTTTGTTTTTAATTTTTATGAAGCATGGCATATTATTCTGTAAATATGTATAGTTTAACTTTCATTTTAATGCAGTAAAATTACAAGTTGTGTGTAAATCAATGCTAAATAAATACATAATAAACCATTTGATTTGCCTATTGATTTAAGTGTATGGATTTCATCACCAAAAATTACTGTCACTGATGACGCCGCTCCCCTGAGAGGCGAAGTAACTTAGATATTAATATATTTCGTTTTGACGTTTATTTAAGCACAGAATACTGGAATACTATATTGGGTTAAGGTACTATGGAAGTATAAATATCAAGGAAATGCTGTAATAATTTTCACAAAGTACAAATTACTTGTTAAACGTTTCTCTGTGTCCAGTAATCCATTTTGGATTATCACCTTTTTGAGCATTGAATGGTTATAATCACTTGTGTTCTCATTAGGGTTCCGAATTTATTTATTTTTTCAAAAAAAGAACTCTTAGGTGTCTGTTTGTTTGTCGGCATGAATATCTCGAGAACCACTGGTCGAATATACTTGAAATTTGTGGTACTTATATATATATAGTAAAATATCTCCTAATAGGTGCAGGTGTAAAAGGGTCCAAGTCAAAGATAAGCGCACGTTAGGCTGTCGGTCCTAGTTTCACTATATAAACTTGTGAAACTGTTTACCGATGGGTGATTAAGTCTAAACAAATACCGCTATGAGTTTACCACTTGTTCAGTGTAGTGTAGACTCACAATTTGCTACAAGGTGGAAATAAAACCCCTCCGCTACCTTCGGAACACTCCGCGGGCGAGTTTTCGCACTTGTAATTTTTTTGTATTGATTTTGTGTCGCGGGTGGCTATATTGTGTTCTCATTTTTAGACAGGCTATTTTGGGGCTTAGGGTACTTCCTGGTATTTATAATATCTTTTTTTTTTAAACTTCGTTTTAAAGAAATTTAAAATGACTAGGTTTTAAATGTATGTTGTATAAAAAAAAATTTTTTTAAACACATTATTAGTGTTTACGGGTTTTCAGGAGATTCGACGGTTATGTTACGGGATTAGTCTGAGTTTAGGTACCGCTTTTCAGGTAGCTCGAAAATTTGAGTCGTAATTATAACGGTATCCAGATTTATTTTTAAGGCATCAATCTGTGGGTTTACCGTTTTTTAACATTAGTCTATGGATTTACTGGTATTAGTAAACACTAAAATTTGTTTCGGAATCAATCTGAATTTGTATGGTTTGGCATGTGTTCATACCGAGTGCCAACAAAAAAAAACATGGTCACCCTACACGACTTGCTGTATGGGTAAAATTGAAATCTAAAAATATAATAAATTGCAATCTTTACACCAATAGTTTAAATGCCAGGATTTAGAAGATGATTTTTTAATTATTCGTACAATTTTAGATTTTCTGTGCGATGAAAGTAAAAGTAGATATATGTAAAAATATAGATCACTCAGTCCTGATGTTTAAAAAATTACGAAGTTGCTATAACTTTTTAACGGTTATCATTTGGATATATATTTATTATTTGCGATAATGTCGAGAAGTACTATTAAATGCTGGGATAATCAACTTTTGCTTCTACTCAGCCTAACATGGTGTTTCAAAGGATCACTCAATCTAAAACGTCTGGATTGAGAGATCCATGTTTTGCCTTATATCTTCTTCATTTTACCTCCAAATATTTTGAATTCTTCTGATTATTTCTTACGATGTGTGTACTGAATGTTAGTACAAAAAAATAAAACATAGAGTAAATACTTCTAAAAATATTTTTTTATATTTTTTCAAAAACGTCAGGACTGAGAGCTCCTATTTTTGGACGCTAACTTTTTTTCCTCGCCTTTACAAATTAAAATATTTCATATATAAGTTTCTACATTATGCTACGAAATGCCAACATAGCCATTTTGCTTGGTTTTGATTAGATCTCTCAATCCAGATGCACATTAATTTGAGACATCACATTTGTTTCCAGACTTATAAATAGGTGTTATTTTTGTGAGTTTCCACAGGGATGGAAATATTCCCTCATTAAGAGATTTATTAAAGATTATGCATAAGGGCTTGGCTAAGGAGGATGCACACAGACGAATGAATAGAGGTGGTATACCGTCTGGACCAGCACCTTTACCAATGTCAATCCCGTCCAATGCGCACTGAATCTCGTCTGAACTGAATTGGATATTTGTAATGCTATAACTAGAAGGACAAAAAGTGGGCGAGTATGTATTTGTTGTATTATTGTCATAGACAGAGGCAAAGTAATCTGCAAATAAGTTCGCTATCCCACTACCCGAGTCAGCGTGACTGTTATGGTAGAACATTCTATTAGGCAAGTCATTAGTTATTCTTTTGCTTTTTGTATACCTCCAGAATGCTTTAATGTTAACCGCCAAATCTGACTCAATTTTATTGATGTAAGATTTAAAGCACCTACTCAATAATTCTTTACAACGAGATCGAAGGAGAGCAAAGGTATCGTAGTCACGAGGGTTTCTATACTGTTTGTACCTGCGATGAAATTTATTCTTGCTTCTCATCATTCTGATAAGGTCTCTGCTAAACCATATGGGGAACTTGCTAGATTTATGCTTTATTCTAGGAGTGTATTCCTCAATTGATACCCAGAGAGTGTTATAGAATAATTGGACAAAATCGTCGCAGTTTAGTTGTTTGGCAGAAGAAAGCCAATCGATCTTCCCCAATTCATTAGAACACTTGTAAAAATCTGTTTTTCGAAAACATAGCCTGTGTTGTTCAGCATTATTGAGCAATGATGGGCTTTTGCGGGTTTTAAGTAAGAGTTGAAATGGTGGGTGGGGTCCCACTGCACGTACCAAAGGGTCCGCGGACGATAGTGTACAGTCGGCATTGTTATTAATTATGGCTAGGTCAAGTATGTTACCACTGATATTGAAGAGTTGGGTGTTGAGTTGTTGTAGTTCTGAGCTAGTGATAAGATCCCTAAGCAAGGTTGCTTTAACACCAGATGGATTAAGAGGCTCATGATTAATACTCCATGATAGATTTGGTAAGTTAAAGTCACCGACTAGCAAAGTGTAACAGTTATCATCGGAATTGGATATAATATTTTTATAATTGTGTATAAATTCTGTAAACATGGAATCTGGTATATATGACGGGAGATATACTGTACACAGATTTAGAGTATGCGAACCAAGTTTAATACGCAACCAGATATCCTCGACGGACGTTTGCCAGTCAAATATCTCCTCAACATCCAATTTCCTGGAAACGGCGATCAATACACCACCACCCCATTTGTTACCAAATATTTCTTTAAAATAAATGCTACGATCTCTTCGAAAAATGCGGTATCTTTCATCAATAAGTTCAGCAGAACAAACAGTATTGTCCAACCATGTTTCACAAAGGCAAACAATGTCATAATTATTTATAAGCACAGCGTTATATAAATCAAGTGTTCTACTTTTGGTAGCTTGTATGTTTTGGAAATAAATAGACAATGACATAAAAACTTTTAACAGAAATAAATAAAAATATGAAATTACAAAGAGAAATAATAAATAAAAGACTAAAATTAATTAATATTATCCAAACTGGCCTTACAGTTAATTAAAATATACCGAGAGTCCGGAGTTTTTCTAACATATTATATCCGTCCGTTGCGTACCCATACAAATTGATAACCAAGATCTTTTGCCCTTCTTCTGGCTGCAGCGTGAAGCTCTTTGTTAGTAGGGCATAGGTGCTCGCTGATATAGATAGATTTTTTGTCGCCACCTATCCCGAGTAAAGCCGAGTTAAGTTTGTTGGAAGTGTGGGATCTATTATATTTTGAGACTGCAGATAGAAAACCGTCACGATGCTTTACGTTCACGAACTTCACAACAATGGCACGTGGATTTTTATTATCTTTGTTGCGCCTGGTTACTCTGGTGCATTTAATTACATCGGATTCCTCCAAATTGTAGCCGATTATGTTAGCACATTGGTTAATAGTATTACTTAAGGATTCTGAACGATGTTCAGGTACGCCCTGTAACTCAATATTGCACTCACGCGAGTTTTGCTCTATATCAGTAACACGGAGTGAAAGTTCATCGACTGTACACTGGAGATTTTGGTTTTCAACTTTGAGGTTGAGATTATCAGTAGTTAAGCTGTTGATTGTATTTTTCATCTGTTCAAATCTTTCGTTAATAGCAGAAAATGAGTTTTGGAGTTCAAAGAGGTGTTCCCTAATCGGATCTATCTCTTTCTTTAATACTCTAGAGAGAATTCCCGGCAGTTCTGTTTTAATTGCTGCAAGAACTTTATCCTTAATTGTTGATGCAAGATCGTCTTCGGTATCAGTACATAAGTCTGAAGGGGAATTTATATCTGTCGGTGAGTTAGTAACGGATATTGTTCTAATTGGAGTGCTGTCTGACACCAAACTACGTTTTGGCCTGCACTCAGGGCAAGTCCAAGCGCCACGAGTCTCTCTAGTAAGTTTCTTAAAAGTTGTTGCTGCTATATTGACGCACTGGTGATGAAACACTGAGGTACAGCTTGAACAATTTATTTTATCTGTAAGCTTGACTGGCTTGTCGCACGCTTTACATGAACTCATGGTTTTGCAGTTTTGAAAAATAAATGTTTTGAGTCCGGTAACTGTTACTTTGGAACAGGTATGAGTTTGTAGTGGGTATTGCCAAGTATATTGGTAACACTGTTAAAAACTGCTCTATGGTCATATCAGCTGTTTGTTGTTGTGAAAATGAGCTGTCATTGCGGTGTGATTCGTTTGTAAATGATTAATCGTTATTATTATGGAGGATGATTTTAGTATTCACAGTGTTCAATCTAAGTTTAGATAAGATTACATACCCTCTGAGGTGACATTTATTCAAAATATACAGAAGGGATGGTTTAGAAGTTATCTTCACAGGTTCAGCACTGAATTTAAATCTTAATTACAATTAAATTAATTTTAAAATACGGAGCTAAGCGTTTATACTTGTTTCTTTTTTTTTTTTTTTTTTTAGACTTAATCACCCATCGGTAAATAGTTTCACAAGTTTATATAGTGAAACTAGGACCAACAGCCTAACGTGCGCTTATCTTTGACTTGGACCCTTTTACACCTACACCTATTAGGAGATATTTTACTATATATATATATATATATAGTAAAATATCTCCTATTATATATATATATATATACAAGTACCATAAATTTCAAGTATATCAGCCAGCGGTTCTCGAGATATTCATGCCGACAAACAAACAGACACCTAAGAAGAGTTCTTTTTTTGAAAAAATAAATAAATTCGGAACCCTAATGAGAACACAAGTGATTATAACCATTCAATGCTCAAAAAGTGATAATCCAAAATGGATTACTGGACACAGAGAAACGTTTAACAAGTAATTTGTACTTTGTGAAAATTATTAGAGCATTTCCTTGATATTTATACTTCCTTAGTACCTTCACACAATATAGTATTCCAGTATTCTGTGCTTAAATAAACGTCAAAACGAAATATATTAATATCTAACTTACTTCGCCTCTCAGGGCCGTGTTCGGAAACTAACACTTTAACGCTGGGTAATGTCACTACACTATATGCATCTCTTCTTCTCTAAGCATTTTTCAATATTTTTATCGCACTCTGTAACACTACCCAGTGTTAAAGTGTTACGTTTCCGAACACGGCTCAGGGGAGCGGCGTTATCAGTGACAGTAATTTGTAGTGATGAAATCCATACACTTAAATCAATAAGCAAATCAAATGGTTTATTATGTATTTTTTTAGCATTGATTTACACACAACTTGTAATTTTACTGCATTAAAATGAAAGTTAAACTATACATATTTACAGAATAATATGCCATGTTTCATAAAAATTAAAAACAAAACATGGTCACCCTACACGACTGCTGTATGGGTAAATTTGGAATCTATAAATCTAATAAAGTGCAACCTTTACACAAATTGTTTAAATGCCAGGATTTAGAAGATGATTTTTTAATTATTCGTAGAATTTTAGATTTTCCGTGCGATAAAAGTAAAAGTAGATATATGTGAAAATATAGATCACTCAGTCCTGATGTTTTAAAAATGACGAAGTTGCTATAACTTTTTAACGGTTATCATTTGGATATTTATTTATTTTTTGCGATAATGTCGAGAAGTACTATTAAATGCTGGGATAATCAACTTTTGCTTCTACTCAGCCTAACATGGTGTTTCAAAGGATCACTCAATATAAAACATCTGGATTGAGAGATCCATGTTTTGCCTTATATCTTCTTCATTTTACCTCCAAATATTTTGAATTCTTATAATTATTTCTTACGATGTGTGTACTGAATGTTAGTACAAAAAAATATAACATAGAGTAAATACTTCTAAAAATATTTTTTTATATTATTTCAAAAACGTCAGGATTGAGAGCTCTTATTTTTGGACGCTAACTTTTTTTCCTCGCCTTTACAAATTAAAATATTTCATATATAAGTTTCTACATTATGCTACGAAATGCCAACATAGTCATTTTGTTTGGTTTTGATAAGATCTCTCAATCCAGATGCACATCGTTATACTCAAGAACGATTTCTCGTCGACACCGGCGCAGACATTTCCGTACTAGCTGCAAAGAAGAAATCTTCTCCAGAAGCTCTCCAGCTCTTCGCAGCGAACAATACGCCTATCAAAACTTTTGGTGAAAAAACATTAAAATTAAATCTAGGTCTTCGGCGTGATTTCCATTGGCAATTTATTCTTGCAGATGTTAAAACATCTATTATAGGCGCTGATTTTCTACGCCACTATAGACTACTAGTCGATTTACATCATAAACGAATTGTAGATAGTCTTACAAATATTTCAATCGACATCGTACAATTTCCGATCTTCTATTCATATAGTGAACCGAAATAATTCATTTCATGATTTACTCCTAAAATTCCCTGATATACTGCGGCCCATGTCAATGAAGTACCCTCCCAAACACAAAGTCATCCATCATATTAAAACTTTTAGACCGCCACTTTTCTCCCGACCTCGACCTCTACCACCTGCAAAATTTAAAGCAGCTAAAGAACAATTTGACAAACTTATTGAAATGGGTATATGTAAGCCATCAAATAGTCCTTGGGCAAGTCTTCTACACGTAGTTACTAAAAAGAACGGTGAGTTGAGAGCTTGCGGAGACTATAGAAGACTAAATAAATAAACTAATAACTAAATAAATCGGCCCTTAGGGCCGATTTTTCAATCGTCTGATAAGTCGCTTGTTAGTTATCAGCCTGTTTAATTTATTTGATTGTTTAACAGCGGAATAAAGGTTTTGAATTTTTCAATCACGTTTATTCAGTCAGCTAGTTAACTGAGGATTTTTGTATCTAACTTCACATTAAACTTTGTCAGAGCGAGAATGACTTACCAAAAATGGCACATGTTAGAAAGAGCGCGTGATATTTTATCAGTGGCGTTTGACTGACATATGTTTTAGGTTAGGATTTATTATTTTTGTAAAATTTTATGTTCATATATAATCTTATTATGTAAAAAGATTCCCACAGATGATATACGGGAGAAGATTCCTTGAAGGTACGCACAGACCAACGCGATCAATCTGCGGCCGCGGTGGCGGTGGCGGTGGCGGCCGCGGATGTGCATCTGGATTGAGAGATCTAATCAAAACCAAGCAAAATGGCTATGTTGGCATTTCGTAGCATAATGTAGAAACTTATATATGAAATATTTTAATTTGTAAAGGCGAGGAAAAATAGTTAGCGTCCAAAAATAGGAGCTCTCAATCCTGACGTTTTTTAAAAAATATAAAAATATATTTTTAGAAGTATTTATTCTATGTAATATTTTTTTGTACTAACATTCAGTACACACATCGTAAGAAATAATCAGAAGAATTCAAAATATTTGGAGGTAAAATGAAGAAGATATAAGGCAAAACATGGATCTCTCAATCCAGACGTTTTAGATTGAGTGATCCTTTGAAACACCATGTTAGGCTGAGTAGAAGCAAAAGTTGATTATCCCAGCATTTAATAGTACTTCTCGACATTATCGCAAAAAATAAATAAATATCCAAATGATAACCGTTAAAAAGTTATAGCAACTTCGTCATTTTTAAAGCATCAGGACTGAGTGATCTATATTTTCACATATATCTACTTTTACTTTCATCGCACGGAAAATCTAAAATTCTACGAATAATAAAAAAATCATCTTCTAAATCCTGGCATTTAAACAATTTGTGTAAAGGTTGTACTTTATTATATTTTTAGATTTCAATTTTACCCATACAGCAAGTCGTGTAGGGTGACCATGTTTTTTTTTTTGTTGGCACTCGGTATGAACACATGCCAAACCATACAAATTCAGATTGATTCCGAAACAAATTTTAGTGTTTACTAATACCAGTAAATCCATAGACTAATGTTGAAAAACGGTAAACCCACAGATTGATGCCTTAAAAATAAATCTGGATACCGTTATAATTACGACTGATCCCAAATTTTCGAGCTACCTGAAAAGCGGTACCTAAACACAGACTAATCCCGTAACATAACCGTCGAATCTCCTGAAAATCCGTAAACACTAATAATGTGTTTAAAAAAAACTTTTTTTAAACCACATACATTTAAAATCTAGTCATTTTAAATTTCTTTAAAACGGTAATGTTTTAAAAAAAAAGATATTATAAATACCAGGAAGTACCCTAAGCCCCAACTTAGCCTGTCTAAAAATGAGAACACAATATAGCCACCCGCGACACAAAGTCAATACAAAAAAATTACAAGTGCGAAAACTCGCCCGCGGATTGTTCCGAAGGTAGCGGAGGGGTTTTTTTTCCACCTTGTAGCAAATTGTGAGTCTACACTACACTGAACAAGTGGTAAACTCATAGCGGTATTTGTTTAGACTTAATCACCCATCGGTAAACAGTTTCACAAGTTTATATAGTGAAACTAGGACCGACAGCCTAACGTGCGCTTATCTTTGACTTAGACCCTTTTACACCTACACCTATTAGGAGATATTTTACTAAATATAATATATATAAGTACCACAAATTTCAAGTATATCCACCAGCGGTTCTCGAGATATTCATGCCGACAAACAAACAGACACCTAAGAAGAGTTATTTTTTTGAAAAAATAAATAAATTCGGAACCCTAATGAGAACACAACATTATAACCATTCAATGCTCAAAAAGTGATAATCCAAAATGGATTACTGGACACAGAGAAACGTTTAACAAGTAATTTGTACTTTGTGAAAATTATTACAGCATTTCCTTGATATTTATACTTCCATAGTACCTTCACACAATATAGTATTCCAGTATTCTGTGCTTAAATAAACGTCAAAACGAAATATATTAAGTTACTTCGCCTCTCAGGGGAGCGGCGTCATCAGTGACAGTAATTTGTAGTGATGAAATCCATACACTTAAATCAATAGGCAAATCAAATCGTTTATTATGTATTTTTTTAGCATTGATTTACACACAACTTGTAATTTTACTGCATTAAAATGAAAGTTAAACTATAGGTACTACATATTTACAGAATAATATGCCATGCTTCATAAAAATTAAAAACAAAACATGGTCACCCTACACGACTGCTGTATGGGTAAATTTGGAATCTATAAATCTAATAAAGTGCAACCTTTACACAAATTGTTTAAATGCCAGGATTTAGAAGATGTTTTTTTAATAATTCGTAGAATTTTAGATTTTCCGTGCGATGAAAGTAAAAGTAGATATATGTGAAAATATAGATCACTCAGTCCTGATGTTTTAAAAATGACGAAGTTGCTATAACTTTTTAACGGTTATCATTTGGATATTTATTTATTTTTTGCGTATATGTCGAGAAGTACTATTAAATGCTCGCATAGTCAACTTTTGCTTCTACTCAGCCTAACATGGTGTTTCAAAGGATCACTCAATCTAAAACGTCTGGATTGAGAGATCCATGTTTTGCCTTATATCTTCTTCATTTTACCTCCAAATATTTTGAATTCTTCTGATTATTTCTTACGATGTGTGTACTGAATGTTAGTACAAAAAAATATTACATAGAGTAAGTACTTCTAAAAATATTTTTTTATATTTTTTCAAAAACGTCAGGATTGAGAGCTCCTATTTTTGGACGCTAACTTTTTTTCCTCGCCCTTACAAATTCAAATATTTCATATATAAGTTTCTACATTATGCTACGAAATTCCAGCATAGTCATTTTGTTTGGTTTTGATAAGATCTCTCAATCCAGATGCACATCGGCCGCGGTGGCGATCTCAGTCGTTCACACCAACGCGTTCAGGATATCTGCGTTCGGGCGGAGTGAACCAGTGTTGCCATCAACATTATTTTTCAAGGGATCGTACCAAACACTAGAAATAGTCGTATTTTGGGTATAAATGTACAAAAAAAATAGTACGCATTAAAATTTCAATAAAACAATTTTAATCTTACTTTTTTTATATTAAATTTTTAAAGATAATAAAATATAGAAAAAAATCCTGGTGGGTGGGACTCGAACCCACTAACTACACACTCTATACGAGTGAAGTTAGAAGTCCTAGTTTCTAATACTAGATGGGAGTTTTTTTATTTTTACTTTTTTCAGTATTTTATATTTATGCATTTTTATAAATTCCTTATTAGGATACATAACCACTAAGAAAAACCACCAGCTTTAAGGTACGCACAGACCAACGCGATCAATCTGCGGCCGCGGTGGCGGTGACGGTGGCGGCCGCGGTGGCGATCTCAGCCGTTCACACCAAATACGCGATCAATAGTGTTGCCAACAATATTATTTTTTAAGGGATCGTGCCATACACTAGAATAAGTCGTATTTAGGGTATAAATCTACAAAAAAAAATAGTACGTATTGAAATTTCAATAAAACAATTTTAATCTTACTTTTTTTTAAAGATAAAAATGCAATGAAAAAAATCCTGGTGTGTTGGACTCGAACCCACGAACCTCGCTGTCGCGGCAAGGCGCTCAACCGCTGAGCCAACCAGGTGGGCAAAACTCGCGCTTTCGACATTCATCTCGATTCGATATTTTTGAACGAAAAATGGCAAATTATGTCATTTTTCATTCAAAAATATCGAACATTAAACAAAATAAATAATAATTATATTAATTAATTAATAATAAATATTTAAATATTGAACGAAAAATGACATAATCGAGATGAATGTCGAAAGCGCGAGAATTGCCCATCAGGTTCCAGTCACCCCTCACGAATTTTGTCATTGCTTGTTATCTACTTATACACAGACACACTCTATTAGCTTTCTTCTATTAACTCTATACAAGTGAAGTTAGAAATCCTAGTTTCTAATACTAGATGGCAGAGGAATCTGTTTTTATTTTTACTTTTTTCAGTATTTTATATTTATGCATTTTTATAAATTCCTTATTAGGATACAAAACCACTAAGAAAAACCACCAGCCACTAAAACAATTTCCCCGCTAAAAGACTGGTCTAATCAACCAATTTTAGTGGAAAATTCATTAAGTTGGCAACATTGGCGACCGCAAGTGATCGCGCGTGCAGACTCTGTACGGATCGCGCGGGCGGCCGCAGATCGCGTTTGGTTTGAACCTGTCGATACAAGTACTACTGCAGTAACTGATCGCCACCGCGGCCGCCACCGCCACCGCCACCGCCACCGCGTTGGTTTTGCCGTACCTTGAGGGTAGACCGAAGACTGGACGTGTGTTTAAGTTATATTTTTCATAGTTAAGTTTTTAGGATATTATTATGCAAAAGTATACCAAACTAACAATTTTGTAGAATAACCATTCATATTGATCTTATGTGTGAGAAGTGTAGCATTTACGCATTGCTCGGTATTGGTGCTATCTCAACGAATCCCTTTCTTCAGTAAAAAATGGAAAGGAAATGGGAGCGATTAGCAAATTTTAATAAAACGGAGACACGCATTTTAGCTGACCTAATAGCTAAATACCGGTACATTATAGAAAATAAAAAGACTGATGCCGTTACCAATAAAGAGAAAAAATGGACATAGGAAAAAATTTGTTCCCTTTTTAATGCTACATCAGGTTTAATACCTAGAAAGGGTTTTGAGTTGTTGGAAATGGCAAAATTTATTGGTTTCGTCATTCAAATTGGCTCTTTTAAAATTGTTTGATTATCATTAGGTAACTTATATTATTTTTAATTACTGTCTATTATATTATGTGTTGATTTTTGTGTAAATAATTAAATAAAAAACTGAATACATTTATTATTTTGCTTTTATTTCTATTTATAAAGTATGAACAGACTTGAGACCGCGAAGTAGGTTTAAAGGCCTTTTGAACCCTCATCTGGACTGTGTTCACTACCCTCTCTACTCAACCAAATACTATATGATCCTGTTAGCGTCATCTTGGAAACACGCTCCATAAAAGTTCCGACGGCTGATTTCGGAAGGCCAAGATCCTTCCTTCAATAGTCGATTCAAAGACTGCTGGGATACCTCTTGCACCAACTTTCACTGCATAAAGTTGAGTTTGAAATCTGTTTCTAGTAATTTCGTTTGTGAGATCAAAAGATTTGTTCGACTTGATGTTATGGTCCTTAGAAATGTTTGTTTCCCACGGAAGGGTTAGTTCTATAAGTACTACTTTCTCTTCAAACACCGAGAGTACACCAGTATGTCTGGTCTATAGGCTGAAACTGCTAGTTGGTCTGGAGGAGTAATTGCTGGATGGGTGGAACACATTGGTTTCTGAAAATTAAAGAAAAAAATATGTTTATATAGGTACTTAATGTTTAAATTATCAGTGATGATTTTAAACACTGAGTTTTATATGATTATATCTTCATGGGTTTAAAGTAAACAAACACTAGGTACTAGAAATAGTTACTAATGAGTATGTAGGTTAGTTAGGTTAGAAAAAAAGAAATTAAATATAATTAAATCGTTTAGGTACCTTTCCGTTGGATTATCCATTTTTTCTTTGATCATTGCAAGTAAAATATTGACAGTTTCATTCTGGAGACAAAATATTTTCCTAAATTCATCCTCGTCCCAGCTGGTATGGTCAAATCTTTCTCTGACTACTCTTTATTCCGGTTTGGTTTTAAATAATTCACCATTATAATTTCTTATACGATAAGTAAATCTTCAATTGAGTCAAACATTTCCATGTTTCCGAATTTAAAAGGAAATCACGCAAAAATACTTTAAAATTGTAACCATGACAGACCACAATAACAGCTTGATAAGTTTTAACTGACGCTTGAACTACAAGATAAATTTATTCCACTGTTAATGTGTTTATCTGTCACTTTGACACTATCCAGCCATTGAAAAATTAAATTTCTTGCTAACTATAGAATAACTGCTATCAGACTGTTTAACTGGGTATTGAAAAATCGGCCCTAAATTCTGTAACTATACCCGATCGTTATCCGATTCCACGCATATAAGATTTTACATACCAGCTCTATGGCATGACAATATTTTCGAAACTAGACCTAAAAATGGCATACTACCAAATACCAGTTCTAGAAGATTCGGAGAAAACGGCGATCACTACTCCTTTCGGCCTCTTTGAATTCACCTCCATGACTTTTGGTTTACGCAACGCCAGTCAAACCTTCCAACGTTTTATGCACGAAATTTTACGTGGTCAAGAAAATTGTTTCAGTTACATCGATGATATTCTAGTTTTTTCTAAAAATGAAAAAGAACATAGAATACATCTAGAGAAAATTTTTGAACGTCTTGACAAATACGGTGTTACTTTAAGCATTGATAAATGTGAGTTTGGTAAAAAAGAAATAAAGTTTCTTGGGTACGAAGTTTCATTTCAAGGCATCAAGCCAACTACAGATCGAATTGATGTAATTTAAAATTTTCCTAAACCCAATAACGTTCAAGAGCTTCGACGATTTTTAGGCATGCTTAACTTTTATCGTGACTGCTTACCTCGTCAAGCCACTCTTCAAAGTGAACTTAACCTTTTCCTTCACAACTCAAAAAAGAACGATAAAACTCCTATTATATGGACACCGAGTGCTGAAAAAGCTTTCGATGATTGCCGCAAAAGCATCACCGAGGCCACTACCCTCACTCATCCTCTCCCCGGCTCATCACTTTGCCTTATGACCGACGCTTCAGACCACAGCGTTGGCGCTGTTCTTCAACAAAAAATTGACGACGTCTGGAAACCTTTAGCATTTTTCTCCATAGCTATGAGTTTTACTCAACGCCGTTACAGCGTGTATGATCGGGAACTATTAGCGATGTACATGGCTGTAAAACGTTTCCGGCGCCTTATTGAAGGAAGTGAAGATGTAGTTATCTATACCGATCACAAACCACTCACTTTCGCATTAACTAAACCTCCAAGTAATAACGACACTCCTCGACGCGAAAGACAACTTCATTTTATCAGTCAATTCTGCTTCAATATTCATTACATCAAGGGTGAGAATAATTCTGTCGCTGATGCTTTATCTCGTATCGAGAGCATTGAAGACTTTAAAGCTTTAACAACCTTTGATTATAACAAGTTAGCTGAAGACCAACTCGTTGACGACGATTTAAAAATCCTTGGCACAAGACCCAATCTAAAATTCACAAACATTGCACGTCCTGGATCATCAAAATACATTACGTGTGAAAATTCTACTCCATTTCTTAGACCTTACCTACCACCGACATATCGTTTTGCTGCGTTTAAAGCTCAACATGAACTTTGTCACCCAGGTATACGGTCGTCAAGAAAGCAAATCACTTCAAAATTTTTCTGGTCTTCCATGAACACAGATATCAATACTTGGGCTAGATCTTGCATTTCTTGTCAGCGTGCAAAAATCCATCGGCACGTAATCTCTCCTCCCGTGGATTTTCCATCATCACAACGTTTTGAGCACATACATATCGATATTGTCGGACCCTTGCGGCTTTCACACGACTATCGATATTGTATAACAATCATTGACCGTGCAACTTCATGGCCCGAAGCCAGTTAGCGACATTACAGCTGAAGTCGTTGCCAGAGTACTGTACGAGAACTGGATAACAAGATTCGGCTGTCCTCTTCGCATCACAACTGATCAAGGCCGACAGTTCGAATCATCTTTGTTTAATTTATTGTTAAAAAAATTTGGAATTACCAGAATAAGAACCACCGCTTATCACCCACAAGCAAATGGAAAAGTAGAGCGGTGGCATCGAACACTCAAAGCATCCATAATGGCTAGGGATGCCATAGTTCACTGGAGTGTTGAACTTCCGACAATACTGTTTGGTCTACGAACTGCTCTTCGCGAAGACAATCTCTGTCCTGCTTTGATGACATACGGATTAACTTTACGACTTCCGTCCGATTTCTTTGAAGCGACCAAGTCGGACATTGACGACGCAGAATTTGAACGCCAACTTCAACAGTCAATGTCATCATTAGATGTGCATCTGGATTGAGAGATCTAATCAAAACCAAGCAAAATGGCTATGTTGGCATTTCGTAGCATAATGTAGAAACTTATATATGAAATATTTTAATTTGTAAAGGCGAGGAAAAAAAGTTAGCGTCCAAAAATAGGAGCTCTCAGTCCTGACGTTTTTGAAAAAATATAAAAAAATATTTTTAGAAGTATTTACTCTATATTATATTTTTTTGTACTTACATTCAGTACACACATCGTAAAAAATAATCAGAAGAATTCAAAATATTTGGAGGTAAAATGAAGAAGATATAAGGCAAAATATGGATCTCTCAATCCAGACGTTTTAGATTGAGTGATCCTTTGAAACACCATGTTAGACTGAGTAGAAGCAAAAGTTGATTATCCCAGCATTTAATAGTACTTCTCGACATTATCGCAAAAAATAAATAAATATCCAAATGATAACCGTTAAAAAGTTATAGCAACTTCGTCATTTTTAAAACATCAGGACTGAGTGATCTATATTTTTACATATATCTATTTTTACTTTCATCGCACAGAAAATCTAAAATTCTACGAATTATTAAAAAATCATCTTCTAAATCCTGGCATTTAAACTATTTGTGTAAAGGTTGCAATTTATTATATTTTTAGATTTCAATTTTACCCATACAGCAAGTCGTGTAGGGTGACCATGTTTTTTTTTTGTTGGCACTCGGTATGAATACATGCCAAACCATACAAATTCAGATTGATTCCGAAACAAATTTTAGTGTTTACTAATACCAGTAAATCCATAGACTAATGTTGAAAAATGGTAAACCCACAGATTGATGCCTTAAAAATAAATCTGGATACCGTTATAATTACGACTCAAATTTTCGAGCTACCTGAAAAGCGGTACCTAAACTCGAGACTAATCCCGTAACATAACCGTCGAATCTCCTGAAAACCCGTAAACACTAATAATGTGTTTAAAGCCTAGTCATTTTAATTTTCTTTAAAACGGTAATGTTTAAAAAAAAAGATATTATAAATACCAGGAAGTACCCTAAGCCCCAAAATAGCTTGTCTAAAAATAAGAACACAATATAGCCACCCGCGACACAAAGTCAATACAAAAAAATACAAGTGCGAAAACTCGCCCGCGGAGTGTTCCGAAGGTAGCGGAGGGGTTTTATTTCCACCTCGTAGCAAATTGTGAGTCTACACTACACTGAACAAGTGGTAAACTCATAGCGGTATTTGTTTGGATAAGTCTAAACAAATCACCCATCGGTAAACAGTTTCACAAGTTTATATAGTGAAACTAGGACCGACAGCCTAACGTGCGCTCATCTTTGACTTGGACCCTTTTACACCTACACCTATTAGGAGATATTTTACTAAATATATATACATATATAATATATAAGTACCACAAATTTCAAGTATATCCGACCAGCGGTTCTCGGGATATTCATGTCGACAAACAAACAGACACCGACACAAGAGTTCTTTTTTTGAAAAAATAAATAAATTTGGAACCCTAATGAGAACACAAGTGATTATAACCATTCAATGCTCAAAAAGGTGATAATCCAAAATGGATTACTGATTTTGGATTATCACCTTTTTGATCATTGCTATTATGCAGTTGCGAGCTTGCACAGAGAAACGTTTAACAAGTAATTTGTACTTTGTGAAAATTATTACAGCATTTCCTTGATATTTATACTTCCATAGTACCTTCACACAATATAGTATTCCAGTTTTCTGTGTTTAAATAAACGTCAAAACGAAAGTAAGATATTAATCTAAGTTACTTCGCCTCTCAGGGGAGCGGCGTCATCAGTGACAGTAATTTGTAGTGATGAAATCCATACACTTAAATCAATAGGCAAATCAAATGGTTTATTATGTATTTTTTTAGCATTGATTTACATACAACTTTTAATTTTACTGCATTAAAATGAAAGTTAAACTATACATATTCACAGAATAATATGCCATGCTTCATAAAAACAAAACATGGTCACCCTACACGACTGCTGTATGGGTAAATTTGGAATCTATAAATCTAATAAAGTGCAACCTTTACACAAATTGTTTAAATGCCGGGATTTAGAAGATGTTTTTTTAATAATTCGTAGAATTTTAGATTTTTCGTGCGATGAAAGTAAAAGTAGATATATGTGAAAATATAGATCACTCAGTCCTGATGCTTTAAAAATGACGAAGTTGCTATAACTTTTTAACGGTTATCATTTGGATATTTAATTATTTTTTGCGATAATGTCGAGAAGTACTATTAAATGCTGGGATAATCAACTTTTGCTTCTACTCAGCCTAACATGGTGTTTCAAAGGATCACTCAATCTAAAACATTTGGATTGAGAGATCCATGTTTTGCCTTATATCTTCTTCATTTTACCTCCAAATATTTTGAATTCTTCTGATTATTTCTTACGATGTGTGTACTGAATGTTAGTACAAAAAAATATAACATAGAGTAAATACTTCTAAAAATATTTTTTTAGATTTTTTCAAAAACGTCAGGACTGAGAGCTCCTATTTTTGGACGCTAACTTTTTTTCCTCGCCTTTACAAATTAAAATATTTCATATATAAGTTTCTACATTATGCTACGAAATGCCAACATAGTCATTTTGTTTGGTTTTGATAAGATCTCTCAATCCAGATGCACATCATCATTAGTGCCTACATCAAGGTTAATTTCATCAAATCGGCAAACATTTATTCACAAAGACTTACACTCTTGTTCACATGTTTTTGTACGCAATGATACCGTTCGTCCTCCGCTTACACCACCTTACGACGGACCTTTTAAAGTACTGCACCGTCACGAAAAGCATTTCAAAATACAATTGCCCAACCGAACAACGATAATTTCCGTGTATCGATTGAAACCCGCTCATATCTATTCAGACCGGATTATTACTACAGCTGCCCCAACATCCATTCCACCAAACCCATGAAGCTAAAAAAACGCGCCCGCGCCAATGGAGTAAGCATGATACATAAATTGTTTCATAATAGTGCGATACCGGTGTCGCCAATTTCTGAGGCTAACAAATGAAGAACAGGGGCCTTATTCCGAGTTTTGACACGTTCACCGTCCGAATTTTGCGTACGTTTTTTCCGTTTTCGACGATCACCTTTGTATGGGATGACAGCTGTCATTTTTTAAATGGTATTACGAGTAATTGGCGAAATTTCCGTCACGCACGGTCGCGCATTTATTGTTTTGTCTATGAATTTTAGTATGGATTTCTTGTAATTTTGTATTACGAGTTGCATGCATTCAAACAAAAGAAAAAAATGTTTTCTGCTACTGCCATAGAGTATAATTAATATCTAAAGAAAGCGGCAGCTTGACGCTTGTTCGTATACGTAGATTTGTGGTCGTCATTTTCCATATTCTTTATTTTTGTTAAAAACAGTGGATTTTTTTGTAATTATTTATTAGTTAAATCTGACTATTATTATTATAGATTATTGTGATTTTCGTTGTGTTATTTTTTGTTCCTTTTATGTTTTTTATATTTATTGTGTTTTTTAGCCTGACTATTATTATTATAAATAATTTTGTTCCTTTTGTAAATATTATAATTTGTGTGACTGTATTGTGTTTTAATAATATGATATAAAAACCTGTTTATTTTATATCATATTTTTAACATTTATCTAATAAACTATTCTCCTTGCGGAAGAAAAAACAACAAATAATTTATAATAACATATAATTAAATACTGGCACCCTTTGTGAATAAAATTAATAATGGATTGTAGGGTAGGCAGAAAAAAACACACTCTTTTGAATTGTTATTTTTTTAATTATTATATTAATATTAAAGCATTGAAAGATAAATGAAAGTGTAAATTACTTTAAGCACATCCCTGCCTTTTTGTTTTTCAACATTATGGAAGTTGAGCCAATGTCAAAACTTTTGGGCCTGGAGGACAAATTTGAGAGGACCATGAAGACCTTTGAAGCACACTTTTCATCTGCATCTCTCTCCTCAATTTCAAGGGCGCAATTGGCTAAGAATTTTAATACTTTTAAGGACTTTGTACGGGAAACACGAATAGCGACACAAATCAATAGGGTCGCTATTATGGCTAAAGATATTGAGAACAGTAGCCGGCGTAAGTTTATTATATTCCAGGGTATAAAAGAAGTTGGTGAAAGCACTCTCAATACTATTTGTAATGTGGTGTCCAACAGGTTACATCAGCATTGTACACCAAGTAACATAAGTTTTAGCTATCGGCTTGGAAAACAAATTGAGCCTGACAAACCCCGTCCAATTCTGGTAAAATTTCAGGATATCCGAGTCAGTATTTAGCAGGCCAAAAAGAGTCTTAAGGGCTCTGGTTTATCACTAGCTGACTTCATGACACCAACTCGGAGGCAGATTTTCATTGAAGGCCGACAATTATATGGTCTTAATAACTGTTGGTCCCAAGATGGCAAAGTCTACTTAAAATTGCCAAATGTTCAAAAACATTGCCTGCCTTCTGCTGCCTAAGTGAATTGGCTGCCAAACATCCACCGGTTCAGCCTGAAACACAAATCAAAAGGAAAATCCGTGCTGTAAAAACTTCTAAAACAAAATAATTCAAGAAATATTGTTAATTATGTATATTTACCCAGGTCTATAATTTTCTGTATAGTAACATCAATATCTTATTAGTAGTTTTAGTTTTATTCCCAGAAATGGTTATTACAAGTTAAATTCATATTTCCTGTTTGTATGTGTATTTCTCTATATGTTAAGTGAATACCCAATATTTCTTTCCTACAAATGTTGTAATTGTAACCATGCTTGCAACTAAAAAGGCTCTTACCATAAAAATTAAAATTACCAAATGTTTTCTTTCACAAATATCAAATATTCACAATGTTTACATTTCTGTTTTTTTTTTATTAATTTTTTTCTCTTAAAATTTGTATGAGCTTTGGCAAAGGTACTGGAAAAGGCTAAGATCAATGTACCATGAGGTTCTGTGTTATCCATAAATTCCATAATACTTATTACTATTGCCTATCTAAATATATAATGCTTAATTATATATAGTATTTAATTTAATTACTGCCTTACTTTATTGATGTTGAGTTACGTATTGTTTTCTTTTGGTTATTTCTCTTCAATTGTGAACCAGCTAACTGGCGGTTGATGTGGCACTTCAAAATATTGGCAAATTATTGCTGTTTTAATGACTTTATACCATAGATATAAACGTCAATGCTTTATACATATATATATTGTTTATATATTTATTATACTTATTTTTATATATTATACCATATTACCTATATATTATGCCTAACTCATCGTCAGAAGATGAATCTATAGAATTTTATTCGTGTAACTCATCCACTTCTGATGAATGAAATCAGCAGAAGCGATATTCTTCTTGGTAAAGCATTACATAACACTAATTTCAACGTTTTATAAAAATTGTAACCTTTTTCATATAAATGCCCAAAGTATTCCAAGTCACTACTCTGATTTGCAAACCGTTTTAATCTCGATTATAAAATCAAAGCCCAAATTCCTGCTGCCTATTCTTATTTTAATAGGGAAAATTCTTATGTATTGAAAAATTGGGACTTTTTCCCGATTTTTCATTAGGTGGGAATTTTTCCTACTTTTCTTAAAATTAGATTTTTTTCCCACTAAAAAATATTTTTTTCGTCAAGTGGGTTCCTTTTCCTACTTTTAAAAAAAGTAGGACTTTAAAAAAAAATCCCTCCAAAAATATTTTTTTCAAGTGGGACTTTTTCCTACCTTAAAAAAAAAATGTTTTTCGTCAACTAGGACGTTTTTCCTACTTTTTAAAAAAGTGGGACTTTATAAAAAAATCCCACTAAAAAAATATTTTTCCGCCAAGTCGGACTTTTTCAAGATTGTTCGCAGTAGTTCCATTGCGTTGTTCCATGATGGAACTAGTGCGAATTTTTTTTCGCACAAATTTTAAGAGTTATGGTAATAATAGAAATATATAAAAACTACTGCGAATAATAAAATAATTCGCACTAGATCCATTATGGCACTATTAGTTTTTTTATGCAATAGTTTCATTTCTATACAATAATGTTGCTGCGAATAATAAAACTAAGTTCGTCACTTGTAATGACCATTATGCTTTAAAACAAATATTCCGCAATGCGGAATATTTGTAAATTACTTACTAAGAAAACAACATGATAATATGAAATGCTTCTTTGCCTGTTCCAATAGAGACCCACAAGTAGTTCTATGTCGTATAGCAATAAACCAAGAAGTTCTTCGAGCCAAGAGTTTATTGCTTTAGACATTATCTACGGATGTTTTTTTTCAAACTTCCAAATTCATGTTATATTTCTAGTAAGCATGTCGTTAAATTGTAAATTACGTACTAAGAAAACGACATGATAATATGAAATGCTTCTATGCCTGTTCTATCAGAGGCCCACAAGTAGGTAGTTCTTTGTCCTATACTAATAAACCAAGAAGTTCTACGAGCCAAGAGCTTATTGTTTTAGAAGACGGTATCTACAGAGTTTTTTTTTCTAACTTCCAAATTCATGTTATATTTCTAGTAAGCGTCTCGTCAATTTACAAATAACTTACTAATAAAACGACATGATAACATGAAATGCTTCTATGCCTGTTCTATCAGAGACCCACAAGTAGTTCTTTGTCGTATTCCAATAAACCAAGAAGTTTTTAGAGCCAAGAGCTTAGACATTATCCACAGGGTTTTTTTTTTTCAAATTTACAAATTCATGGTATATTTCTAGTAAGCATGTCGTCAAATTGTAAATTACTTACTAAGAAAACGACATAATAAAATGCTTCTATGCCTGTTCCATCAGAGGCCCACAAGTAGTCTTTTTCGTATACAAATAAACCAAGAAGTTCTTCGAGCTCTGTTATTATAATTTCTATACTAGTAGGGCCAGTCCTGGTTTCAATGAAGCAAAACTGAATTTGTTTTTGTAATTTCTTCCAATAAAAAAACGCTTTGGGTAATGACCGTGTCCAGCAGCGGACTGCTACAGGCTCAAGATACAATATTTTAAAATATAACACAAAATACAAAAAAATAGCACTTACGTTTTAGCTGCGTGCAATACAACGTGGGGTCTCACAGACCCCAGAGGCGTTCACTGAGGTTAGGGCACGATTTAGACAAAATAAATCTAATCAGTCTATTTGGCATATTCATTCATTCATATCTTTATTTCCACCATAGGTACAATACAGAACACTTGGTTATCGTCATCCATAACAAAATAACTAATCAAATGAAATACAAACAAATATGAAAAATAATAACAATGATACAGCTAGTAACCAAAAAGTACATATAAAATACAAAAGCTATAACAGAAAATCAAATGTACAAACAACAAGAAATAAAATAAAAATTTAGATGCTATTTATGTATTTCAATATAAAATTTATAGTAAAATTGCAGCTGTAAATAGGCTTTGTCGGTGAGATAAATCAAATAAAAAATAGTACAAATATGTTAGCAGCTGTATAGGGGCTTTGTCCTAAATACATCAAGGTCTTTAAACACTATATATATATATTTAAAAAAAATAAAATGATAGTATGTAATAAATAACTAAGCGACCGTTAATGGCCTCTGTCAGAAATATTTTATAAAGATATAATTAATAATGGGTCAGTACACGGAATAGACTATTCCGTGGGTCAGTATAATAAAACGTAATGTCACAACACAACTTGGGGGTAATTAAATATCAATACAAAACAAGTAATACAAATAATAGACCAAAGTCAAATGCTATGTGAAGTATTTTATATCATATAGTTTAAGGTCCCGGAGCCAATTCTGACATTTTCTTTTAAATACTTTTGAATTTAGTGTCTTCCAATCATCGTCTATTTTATTATAAAATTTTACACTATTTATAACATAACTTTTATACTTTGTATTTAATCTACATTTAATATTAGAAATTTTATTTTTGTTTCTTGTTGAGAACGAGTGCTTATCAGAGTTCAATGGAGTATTATGAATATTTTTATTTGTATATATAATATTTAATACATACATAGATGGTAATGTTAAAATGGCAATGTCGCACTCGAGATTATCTGGAGGTACAAATTAATAGCACTAAAATTAAAAGAGATATCCATAAATAATATTTTATTAGCGTTAGATTGTCAAAATAACGAATTCCGTTATTAGCGCTCTCTCCTCCAATCAACGAAGATTAATAAACTACTCTGATTGGGGGAGAGCGCGCTAATAGCACAAATCGTTATTTTGACAATCTAACGATCACATTATAAGAAACAGAATGTGACCGCTGGGGTATTAAACCCCACGTTGTACGCGGAAGGTTAAAACTCAAAATCACTACTTCTCAGAACTAACTAAGATAAAACAACAACAAAAAGTATATAAACTTTACTATTAAGTGATATAAATCACCAAATTTACAAACTAATTATTACTTATTACCAATAAACTTCAAACTACATACTAATATACTAAATTAAATTCCTTCATTATCAAACTTTAACTTAATATTATTTTCTCTTTAAAAACACATTAAATTATAAAGTACTTCATATGACATTATACTAAGTACTAATGCTTTGGATTTAATTTTCAAGGTTTGAATAGTCTGTGCAATGAAATAAAAATATATTAAAAAACTTTACGCAAAAACTGTTTTGTCTATGGTGCTTGCGACAACGCGAACGCACGAAGTTTAGTGACTCGTAATACGAATCGACGTCATCGCAACTCACGAAAAAATTGTAACGCGCGAACTTGTTTAACGTTTGCAAACTCGGAATAAGGCCCCAGGGAAAAAGGTGTGGCTTCAAATGGCAGCTCAACGCGTCTGACACTTAAAAAACTGCTTGAGAAAAAAAGAGATACAAGCAAACATGAATGTGTGCGCGTGTCTATGAAGTGAATTGTTTTTTTATTATAAAAAGCTAAATATTAAATTGCATACTTAATAGTTTCGATAGTGTTGCCACCGACAACAAATATTATTACTTATCGATATAAACCAAATATATCGATAAAGATAAATAATTATTTATCGATATACACACACATATCATCACGGGCCCCAAGGTAACCAGCGGAGGGGTTTTAATATCTATATATGTAACCATATTTTAAGGCAAATAAAGAGATTTCATTTCATTTCATTTCATTTCAATCCCACCTCGTCGTGCCGATGGTATGAGTCTACACCGAACAAGTGGCTAGCTCGTCGCGATGTTTTAAATAGACTCAATAACTTTGAAAGAATATACTTTGGGCTAATATGATCAAATCAAACAACTTTCCCATGGAACCATGTATCGCAAAAGAAAAAAAAATGGCCTTTTCCATATAAACTAGTAACGTTAAAATGACCAATTTGTATGTTGTATGGGGAAGTGATTTTTTTTATTTGCGACATATGGTTCAATAGGAAAAGTTGTTAGGTTTTATTAGGAGAACCTCATATTAGCCCAAAGTACATCCTCTCAAATCCATCCTGATAGACACTTTCGCATTTGTAATACTAGTGGATTTAAAATATGTATATAAGTATCATCACGGGTGCCTTACGGCGCCCGAAACCGCCTAGACGGCCCCAGGGTACCCAGCGGAGAGGTTTTAATCCCTCATCGTCGTGCCGATGGTATGAGTCTACACCGAACAAGTGGCTAGCTCGTCGCGATGTTTTGAATAGACTCAATAACCCATCTATAAACAGTTTCACAAGTTGGTATAGTGAAACCGGGACCGACAGCTTAACGGGCTCTCCGAGGCACTCTAGCGGTGTTGTCAATCAAATGTACATAAATTAAAAACTCATTGGTACACACCGGGATTCGAACCAGGGACCTAAGAGTTTTTAAGTCCAAGGTCTATACGTGGTGGCCTAACCAACTAGGCCACCACGTATATTAAGCGACGTAACGTATTTGTATACGTATCAGGGGCGCCGGCTTTTAGAAAACCTCATGGGTGCTCATGCTCATTTGATGACTCGAAAAAGTGGCGAAGTGTGAAAACAGAAATGACTGCAATAACTGTGTAATTTGTCCTACTCGTACATCAAATAATACTACATGTTACCTACTAAACGCAATCTCAACATTTTTGACCGACCTCCAAGAGGAAGTTATAAAAGTCGATGCAAACTACAAATGGCGAAAAACAATTAAATCGTAGCTTGATTCGTCAAAATGTACTGGGGCTTTATTCCGAGTTTTGAAACGTTCACCGTCGCGCATTTTGCGTAAAGTACGGGTATTGAAATGTAAGTTCTATCCTGTTAATTATAAAGTTGAAAATCCAATGCTCCACTCATGTTCAAACTTGCGAATAATTCGTGTATTTCAAGATGGCTGCATTATAATAGCCAACCTAATACATACTCTAAAAACAATGAAATAGAGCTTATATTTCCATATTTAAAGTTTGCGCAACGTCTTGTCGTGATTAGCGGTTGCAAACTCGGAATAAGGCCCCTGAACATACACGGGTATGCTTGTTGGTTACCAATTTTCTTCTCTTTTAATTGCCTCTACCCATTTACGTTTTAATGCCGGATCTTTCGGGAAACTGTATGTATAGAAAATATAATTAGTATTATATAAAAAAAAACAATTATTGTATAATATCTCATAACCATGAAAGTATTAACAAAAATCTAGTTTATCAACTATAAAATCACATCACTAAATTGTAACTGACAAACCTCGTTGGACGGTTTTGTTGTCGCCATACCTTTTGATTAAATTTAATTTAAAATGATTATAAATTATTTTAAAGTATCGAAATTCTCATTAAAAATAAAAACACATCACTAGTTCTTCAACTTCTAACTGCCGCACATAGTTTGACAGTTACCGTCAGATTTTCATATTTTAATTATGGGTTTAATTATTATTTTTTATTAAGGTTTAATATAAGAAAAACATGTTAAATACATACTTGAAAAACGTGACACTAGGTACTTTTTTTTAATAGTAGTTTCTACACAGCTTTAATGCACAATTAACCATTTTTCGACAATAAAAGCGGAGCTCTTTTCGACTTTCTCCGCCGAAAGCACAAATCAGACTGAGGATGTAAAAAATGTAAGGGTTTGTGTGAGTGACAAATTTGTCACTCGCGCGGCACCCTGCGAATTGAATGATGCTTACTCCAGTAGCGGCGCGCGGACGGGCACGGTTATTACCTTCATGACCAAACCCTACGTCAGTATCTCGTTCTATTAATAAAGATACTACCTTAACGACCAACCCGCCAACCCCTGCGTCAGTTTCTCCCTCTCCTGTTAAAGATACTTATGCCTATGTCACAAAACGAGGTAGAACTGTCAAGAAAAATGTACGTTTTTCTTGAGGCGGTTCTGTGCCGGACAGATGCATAATGACGTTCTCCTTTATATCGTTATAAATATATTTGGCTTTTCTCCTTTGTATTTATTTTAATACTTTTTAATCTTTTATGTCATCTCCATGTTCCATTTTTCAAATTAAATTATAATATTGTCACATTTTCATTGTCATACTTTCGTTTGTTATTTTAGTGAATAAGGCACAACATTCAAAATAATAAAATCAGTCGTTATTTTATTCTCGAACAATTAACTAGTTTTATTGAAGTAGTGTTCCTATTCAGTGCGGTGAACGCTAAATACTTCTCAGGATAACATTATTATTAAATACCAATAATAATTACGTAGGCTGTTTTTTTTCAGTACGGTTTTCCTAAAAATAAAAAAGGTTGTGTTGTGGGAATCTAGCTCTTATAATACTACAATAAAACATTGAGTAAAATGTTACCTACTACTACTACTTATAAAAGAAGAAAATTATATATTTTCTTCATATAGCGTCACAAATTGGCCTTTTATTAACCATTCATTATTAATTGGATGAACCTAAAGTTTTGTTTTTCGCTTTCTTACAACATAAATCCCGAACATAATAAAATTTCATCTGCATTCATGGCGCGTCCGTATCAAGCGCAAGCTGCTACAAAGTGGTTATTTTAACGCTCGTTTGAACAGCGTCGAATCAAGACGGTAAAAAAAACTATTAACGCCGAACTCCCAACGCTTTATTAAATGCTAGTGCGAACGTAGCCTTATACTAATAATATAAGTTTACTCACGGAATAGAAAAAACAAGTGGAAGTGCAAAGTAGGCGTGTTTAGTGTGGCACAATTAAGCGTAGCTACGCTTATTTGATCCCAATCGTTATCAGTCGTGTCTAACATCGCTTCGAGTTGGTAGTCTCGCGTCGTTCCTGATTTTTCCGCATAATTATTGTAAATATGCCGTATTGTTGCATTCTAGAGTGCAAAAACGATAGTAGGAGAAAAAATCTTCGTAATGGAGGTGTTTCTTATCATCGGTAAGTACGATTTTGTTAGTATTCTTTAAAAACCTTAGCTTATTTTAGTTTACTAATAATTGTAGTTTAAATGAAGTTAAAATCAACCTTATGTAATTGTAATAAAGAATACTTTAGATTGAACATTGGATTTCAATAGTTCTTGCTACTCGGTTAGTGTTGTAGTGGGTGCTTATCGATATAACTTATTTATTTAAAGAAAAGAAGGAACAGTTTCGGCAGTTATACAAAATTATATACTTACATATTTTTTTTAATATTTATTCATATTGTATCGCATACAATTTTTTAATAGTGTGGGCTTAGAATAATAAAATGTACGTGTAAACTCTTTATAACGATAAACTCCCTATACGTAGAAGTCAGCACAATTTGGTTGGTTTACCACATACATAAAAAAATATTTATAGCGCAGCAGCTATTCTCTATTACGAAGAATTGTGTTCATATTTAGACACAGTAACAGTTGTTTGTAAAAAGAAATTGAAATTAATAGTTTATAAAATTGAATAATCAAAATTTATTAGGCTACCATTGTTACAATTACTACCATTAACATTACTTACTATTTACCATATTGTTATAATGAGCGGTTTATATATAATTTCATTAAAATCATTGAAAGGTCATCAATAAGAACTTAACCAACTTTCTAACCTTCGTCATATGCACAAACAAAATTAGGGTCTGTACCATTGCGACTAAAAACTCATTTTTTTTAAATAACGATAAAAAATATTTTTATAAAATAATGTAATATCCCAGGCAAAAATAATTTCTTCATTTTGCCTAATTTCTTTATTTTTTTACAAAAATACTAGTTATATTAAGATCCCAAAGTTTTGTTTCGTGCTCACTTTACAACAACGTCACCCAACTCAACTTAAAAAAATATACTTATCTCAAAAATCAGTGTTTAAGCCTTTATATTTTCTAAAAGTTTTATAGCTATGTTTTCTAAAAAGTTTTCCCTTCCATCTGCGTTTAAATATATAGAGCACAATTTATATTTAAAAAAAAGCATCGATATCGATACTTTAAATATTTTATTATGTCGCCGCCTTTCAATTATTATATTTTTATGCAAGGAAAGTTCTAGAATAAACTAAAATACTTTTTTATATAAAAGATAATATGCCTTATGTCGACTGAACAAAACATTTATTCGAATGTTGTAGTAATCACGCCATCTGTGTTGGAATAGCAGAACCTTTTAGAGGGGGTTCTTACTTATTTGTTCAGTGGTTCTTACTACTTTATGATAGATGGCATGATTATTTTTTTATATGAATTTAAATCTAATTATTTGGAGAATAGTGTTTAAAATTGCTGTGTATATTTGCAACCAATCAGGACGAAGTGGTTATAGATTCTATACTTATAGATATATGATTTTGGCGACACCGGTTCTAATACATTTGGTGCTTTATAGCATTTCCACTTGTTTTTTCTATTCCGTGAGTTTACTACATTTTAATTGAATGATTATAGAGTGATGAATGATTGATCGATTGTCATAGTACAACTACACTACATTTGACTACATCACTATAGCAACATGGCTGGCTACGCTCGTTGGCGTTGTATTTTTTTGTTTTAATAGGTTAAAATAAAACTTGTTTTTCGTTGTGTAAAATATATTAATAATAAAACTAGATAGTGAAACTATAAGTTAATTTAAGTATTAGTGTCGTTAAATGTGGAAAATGTTATAATATTAATGACACGGTAAGTTTAGTCTTAGCAATTTTAAGTCCTTTCGTTGTAATGTATGTGTAACTTCCAAATTTTTCCAAATAGGTGATAAAGATCTTCAGTTACAATGGATTTCAGTCATCCTCCAAATATGGCGATGCCGCCACCGGGAATGGGCGGTATGATGGGACCGCCGCCGGGTCCGCCGCAGCGCAACAACATGCGACCGCCTTTTAGACCTTTCAGTTATCAATTACGTTTTCCACCTCAAGGCCCTCTCAACATGACCCAGGACGACTTCGACGGTAAACGTTTACGTAAATCTGTTATGCGAAAAACTGTAGATTATAATGCGGCAATAATTAAAGCTCTCGAATGTCGAGTTTGGCAAAGAGATTGGAGAGATCGTCACGCGTTACAACCCGACGCGATGTACATCCCCGACCTGTTGCCGCCTCCATCTTATCCTGATAATCCAATCAATTCTGTCACTACTCGTTTCGTTAAGACTGCTACCAATAAAATGAGGTGCCCAATATTTGCTGTAGCGTGGACACCCGAAGGTCGGAGATTAATCACAGGAGCTTCCTCAGGAGAATTCACTTTATGGAATGGATTGACATTCAATTTTGAAACAATTCTTCAAGCCCATGACTCGCCGGTGAGATCTATGGTGTGGTCCCATGGAGAAGGTTGGATGGTAACCGGAGACCATTCAGGCTTTATTAAATACTGGCAAAGTAACATGAATAATGTAAAGATGTATCAGGCACACAAAGAAGCTGTACGTGGTATTAGTTTTAGTCCTAGTGATTCTAAAATTGTCACTTGTTCTGATGATGGCACTTTAAGAATATTTGATTTTTATGCATGTCAAGAAGAAAGAATTTTAAGAGGTCATGGTGCTGATGTTAAATGTGTTCAATGGCATCCTACAAAAGCTTTAATTGTGTCTGGTAGTAAAGATAATCAGCAACCAATAAAACTGTGGGATCCTAAATCTGGTACCGCGCTATCCACACTGCATGCTCACAAATCCACTGTAATGGATCTGAAGTGGAATGAAAATGGTAATTGGCTTATAACAGCTTCTCGAGACCATTTGTTAAAATTGTTTGATATTCGAAAATTAGGCACAGAATTACAAATATTTAGAGGACATAAGAAAGAAGCTTCCAGTGTAGTGTGGCACCCCACTCATGAAGGACTTTTTTGTTCCGGTGGATCTGATGGTTCCATACTGTTTTGGAATGTTGGAACAGATAAAGAAGTAGGATGTATTGAGGGTGCTCATGAATCTATAGTGTGGACTATGGCATGGCACCCCCTTGGTCACATACTCTGTTCTGGTTCAAATGATCATACATGTAAATTTTGGACAAGAAATCGACCAGGAGATCAGATGAGAGACAAATATAATCTAAACACTTTACCACCTGACATTCAGGATGATAATGAATTAGATGAACCAGCTGTTTTACCAGGAATAGGTCCAGAAGATAAAGTTGAAATATTTTCTACTAATACTGATAAGGCAATTCCTGGATTAGATTTAGATAATTCTTTTGGTAATATTGAATTTGAGAAGAAAGTTAAGAAAGTGCCTTTCAGCAAACCCATACCTCGGAACTTTCAAGCTAGATGGAATCATGGACCCACTGCAGATGAGGCTGCTGCTGAGGCTCTCACTCATGTGCTTGCTGAGAACATACCTGGTGCTATACCTTTGACAGATATTACACCTACAGCTATATTCATTTATGGTAAATTTATTACTGTTGATGCAGGTTCAAAATTAGAAAAAGTAATCACTGAAGGTACCACAGCTTTAAAGAAATACATTGCTACTGGAGAGATTGAGGAGTTACATGATGTGATGCCTCATATTGAGGACTTTAATGGTGAAGATGATAATTATGCTCAATATGAGTTTAATGACAGGAATTCTGAAATGGATCAACATGGCTATGATAATAGCTATGATGATTATGACAATGACATGAATAGGAATGATAATGATTTTAATGAACCCTTTGATCATGATTATAGAAATTATGATAATGGTCCTCCTATGAATATGCATCCACCTATGGGCAACATGCCACCTATGCACATGGGACCAATGGGAGGTATGCCACCTATGAATAATATGCCTTCAATGAATAATATGCCACCAATGCATAATATGCCACCCAGGGGTAATGGGCCTTTATTGCCTATGCCCCCTATGGCCAATATGCCATCTAGAGGTCCAAGAGGTAATAGGCCTTTATTAGGTAACATGATAGGAAATATGTCTCCAAATATGAACATGTCACCAAATATGAATGCATCACCTGGTCAATATAACAAAGTTCCACCTCCTTATGAATTGTCTTTTGAAAATTCTGATCATTCATTTCACAATGATGATGAAGATAATTTTAATCAAAGTTTTAATAATGATATAGATAATTTCAATGATATGAATGATGATAATGATGGCTACCAAAACAATGAACGTCAATGGTCGGAAAGACATAGAAAAGAGAGGGGTAGAGGCAGAGGAATGAATGGGCACGGAGCGCGGCGTACTTGGAGAAGCCCTGGAGGTCGCGGCAGATCTAGGAGTGGAAGAGGGGGCGGAAATAGATCTTTTAGAAGAGGAGGCAAACATAATTCCAACTAAACTTGTAGTATTAATATTTAAGTACCTATTTCATAACTATTATTCATCAATTATTGTGACACTGACAAAGTTTGCTTGTGAATGGAATTGTATATTTTGTTAACATCACTTGAGAAAGAACAATAAACATACAAGTAATAATTGTGATATAATTTTTTACAAAGTTTTGTCTACAGGTAATTGTTATTTATATATTATGGCAGCAGACAAATGGTGAGTTATTTTCTTTTTGAAATAGGTTAAAATTCTTATGCGGTTTTTATATTGTGTTTTGATATTTTCAGAAGCCAATTATGTCAACCCCCACCATGCCACCAGAGATTTGCGACTGCTTGTATTTTGGTCAGAAACTTAGAAGAGGAGTTTAGAGGTCATCATTGGTCAGCAGATCACTGTAGCAACATTTATAGTAAGGCCTGGCTTTTGAATTTTGTTTATGTAAATAAAGAATTTTGATTATATTTGAAAACAATAAAGGACTTCCGTTACATTAAAATAGAAAAATACAATTTAATAAATGATTCTGAAATAAAATATAAAACACACCTGAAAATATCCTTTCCTAAATAATTTGTGCATTTGCTTTTAGATTGTGATTTATTTTTGTTTTTATCATAGGTACACAATTAATTTTATTTGATCAATACACAAATAGTACTTTTATATTCTTCACAACTATGTTAATATGTCCAAAGATTTTATATTATTAAATTTGGGATTCGGAATACATTGATGATTTAAAATACGTCACCTTCACCATGGTGGGAATTAAACTCCGTCACTGGGTACCTTGAGGCCTAGGCAGTTAGGATTTTTAGTCTCCTGTGATAGTACATACATAAACAAATGATTTTACACTACTTATTCAAAAGTGTAATTTAACTTAAGATCAGCTTTGTGTGAAGATGCAATTGAAGGTTAATTCAATTTTATTCTGTTAGTACAAGAATAAAATTATTTAATTTATATTTTATCAATATTTTTTATTTCTAATTCACCATGTTAATTATTAATCCACTGTATTAATTAAAGTTCTTACTAGTTTTAGTTTTCTATGACAATTAGCGCTTTTTCGGGTTAAATAGGTAAGATTGGGTAATGGTTCTGCTATTAATTGTGCACACATGAATAGAGTGCAAGTTTTTCTTTACATGTAGGACATTTCATACATATTGCCCTGGTCACAGACTAAGCTCTAGGCTTGACCTATGTGTACCAGAAAAACCCAGGCCAAGGAAAACTGTACAGAAAACATACTAATATTGTAATGCCTTAAGTAGTTAGCGAACCCATGAGCTCCGGAAACAACACCACAACACTATACCACTGCAAATAAAATAGTTTCCTAAGCCTTGTCAGTTTTATTGGTTTAAAAATTTGGTACAAAACAGATTCATATAGACAACAACTATCTTATGATGGGCATTGTGTTACAACAGACATGATAATTGTACAATAGTAGGTGCTTTTAGGATCGGAGTAGGTGCTTTTATGTATGTACTAGCTGTGCTCGCGACTTCGTCCGCGTGGAATAGTTATTTTTTTATCATACAATCTTTCATCCCCTATTTTATCCCCTTGGGGGTAGAATTTATCAAAATCCTTTCTTAGCGGATGCCTACGTCATAACATCTACCTGCATGCCAAATTTGAGCCCGATCTGTCCAGTGGTTTGGGCTGTGTGTTGATAGATCACTAAGTCAGTCAGTCAGTCACCTTTGAGTTATATATATTTAGATTATATTAGTAGGTTCATCACTTCACATAGGTTATATCACTCTATCTCTTGCAGTTATTTTTTTTCATGTTCATATTTTATATATAGGTTTTTTTAAATAAAATCTTCAAAAGCAAATGCACAGTTATTCCTATCTTACTCGTATACCTACCTGTTGTAACATATGAATAAATACATAGTTTATGTAAAATAAAGAAAAATAATTTTGTGTTGTTCATTAATTTTAGTCAATAAAAATCTAATAATACAAAAAAAGGGTTTCATTTAATATTGCCCTGTTTCTAAATAAAGAAAAGTTCCAACAACATTTTTGTAGTTTCAATTTTATATATTTTCATTTACCCCTATACTTTTGTGAATACATCGGTTTAAACGACCCTTTTCATTGTTACAGATGCATTTGGCAGCATGGGGTCTGCTGTTCCTTACCGCACACAGCTCGGCCAGCCAACAAGGCGGTGGAGAAAAAAATTCTATCACCGATATAAACGATGATAACGCAACGGAAAGACTGGAACAGATCAGTCGGACGCCCAACTATAGGTTAATTAAACCAGAAAAGGTTACTCAATGGTTTCCCGAGAGGGAGATAAAGCTGGATAGTTGTGTGCGCCGCGCACGCTGCGAACCGCTTAACAAGAGCGTCTGTCTAGGTGCCAAGCTACCTTATGATCGCACGAGCGTCCAGCTTACATTCCACCGTAACCAGCACAAGATCCAAGCTGAGCTAGAGCTCTATAAGGAACTCGTAAATGTGCCAAAGTGCTGGGCAGTCATTCAACCACTACTATGCGCTACTTTCATGCCAAAATGTGAAAAAATATTAGGCCACGATATGGTATACTTACCCTCGTATGAGATGTGTAAAATTACCATGGAGCCTTGTTCTATTTTATATAACACATCTTATTTTCCGTCCTTCTTAAAATGCAATGAGACATTATTTCCACCGAAATGTGAAAATGCTGCACGGGAGATAAAATTTAACACAACCGGCCAATGTCTGTCACCTCTCATAGCTACGGATAAACCGATACACTTTTACGAAGGTGAGTTTTCGCTACTTATTCGTTTTAGTTTTTGGTCCATATTTATAGATAAATATCATATACAATACTCTTCCTTGTTCTTCTTATAACTATATGGCCTTCTACGCTTTACGCATAATTTTGCCAATGACATGTGGGTTGATTTTTAAAGTTATGAATATGTACGGTAAAAGTGGGATAATAGGATGGAAAGGACTAGGTTAGAATTAGGAATGGCCACATGACCGTATGCAAACATGCGGTATATAGTGATGCCATTGTCAAGTGAAGGAGGAAATAATCGACAGTAAAATGGGTACCACCATTTTTCTGAAGATAAAGGGATTCATTGAGACAGCACAAACACTGAGATCACTGCGTAAATACTACACTTCTCACACTTAAGATCACATTAGAATAATTATTCTACAAAATTGGTACAATTTTTCACAATAATATCCTATAAACTTAACTATGAAAAATATACTAGAAAAACACGACTACAGTGTTCGGGCTACCCTCAAGGAATCGAATATACACTCAAGTATCGTCGTGTCTTTTCATTGCTTCTTCATTTGACCTTTAGTGAAGGGACAAGACATACGCAAGCGAGTGAATAATCATTTTGAGTAACATTTATAAATACGTTTCGATTACACTTATTTATTTACCCTTCTCTCGATTACGCAATGTACAGTACCCCGACACGGCGCGTAAACACTAAATTGACGATTATTATTGTTTCCCATATTTTCGTAGTGTATGATTTTACGATATTTGGACATGTATTGCTATTGATGAATTCTTATAAGGTCTTTGTAAACCAACATGCGCCACATCGGCTACGTGCGTTTCCACTCCGGACTCCTGGGCCCTGAATAAATAAAAGGTGGAATGATCTTAAAAAGAAACTGTCATAAAGGGTATTAATAAATACCCTTTAAGGTTTGTTCAGTTGACAGTGCTGCCATAAAAAAATGTTCTCATATTATTAAAAGAATAATAAAATGTTATAATAAAAATAAATGCACTTTATCAATTATTGTAAGTAATAACTTTCTGTTTAACACCATATATTTTTCCAAATAATTTTACTGTCAGCACTGTTGACTGGAGAAATCTTAATATCTAAGGTACAGACATTACATTATATTCCAGTCTGCCATCATTTTAAATGTTAAAACTGTAGGAATTTGTTGTTATCAAGATATTGGATGGACCTCTAGCTAGGTTTTCTTTCAATAAAATCAACTTTTAAAGGCATGGCTGGATGTGGACTTCCTTGCCGAGACCCACTGTACACAGAAGATGAGCATCAGCAGATCCACAGGCTGGTGGCGTGGGGAGCTGGAGGCTGTCTCGCCCTCAATCTCTTCACCGTGGCCACCTTCCTCATAGACTGGCGCAGCTCTAACAAATATCCCGCACTCCTTATCTTTTACATCAACGTGTGTTATGCTGTCGCTTCTATGGGGTAAGCTTTTGTTTTTGTAGTTAAAATAAATAAATATCAAGGGTGCCTTACAGCGCCCGAGACCGTCTAGCTAGAAGAACTTAGGGTACCCAGTGAGGGGTTTTTAATCCCACCTCGTCGTAGCCCATGGTAAAATCGCTAGCTCGTCGCGATAAGACTCAATAAGAATCCCATCTATAATCAGTTTCACAAGTTGGTTTAGTGAAACTAGGACCGACAGCTTAACATGCTCTCCAAAGCACTATAGTGGTGTTGTTAAACAAATGTACATAAATGTTTGGATATAAAAGTCATAGGTACACATCGGGGTTTGAACCAGGGACCTAAGTGTTTTTAAGTCTAAGGTCTAACCAACGCGGCCGCGTTTTTGTAGTTTAAGCATCTTCCAGCTACTATATCCATACTAATATTATAAATGCAAAAGTAACTCTTGTATGTCTGTCTGTTGCCTTTCGATCAACAATTTGATCGAAGCTTTTGACGCATAAATGGTGAACCGTTTAGTGATTAAAAAATGATTGGGTAGGTAAGGAACTTACTAAAACGAAAATTGCTTAAGTGTACATTTTTCCCATAATTGCGGTCAGGCATCATTTATTTTCGGCCACCTTCATTCTTCGGTCCGTACAAGAAAAGAACAAAGGGAAGAATAGGAAAGTCTTATTACAGAAATAATTTATAATCTCGGCAACCATTTAAAATAGAAACTTAAAATTTGCAATATTAAAGCAAGACACTAAACTGATTTTTAAATACTTTATTAAGAAATCAAACTTTTAACTGCCATGGCTCTCTTATTTCGTTTAAGAGGAGTGTCTGATGAGGCTCTTCGATGCTCATGCTGATTCAACTGCAAAGTATTACCTCTCCCCGCGCATGACGGTGAGTCGGTAACCCTTCCATACATTTATGTAAACCTTCCCCCCGACCCTTAATAAGAGAAAGAGCACGTATGAGATTATACCTACAATTTAGGCAGCAAAACGACTTTCGGGCCATAACTGTTTTCTACCCCTAAATTTTAATGGATTTTGAAAAAAAATGATCTCATTTTATTAGAGAGAAAATATACGATGACTGTACGTTTTCCTTTTTTTAATTTTCTGCCTTGATATTTTATAGGAATTATTTTAATGTGAGGGATTTTTTTGCGATTTTCTTCGAATTTAAGAGGTTGATATTATTTTTTCTATACCAAACTTTAAAAAAACGTACGAGTCTAGATATAGGTCTTGTTTATAACGCCTCCAAAACTCATAAAAATATATGAATGTTTAGTGGGGGGTAACAGTTAGGACCAAAAAGTCGTTAATGTATGGGAAATGTTTGATCAGACTCCGCTCTTAAGCCAAAATTTTTATTTATTTATAATATGGCTATTTATATTTCGTTTCCATATTTCAGATGGTTGGTACAGTTTGGTGTGGGATCCAGAGACGACATTGTATGTTCTAAGGACGGCACGCGGCGGCAGGGGGAACCGACGGCCGAGGAGAATCTTTCTTGTGTCGTGGTTTTTGTATTGGTAAGTCTTCATATAGGGTATTTTTTTATTGTAACTCAACGTGTGACTTTGTATCTACCTGGTGGTGAGCAGACCTATAAATTCCATGAATTGTGTCGATTAATACTTTGTTGTTTAACAACATTGACTCCCACTAAAAAAACATAACTAACATCATAATTTAGGTTAGGTTTAAACATATATTTATGTATTTATTTTTGCTATATTATTTATGTATTTAATGTAGTTGTATATTTGGGTATATAGCTATCTATTACTGTTTATATGTAGTTTATGTATTTTGATTTCTCTTTACACTGATCTGTGCACCCTATATTACAGTATTCACATTCACTCTTCTAAAGGTTAGCTGGCCGATAATGTCAAAGGCATTAAGCTCGCCTTTGTACAAACCTTTTAGTGCAATAAAGAATTTTAAATAAAACAATCATTTTTCATTGATTTTAGTATTATAAAAACATTGTTTTTTAAACAAATAAGAAACTTGAGTGTTTATATAACCTTTAGGTACCTACTAATTTTTATTATAAGTTTTGTTAACTTTTAAAATAAAAGCTAAAGGTGTTTTGGTTTCCTGTGATGTTACGGTATTAATATAATTAATGCTATTATTAAAGTTTGATTGATCAATTTTTTAGCATAGATTGTCATATTTTGCAAATCAGGATCACTTTTGTTCAACACTTTTTATTGTTTCAGGTTTACTATTTTATGATGGCTGCTTGCGTGTGGTTTGTGATATTTACCTACGCATGGCACATGAGCTTTCGATCCTTAGGTAATAATTCATTGTTTTATATGCCAGTCAAATATTTATTTATTTATTAGGTCCCTGGTTCGAATCCCGGTGTGTACCAATGAGTTTTTAATTAAAAAAATTATGTACATTTGTTTGACAACACCACTATAGTGCCTTGGAGAGCACGTTATGCTGTCGGTCCCGGTTTCGCTATACCAACTTGTGAAACTGTTTATAGATGGGTTATTGAGTCTATTCAAAACATCGCGACGAGCTAGCCACTTGTTCGGTGTAGACTCATACCATCGGCTACGACGAGGTAGGATTAAAACCCCTCCGCTGGGTACCCTGGGGCCGTCTAGGCGGTCTCGCTGTAAGGCACCCCTGATGATATGTATATTTATTATTTGATTTATTTTATAAGAAAGCAATGTTGTAGGTACAAATAGTAAACATACTTTACATGTATTGTAGCCTTTAGCAGAGCAGAACATTTTCAGTAATTTTATAATACAACAATATAAAAAAACTGGTATAAATCTTCTATATGCTCTAGCTAGTGTCTAAGTCATTGTATCCATATGTCATATTGTTCAGTAGTTTAATTATGATCTGGGTGTTTTCAAAATATTTTATGTATTAAATACTATCGGTCTTATTCATAAAAACTTACGAAGCCTTTATTGATGCTTTATAACAGCTCAATAGCAAAACACCTCAAAATGTTATTCATAAACGCTCAATAAACCTCTAATAGTGATAAACGTCAATTAACAGCTCCATAACTTTATTGAAGGCAGGAGCCCACTATAAACCTATTTTAACCTCACTTTTTATCCATATTTTATTTTTTGGTTAAAAATTTTATTTAATGACTTCTATTACTTCATAAAATTATATTACAAATAAAAATAATAATGCCCAGTCGGCTGGACTAAAATATTCATAAAAAAACCTTAAAACACTCTTAAAGAGCTCAATAGTTAAAACGTTCAATAAGGCTATTGGCTCGATAACTTTTTTGTTATTCATAAACCTCCAATAAAGCTCCTATAACTATTTGACGTTTATTAGCTGAATTAGTGATGTGTTGATAGAAAAAAACAATTGATTGTCAAGAAAGTTAGCAGAATCGCGGAAAACCAAGACCATAAAAGTAAAAAAAAAAACGTTTTTGACACCTCTAATGAAATAATTATAATAAGGTTTGGCGCACACTGATAGAAATTTTAGTCACACTAGCTGTGCCCCGCGGTTTCAGCCGTCATTTAAATTAAAATAATTTGTATCAAAAATAGAATACAGCTTTGTTTATCTCGTATGTTGCATCTCTCTATATCTGTACCTATGTGATTTTTTATGATTGCATCTCTCTATGATAATATGTAACTTGCAAGTCGCAATACTTGTTTCACATACAACAAAAACTGTCAAGTGACCTAGTAATGTTTCTGTTTTAGTCTGTGGGTTCACCAGATGGTTGGTACCGGGACTACTGCATAGATTTTATGTTGAGGTGGTAGTATCCTTTCATGGTGCGGTTACGAAATAAGCGACTGAGTTTATGATAAAGCAGCGAGGATATTAAAATAGACTCGTAATGTTTTTTGATAGAAATTTATGTCAGTGTGCGCCCAACCCAATTTGGTTCAGTCTATTCGAGTTATAAAATTTTGAGAATTTGTTGATCGGAAGCCGACTGGGCATTATTATTTTTATTTGTAATATAATTTTATGAAGTAATAGAAGTCATTTAATAAAAATTTAAACCAAAAAATAAAATATGTATAAAAAGTGAGGTTAAAATAGGTTTATAGTGGGCTCCTGCCTTCAATAAAGTTATGGAGCTGTTATTTGACGTTTATCACTATTAGAGGTTTATTGAGCGTTTATGAATAACGATTTGAGGTGTTTTGCTATTGAGCTGTTATAAAGCATCAATAAAGGCTTCGTAAGTTTTTATGAATAAGACCGTTAGTTTGTTACCAGAGGTTCTACCATGGATTTGGTAAATTTTTGGTAACAGAATTGAATAAAGCGATCCTATTGGTTGTTGCTCACGTATACGTAACGTTACGTTGCTACCATGCGCAAACCCATGGTAGAGCCTCAAAGCAATATGTGTAACTTGTACATATTATTTAAAAAAAAAGATCATCATATTAACTCATAGTACGACCTTCTACAGTCACCATGGAAATTGCTTTAAACCTACTTAGCGGTCTCAAGTCCGGGAACGCTGCAGTTTAATCCCCTGCCTTCCAACGTGATGGACCTGCACCGAGAATCCATGGATAGCTAATAACATTGTCTCATGTCTAATTTAAACAACAGCAGGCAAACAAGAGCGTATAGACAAAAAAGCGGCGTACTTCCACCTGGCCGCGTGGTCCCTGCCTCTGGTGCTCACCATCACCAGCATGGCGCTCGGCGAGGTGGACGGGAGCAGCGTCACCGGCGTTTGCTTCGTCGGTTACGGCTCTCCGGTCGCCAGGGCTTCGTTGCTTCTGGCTCCGTTGGCTGTTGTACTGCTGTTGGCTACCACGTTCTTGCTTAGAGGTAAGTTTAGTGGTTGCACCTTTGGGTTCGAATAACCACGGAATAAATAATACAAGTGGAAACGGTATACAACACCAAATGTATCAGAACCGATGTCACCAAAATCATATATCTATAAGTGTTGAATCTATAACTGTATCGTCCTGATTGGTTACAAAAATACACAGTAATTTTAAACACTATAGACTATGAAATAAGATTTAAATTAATATATCAAAAAATCATGACATCTAGTTTCTAATAGAAATAAACTGTCTAAACACTCTGCTAAAAAGTTTCTGCTATTAGAAAACAGGTGGCGTGATTTAATCAATATCCGATTAATTGTTTAATGCAGTCGGCATAAGGCCTAATATAGTTTATAAGGCCAAAGTCTGTATGACTATTCTAGAACTTTCTATGCACAAAATATAATAATTCAAGGGCGGGACATTATAAAATATTGAAAGTATTGATATCGATGTTTTTTTTTTTAATTTAATGTGTGTAGATTTTTTTTTAAATGTTAGGAAAAAATATATTAGGTTAAGTAAAACCTCTAAAACTTCCCATTGCCGACCGATCGGTCTCGTTTCCACCGCCCAAATCCAAAATCATGACTAGTCCCTTGACAGTTTTTGCATCATACAGATGCAAGGGACTAGTCATGATTTGATTTTAGTCTGTGGGTTTTTCGGTTTTTGAGATTACTAATCGTTGTAGTAATCTCAAAAACCGGTTATTGCCGAGGTAGTAGTTTCCTTACACAGGGTGTGGTTACGAAACGGGCGGCTGATTTTTTAAATAAAAAGTGACAAGGTTTTTAAAATACTCGTAAAGAAAATTCGTTTTCGTCGTCGCTTATTTCGTAACCGCATCATTTAGCCGGCATAGTGGAAGCCCATTCATGGACTATGGAGGTATGCTTACCACCAGGTAGATGCAGTCACATGACATCTTATAATCTATTACGTAGTCGTCCTCATTCATGGAGTAGTAGATAGATAGATAGTAGATAGAGTCACATGACACGCTACCCACCTGTTCGTAAGCATGTCAACAGGTTTCATAAATGGGGACGATTGATATTATAAGAGCAGGTCATGTGACTCTGTGCCTACTTGTTGGTAAGCAGATCAACTGAGTCCATGAATGGAGACGACTGATATTATGAGAGCAGATGATATGGACTCTGCGTCTGGTGGTAAGCAGACCTACAAAGTCCATGAATAGGTGGATCAATACATTGTTGTTTAATAAGATTAATCGCTTCCATTAAACCGGCTAATTGATGCGGTTACAAAACAAATAAATTTACAATTACGATTTAAATAAAACTGAAAATTTGCACATCCATATTTCATATTATTTGATATTTTTTTTATTCTCTTCGGAAATATTGAAAAATAAAACGAATAGACGTTATTTTTAATTACCGTTTATTGTTCATTAGATATAAGATTAAATTATACTGGGTGATATTTTTACCAATGTTAATAATATTTTTAGGCATTTAAATTGTATTACTTACAATAAAAAAAAAGTAGGTATTTAAAAAAGAAAAAATGAAAGTAAAGTTGTCATAACATTATATTAAATATTTTTCACGTTTCAATTATTTTTTCCCGCTGCGTCAATCCACTTTTCTTTAATGATAGGATCAATAGGAAATCTTTAAAAAAAATCTGAAATAGGTCGTAGCTTGGAAACACACAGAGAATCAATGTAAATTTGGTATATTAAAATAATAATAATAATAATAACGTTTTTGTTTTAAATAAAAGCCAACACAGAATACAAATAAGTACGAAAGAAACATTTCATTATACAAAGTCTACTAGTATAAGATAGGTGACCAGAGTCCATACCTACTTATATCAAAAGTAATTAATTATATAAAATAACAACAAGTTGTTGTTGGCAAACGCAAAGCGAATCAGTCGCACTACCCTCCGAACTAGTTAAAAACTGTAATACGGATTGAGTAGTTCTCACCGTCCGCGCACGGCTCCGTTGACAAAGCACTTGTATTTATAATCATAGTTGAAATGCGCAGGATATGGTAAGACTTTACATACATTTATGGTAGTTACTTTCGGAAAAGATAAGTGTATATTGATTTTATGATGTTTTAAACAGGTATATTTTCCATTTACAACTTACATTTTATGGAAGAAAAAAAAAAGTAGGTATTAATTAAGAAAATAATAAAAAATAAAAACAAACTAATAACTAAGCATGCATCACATAACTAATAAATGGGCACTTAAAATGTTGTATCTAAGACAAATGTACATATTTTTATAGTAATGTTTGTATAAAAATTCTTAATATATCAATAAAAATATATATATATATATATCTTTAGATATGATAAGTAAAGATAAAGGCAAAAAATATATAATTAAATCTTGTAGTATGGATATACATAATAATCCGATATAATTAATAGAAAATAATGATAATAATATAGAATAAATATAAAGGTAGGGAGTAATAAAAGGTAGGGAGAGGAAATATATGGTGGTGATACATGCAAGATCCAATTTTGACTAAATATTGATTGTTTTATTCTATTACCGTTAGAAGCTTTTCAGTTCCGTTATAGTCCAGTTTCTGTAAGTACGCATCAATTGTTTTTTTAAGATGGGTTTTAGGTAAGTTTATTAATGAAATAGTTTTACTTAGTTTATTATACAAATAAGGACACAGAAATATTGTCGAATTTTGTGAAAATTTTGTTCTAAGCTGGGGAACTGAGAATACTAGATCCGTTCGCCTTTTTTTATTCTAGTGTTTAATACGTGGTTTAGTATGTTGACTAAGAATAGAGCATTTAACAAATAACTGACGTACGGAAAGTAATTTATTTTCTTCATATATAAGATGAGTTGGGTATCTAATTGGTCTAGAATTCATAATTTTAAGGATAGCACGTTGTGCCCTTTCTAAAGTTAACATAAATGTCTTGCATGCTCCACCCCTTACAATAATGCCATATGTCAATATAGACTGACACAGAGCTACATATACATTTTTGATAATACTGTGGTCGAGCTCTTGTTTAGAATTGGTTTAGAATTTGAATTTCCATGTTAAATGTTTGTCAATGATACGACCCAGGTATTTAATTGAATTAGTTGGGGAAATAGTTATACAGTCACAAATGGTATTGTTTTGGTTACATGTGTGAGCAATAATCGAAAAGGTGTTTGGGGGCTGTGTTTTTATATTTATACTTTATTTTTTTATTTTTTTTTATTGGAGCACGACATGTGACTTTGTATCTACCTGGTGGTGAGCAGACCTACAAAGTCCATGAATGGGGTCAATCAATAATTGTTATTAAACAATATTGATCGCTCCCACTTTGCCGGCTAAATGATGCGATTACGAAATGGGGGGCGACAATGAAGAATTGCATTACGAGTATATACTCGTTGCCTTATCGTCAATTCAACCACCCATTTCGTAACCGCACCCTGAAAGGAGACTACCACCTCGACAAGAAATCGATGCAGTAGTCTCCAGAAAACCATACTAAAGGTAATGTATTTAGTTTTCTTGAAATTTAGAGTTAGCAAGTTATTGTCGAGCCAATTAGATACTTGTTTCAATCCATTTTCAGCAACATGTTTGACATCAGGTCAGGTGTCTCCACTAAATAAAATAACAGTGTCGTCGGCGAAAGTAATAATTTGGGCATTTTCAAGCCTATAGTCACATAAGGAGTTAATATATATTAAAAATAGGGCCGGACCAAGAATACTTCCTTGAGGAACTCCAAAATTAACATGTACCTCAGGGCTGAGAATATTAAATATCTTAACCATTTGACGTCTATTGCTAAGATAGTCCTCAAATAATAAAAGTTCCACCCCACGTATACCGAAAATTTCCATTTTTCTTAAAAGGATAGGGACAGAGACTGTATCAAACGCCTTTGCAAGATCAAGAAATACTCCAAGGCATTTCTTTTTACATTCAAGTTTCGTAATTATGTGTGAAATAAGTTGTTCAATAGCATCTGTTGGTGAAGATTTCTTTTGGAAACCAAATTGGTTTGGTGAAATTAAATGAAATTTTGTTAGGTAAGTAGATAATCTATTATTCATGATTTTTTCTAGAAGTGTTGAAATGACTGATAGCAAAGAAATCGGCCTATAGTTAGAGATACAGTCTCTGCTACCCGACTTATGGATGGGAACCACTGTAGATAATTTCAGACATTGTGGGAAAACACCAGTGGACAAGCACAAGTTAAACAAATGGGTCAGAGGGAGGTTAATAGTAGTAGCAGCCCTTTTAATGAATTGAGAAGGGATATTGTCCCATCCAGGGAAAGAATTCGGTTTAAGTGATTGTATTAGAACAAGGATCTCTGATGGATCAGTGGGTAGAAGTACAAATGAGTTTGAATGATTATAGTCATTTGTTATCGCAGCTGCCAAATAGGATTCTGATGTATTATTTTTTTCAAGTATAGAGGAGGCCATGCTAGATCCTATCTCAGCAAAATAGTTGTTGGCTTTAGTTACCGAGTCAAGGGGGGACATGCAAGATTGCAATAGGTCCAAGGATGCATTCGATTTGTTGCCATAGCTACAAATTCGCTTTATTGTAGTCCATGTCATTTTGAAGTCATTTTTATGTTTAAGTAATTCTTGTTTTTCATATTGTTGTTTTAATTTATGTAAAATGTTATTGCATGTGTTTCTATATCTTCTGTATGTAATGGATATAATTTTGTTCACGGTTTTTTATGCAGCGTATGAGTCCGGGTGTAATCCAAATACCAATCTCACTAACATGAATGACTCTGATGCGAAAATTTGGTTAAAGGCACTGTATATTTTGTAACAAATATTTCTCCTAAACAATTACACTAACTTTTTTTAAAACAAATTATTGGTTTAAATTCCTTAAATACAACTATTGACTAATTATGTGGAACCTTGCGTAATAAATGTACTCTCTAAATTTCCTATTTCTAGGTTCAGTGTGAAAGTAGGAACAGGATGAAATAAAAAAAAATCTATAGTGTTTACATTCCCCCTTTGAAACTTAACTTTTTTTTTATGATTACAAAAACAACCTCTAAAATGAATTCTCCCAAAGTTTAGCTGGTAGATAATGCCTAAGGCATTAGGCTCGCCTATGTACTATTTTATTTTATGTGCAATAAAGAATTTAAATAAATAAAATTGGTTAATCTGTTTTGGCAAGAAAATGCCACAAACAGACTTATTACACCAAGTCCTATTGTCCTCAGTGGCCACATTCTATTTATTATAACGGAAGCGTTAGCTAACGAATTCCTTTACAATTACATTGAACCATCAGCAACAACAATAACTAAAAAAGGCCAACATTTTATTCCCTTGTGTTACAGTAGCTATTGCTTTGACAGATTTTAGCATTCCGCAAGGTGACAATTGTACATAAAGGATTTAGATATTTTGACAATCGTAACATACCCTTTAAAAAAAACAATATGGCCGTTGATCTTGACATTTATAAATTATTATTTTTTACCCCTTTATTGTTTTTTTAGGTGTGGCATCACTAATAGTAGTCCGTTCATCAAGTCGCGGCGTGATGTCGGCTCGAGCTTCGGCCAAGGTTCGCCACACTATCACCCGGTGTTCCCTCACAGCGGCTCTGGTCGCGGTCCTAATCTGTGCCACCGCCGCTTGTCACCTGTACGAGTTCCGCAATGAGCCCTTATGGAGGTCTACATTTAGGGACTATATTATGTGAGTTGGATCCTTTTAATATTTTTTGTTAAAAAAAAAACAAAGTCGACTGGGTGTGATATCTGTCTGTGTGTGATTATCTTAGAACGATAATCTTAGAATGCCTTTATATATAGAACGGATTTAATCTATAAGTTTTACCATTGGATTATTTAACAGGGATAATTATATGTGTATAAAATATAATCATATTATGTACTGAAGCTTAGCAAAAACACATTGATATAGTTTGACAGTCGATAAAATGAAGTTTATGAATGAACATTCATTCATAAAATCGATTTTGTCGATTTATCGATCATTTTAATGCTGTTGTGCTAAGGTCCACTGTTTATATTAGCAGAATTGCATTTTTGTCTGGCAAATTTAAAAAAAAGGCTTGAAAGTGTTTTTCTACTAAAGTCGCATTTGTTTTTATATTATACTATATTGTGATATAAACTGTGTAGACTAGTATATATTATTAATTGACAGATTTTTTGTTTGGTAACAATGGGAAGTTAGTACAAAAGAAATTCCAGCAAAGTCTTTGCATCATATACAGTTGATTTAGGAAACAACTATCAGAACTTATATGGAATACATTTTCAAGATGCTGAAAGGATTTTATAGTATTATAGTACTTGAGACCGCGAAGTAGGGTTAAAGGCCTTTAACTCTCCCCTTCACTGTGTTCTCTCTCTCTACCCAATCAAATACTATATGATCCTGTTAGCGCCATCTTAAAAACACATTCCATAAAAGTTCCGACGGCCCATCTTGGGCGGCCAATATCTTTCAATTGACAATACAAAGACTGTTGGATTTTCTCTAGCGTCAACTTTCACTGCATTAAGTTGAGATTAAAAACCCGTTTCTAGTAATTTCATTAGTAAGATCAAAGTATTTGTTGGACTTGATTGTGTCGTCCTTAGGAATGTTTGTTTTATTATTAATGAATTACATTAAAAACATAATTCATTAACAGTTTTTGTGGATATCTCCTGCTGCCATCTAGTGGAAAGGTCAAAAAGAAAACTGCTCATTACAAAATATTTGTTTGTTTTGTAGTTGTCGAGCAGAGAGTCTCCGCGGCGAGCGTTGGTCGGGATGCGGCGGCGGCGCACGACCGTCGGTGTCGGTGCTACAGCTGCGGCTGCTGTGCGTGTTCGCGGGCGGCGCGCTCATGGCCTCGTGGACCTGGACGCCGGCCGCCGCTGCCAGCTGGAGACGCTATCTGGCTAGGTCGGTGTTACATTCTTATTGGCTGGAGAATCTCAGCCAAGGGAATTGTCTTATGGACACTAATGACGTTATTCATAAAAACTTGATCCTGAAACTGAATCCTTAAATAACACTTTAGTTAAAATAAGTTACTTATATTTTGTTGCAAAAAAGAGAGACAAAACCTACTTTAACTAAAGTGTTCTTCGTGGATTGTAAGGTTTTATCAATACCGGTGTAACAATTGATTAGTATCTATAGTGTAGATAGATTGATAGGATTCTTGAAAGTAGCCCGAAGTCTGTAGACATGTGTTTGTGTTATATTTTCATATTTCATTTATAGGATATTATTGGGAAAATATATATTAATTTTGTACAATAAGCATTCATATTGATCTTGTGAGAATTGTAGCATTAAATCAGTGATCTTGATTTTGTGGTATCTTATTAAATTCTTAAATTTTTGGTAACATTTTATGGCTGCTTATTTTTCCTTCTTTACTTGGCAGAACTATACCATATGTTTGCAGAAGGTCATGTTTTCTTTCCACTTTTATGTTACATATTTATTGGGACACTTAATGGTTATTATACCAAAATAAAATGTTTTGTAATGTTTTTACAACCAGAAAATGCGGTTGCTCAGTGGAATCAGAACAGAATCAGAGACGCGCTCGCAAACACGAGCTGATTGCCCGCGCCTACAGACGTCGCGGGGAGTTTGCTGCTAGAGGGCGCCTGTCTATATCCCTGGGCGGGTCGCGACAGGACCCTGTGGGACTCTGCGTGGACCACTCTGCGCCCATCGACACTGTGGACGATAAACATGAGAGGTTAATATAAAATGGCGTCGACCTCTATACAAAATGGCGTTAAATTTTATATAAAATGTCCTCAAACTTTATACAAAATGTCGTTGACTTTTGTAGAAAAGTGCGCCGACCATAACTTTAAACTGGTCAAAGTCAGTCAAAAATCATAGACAACTGTCTATGATAAGACATATGAGCGTACAATATAAATCAACTTATTTCAGAAAAATATACTATTTAGTAATACTCCGTGGTCTAGTGACTATTATTGCTACTACAAGAATCTAGTGGTTACGCCATTAGCATTGTATCCGAGGGTCTGGGTTGCTATTTCCACTCATGGCAAAGATAATTACGTAATTAGTACTTTTTTCTGTAATTATCTTTTATTCCAGTAGTGGGCATCATTTTACATATATACCATTACGCCTGTATCCCAGTTATGGGGTAAGCAGAGAGCAATGTACGTAATATCTATTTCGGAGACTGCGAATTTGTCCCTTTCTCAGAATATCACCTATTTAATCGAGATAAATTTTAAATATAACAATTACATAGAATTAAGTGAACACAGTGATTGTAATAACTGTGTATGTCTGTAAACAGCGGAGAGTTATCATCGTCATGGGCCGCTAACCTGCCTCGCTTCGTTCGCCGCCGCGATGCCCTCGTACTGCCGCCGCACCACTCGCTCAGCTCCACTCCCGACCGACGAAACTCGCAGGTAAGCATAATCGACAATCCTCTGCCTAGATTACGCGCCCCGAAGTTATCTCAAACGCCGATCGCTATGACGTAGTTTTCTGAGGATTTTAAAAGACTAGGCTTTATATAAAATGGAACAAACCTTTATGCAAAATAGCATTTACTTTTATACAAAATGACATAATGAGGTCAGTCTCTTTATACAAAATGACATCGACCTTTCTAAAACAATACAAATAGCCTTAATTCAAAACTTTTTTTTTTAAACCTAATAAATAGCATTTGAATTAAAACAACATTGAATATTTCATACTATTGTTTATGTTGTGTCTTGGTTGGTGAAGTCTGGCTGCATTTGGGGCAGCAATTTAATTGTGTTTTCTTATGATACGGACCTAATTTATGGCCAAAGTAATATGTGTGAAATACATTGTTATAAAACATTTTTTTTACTACTAGGACTCGCAAATTAGCATCAGTCTACGACACGTATCAGTGGAATCTAGACGCAACTCTCTCGACAGCCAAGTATCTGTCAAGATAGCTGAGATGAAGACAAAAGTAGGTCGACGGAGAAGCAAACCCGGGAAAGGCAAACGGAAGGCCCGAGCCAATCTACGCAAGGATAGTACTCCATCAGTGGAAAGTCAGCTCAGTAGGTATTGGATGCATGCTCTGGCCACGGGAAGCGAACCTAGGGACCATTTGAAATTTAGTTTCGAGTGAAATTTCCAAAAAAAAGTAAGGGCAAGTTTTGTTTTGGCAATCCTTTACTTATAAATATTTATGTTCTATTTCACAAGAACTGATAGTGTCGTCATCAGATTTTATTCAGATAATGCAGTAGTGCCCATGACTAAACGCCGACTGGTGGTACCATGACATGTCGCTTTATACATTTAGGTATTTTTTACATTGTTTATGATAGACAATTAGCAACATCAAAGCGATATTTACACTTTTGTTTTAACGGAATACGTTTAGACGCTATGTAACTAACAAAAATTTTAAACATTTTAAACAAAATTATTTTGCTTTTACTTTTGTAAAAATAATAAAAGAGAAAAAATCAGTTTATTTAAAACTTTTATAAGTTTAAAGCGTTGTTTAATAGGTTGTGTTGTTTTTATTAATTTAAACAATTGACAAATAATACATTACATTATTTTTAATGTTGTGATGATAAAAAAAATGTCTACAATACAGTAAATTAAATGTCAGCAAATAATTCTAGTGATTGTACATACAAAGATTTTATTAATTGTTCATTACATTAGTTGCAGCAAAATAGTGACTAACAAATAGTATTTTTGTATGCATTTATATTAATGCATTGTTTTCAATGCAAGCTATATTTTGTTGATCTTTTTAATTATTTATTCAATACATACATTAATTAAGTTGTCCTATGTATGGATATTTATGACTGGAATATAATTAAATGGAATCAGATATAGAGGTGACTAATAAATATGTACCCTTATGGACAAATAATCTTATTTTAATAGGCTTTTTATAAATTATAAAGAGTAAAAAACATTGAATACATAATATATACTTGTAATATACCTTTCTTAAAGTAAGCAGTATTTTGAATAAGAAGAAAAAGCGTTTTTTTCCAATACTTAATACATAAACTCATTTAAAACAGTGTTTTTTCAATCTAATACCGTTTATATTATATATTTATTGCATTTTTTTTTAATGATTAATTATTGTCACTAATTCTATTTTAAGATATTAATATTTTAAGTGGTGTTATACAAAAATACCAATATTAATTATATTTTATTTAACCAAATATAATGACAATAATGGAGTAATGTCCCAAACAGTACTTTTTATTAGTACAAAAGACAAGAGGCATGTAACGTTATAATGTATGTACTTAGTACTAAAAATGAAAGCGGTGCCAATTTACTAATATACTTTCCTATTTTACAGGGAAAGTATTTTATAACTTATAGTTTACAAAATCATGTAAAAAGGTACTTTTGTAAGTACTATGAAAGCCTAGACGATTAAGTATATATAAATAATCATTTACAGAAAGCTAAATTTCTTAATTATTAGTATAAAAAGACTGAAAAGAATCTCTTACAAACTGTAATATTCCATGACATTTTTAAGGAACTTTGTACAATCGAATATCTTGCGATGGTAATATTTTTATCAGCCGGTAGTGATTCCAAAAAAAAACAATAAAAAAATATTATAAATATACTTTTTTTTTGTAATAGTTTTGTATGTATGTAAACAGCGGAGAGTGGTCATTGTCAACTTTTAAATAATTACATCTACCAACCAATTCTTAACTGTATGTATTACAACACAACTATGTCATAAATATGTTATTTAAAATACACCATAAACTATTGCATAGATTTCTTATTGAAGTGGTAATCTTCTATCAGGTTGCGGTTACGAACCGAGCATTTATTTCGACAATAAAGCAGCGTGGCTATTAATGTGCACTCGTAATTCATATTCTTCTTTGTCGCCGCCCATTTCGCAACCGCATCACATTAAACCGGTCTGCTTACTATCAATACGAGGTCTTCTAGATTTATATTCTGTCGCACGTATATCCAAATTATTTTTATAGTAATCTAAGTGAATAAGTTTATTTATAATTGTTAAGTTAGGTATTAAGATAATTATTTTTAATGTGGAAATAATACCTGTGCCATGTTTTATTATGATGATAAATATTGTTAAGGATAGCTTAGACAAAATCTGAGACTACTTATTACAAATTATTAATTAAAAATATGGATAATACATAAATTAAATAAAAGCAGCCCCAGCCTAGTGGTTAAGTCAATGCGCAACTGATAACAAGGTTAAGTAGATGACAACAACTGGCCTGGGAGACCGCTTTATACAACGAGACTATTTCATCATAAACACCGCAATAAGCTTGTCACTTGTTAGGTGTTGCCTCTGAATACCATCAGCTAAATAAGGACGGGTTAATCCCTCCGCTGGGTACCCTGAGGCCGTTTAAACGGTTCTCGGGAGCCAAATAGGCACCTGTGATGGTATTTATTTTTTATCATATATAAGATAATTGTTCTAAGAAATAATTAATTACTGTATGTAAATTGTGATACGTCCTTACCACATTATTTTTTTAGCAAGAGATTATTAATTTAGTGATCAATTCAAATAGAGAATTTTATAATAAAGCAGCGCAAGACTATTAAAGTAGACTGACTCGTAATGCCCATTTCGCAACTGCATCATTTAGCCGGCAAAGTGGTAGCTGACTGCTACCTGTGAAACAAAAATGTATTGATGGACTCCATTTACTTAAGTCGCTAGTAACTATATATGGATCAACCAATAGGATCGCTTTATTTTTCAAGTAAAACTGTCTTATTGGTTGAAAACTACTATAGTAAACACAGTTAGCCAACCTCATGGTAGAGCTAATGATAGCATTATTGTAAACAGTACAAATAAACCTGTTCTATTGATGATTATATAAGAAAATATACGTATTTTGGTGCTTTTTAACTTCCAAGATTGAGGCTGTTGTTATTTGCAATAATACTTTTGTTTTTTTTATAAAATTATAATGATAGTTTTAGACCCCAAGACACTAAGCCACACTGGTGACTACCAAAAGTGGTGACTCGTGGCTGGCATCCCGCCCACATTATACTGCAGCCAGAACAAGAGACCGGATAATAATCCTAAACCTGAAATCAATGTTTAACTTTTGGAAAGGAAATATTTGACGGAGCCATAAAATAATAAAAATCTGATTTATGAGTATTCTTTAGGTATTAATAATCAATATTACTTTATGGGAGCTTCGCGATTATACAGGTTGGTCATAAAGAAAAAAAAATACTAAAGGGGAAGAGAAAAACAAAATCTATATATTGGAATATTTAGATAGATTTTATTTTTCTTTTTTTGACAGTTTTTGTAGATAGCAACTAAACGCCACCTTTTAAGCTAAATAATAACTACTGAAAAACTCCTCATTTCTGGGAACGTTTAATTTTGTATTGATAACAATAGAATTTTCGTTGTCAAAAATATTTTATCACATATTGCCGTTGTGTTCAGAGGGGCAGTTTTGTTTCTATACTGTGGTTTGGGTCCATATCATGCAAGTTGTATGAAATATCTCGCTCGAAGCTTGTGGCGTCACCGGTGGCTCAGGGTGCGGTTTGTTAATGATTTTTTTGACATCAATGTATAATATTAATACGTTTAGTAATAAGTCGTCCAGTTAGCGAAATACTTTGAGGTTGTATAAAAAGTCTGTATTAGCTTTAAAATAATAATTGTAAGATTTGACTTATTTTATATACCTTTTGGAATTTTAATAAAATTAGTTTTACTTAACTATTTGTTTATTTTGGTTATTCTCCCCATGATGTTATAATACCTGATACTCTGTTGAACCATGTGTTACCTAATTTTATATTTAGTGTTCTTCGACCCGAAGGTCGGGAGAGCTCCAGCTTGGTCGACACAAATAAAATTCGTTAATTTATTTTAAAATATTTTTTTTTGCGTCCATTAATCTCTACACCGAGAAGACTAAAACAATAATTTGCAAAGTATAAAGGTTCGTTTCGAACACTCTTGAAAGACAGCCCTAGTGTGAGTTTTTTTTAACATTTACTTTCGCGTTAACTATACTACTGCGTTAACATTTTGACCAATCACACGACCGCATTTCTAGTTCTCAAAATTTCCGCTTGGAGCGCTGAACCATTTCCCATACACATTTTAGTTAACTCAAACGCAAAGTAATAGTTAGAAAACTCACACTAGGGGTACTGATTCCTACAATATTGGGTAATGGTGTTCTTATAATATAAAAACTTGAAAGCATGAATAAATACGGAGGGAGACTAATCGCCTATCGAATGAAATGTCAAACACGTTGCCGCCATATTCTGTTCTCACTTGATATTATAATAATTTTGTTATTGGCGGCAAGGTATTGCGATTAATATAGAAAAATATCTAGAAACGATAATAAAATAACAATTTTACAACTGCAGATTCGCAATAAAAAAAACATTCCTTCAGAGGGTCACGCAGAATGTCCGTCAGGATTGAGGGGCCGCATTTTTATAATACGAATTTGCTTATAATTTTTATGCCAGCAGTTAGTAAAAATCGATCTAAAACTTAAAATAAAAAAGTTATATGGGGTTTTAGTTGGCCCCTCCGTGATGACGTTTTCATTAAAGTAAACTTCAATATCTCCAAATTTATACTAGTTGCAAACTTACGGTCTTATTCATAAAAAATCCTTAAAACACTCTTAAAGAGCTCAATAGTTAAAACGTTCAATAAGGCTATTGGCTCGATAACTTTTTTGTTATTCATAAACCTCCAATAAAGCTCCTATAACTATTTGACGTTTATTAGCTGAATTAGTGATGTGTTGATAGAAAAAAATAATTGATTGTCAAGAAAGTTGGCAGAATCGCGGAAAACCAAGACCATAAAAGTTAAAAAAAAAAGTTTTTGACACCTCTAATGAAATAATTATAATAAGGTTTGGCGCACACTGATAGAAAATTTAGTCACACTAGCTGTGCCCCGCGGTTTCAGCCGTCATTTAAATTAAAATAATTTGTATCCAAAATAGAATACAGCTTTGTTTATCGCGTATGTTGCATCTCTCTATATCTGTACCTATGTGATTTTTTTATGATTGCATCTCTGTATGATAATATGTAACTTGCAATTCGCAATACTTGTTTCACATACAATAAAAACTGTCAAGTGACCTAGTCATGTTTCTGTTTTAGTCTGTGGGTTCACCGGTTGGTTGGTACCGGGACTACTGCATAGATTTATTGTTGAGGTGGTAGTATCCTTTCATGGTGCGGTTACGAAATAAGCGACTGAATTTATGATAAAGCAGCGGGGATATTAAAATAGACTCGTAATGTAAACTTTTTTGATTTTTTTTTCTTTCTTTTTGATTCTTTGACATTTTGTAACCGCATCATTTAGCCAGCATAGTGGGAGCGATCAATATTGTAAAACGACAATGTATTTATCGATCCATTTATGGACTTTGTAGGTCTGCTTACCATCCGGTAGATACAAAATCACATGTCGTGCAATAAATAAATAAAAAAAATCAGATGTGACGGCAGTCGGCACCGCCATTCAATTTTTGTAGTTTGAAGCGGCACAACTTTGTCTTTTTGGACAAATTACCGCGGTGAAACAAGATTAAATGTTAATATTTTTTTGTTACAAATTTGTCAGTGTACGCCCAACCTAATTTGGTTCAAGTCCATTCGAGTTGTAAAATTTTGAGAATTTGTTGATCGGAAGCCGACTGGGCATTATTATTTTTATTTGTAATATAATTTTATGAAGTAATAGAAGTCATTTAATAAAATTTTTAACCAAAAAATAAAATATGTATAAAAAGTGAGGTTAAAATAGGTTTATAGTGGGCTCCTGCCTTCAATAAAGTTATGGAGCTGTTATTTGACGTTTATCACTATTAGAGGTTTATTGAGCGTTTATGAATAAAATTTTGAGGTGTTTTGCTATTGAGCTGTTATAAAGCATCAATAAAGGCTTCGTAAGTTTTTATGAATAAGACCGAGAAAATATGTCTATAGTTTGTGAAAATATATACTTTCAAACCACACAAACCTCATTTTGAATCCGTTTAATATTAACGGAAATATTAAAAAAAAAAACTTCATATACAAGCGTGGAATAGGGTAACCACGCATTTTGTATTTATTTGAAGCAGTCTAATTTTTTTACTTAACTTTTGTGTATTGATAGCAATATTTTTTTATATAAATAAATATTATTATATAATAATTAATCATTGACTACTGTCTCTCGTCACTCTGTATAGTGGTCACCCTATTTCACATATTATGTTTTTTTTTTTTTTTAATAATTCCGTTAATATATAATAATTATATTAAACAGATTTAAAATGACGTTTGCAAGGTTTGAAAGTATATATTTTTACAAACTATAGACATGTGTTCTAAGTTTACAGCTAAGCGAGACGGATCGCTTCGAACCGTCGCGTAACGTGTAGTTGGCCCTCTGGGTACAAAAAAGTTATTGGCAAGTCAGCTAATGTACCTACCACCTCGATGATTAATGATGACCGATTTCCCGAAAAAGTGGGGAAAAAAAAGTTGTCCTTTTCCTGAAAAATAAATTCTATCGGATTCACTTAATTAAAAGATTCAAATAGTTGTATGGACATTTTTCGCTATCTGTCACCGTTTTTTAGAAAAAAAATAGTATAGATTTGGAGATATTGAAGTTTACTTTAATAAAATGTGTAATGACGGCGAAAAAATCCCCTTTTACTCATTTTCCTTCTCTTCAGGGCACCCAGCTATCGCTTTTACCATCCCTCAATGATTAAGATACTATATTTAGATATACGTTCCGATCTTCACCACCGTAATTATATCGAGAGCATTGCAAAAACAGCTTCAAAAAAAGCTTATATAGCATTATAAATAAGGTGAGTCGGTTTTTCACACCCAGGTTAAGAATAATGCTATATAAGGCTTAAATTCGACCGTGTGTGGAATAATGTTCGCATCTGCCAAGTATCTGTTATCTACTCTCGATACCCTGCAGAAGCGAGCGACCAGATTTATTGGAGAAAAGCTCAAAACCTTGGAGCCGTGCAGCTACCTACGCAGGGATGTGGCATCGTTGTCACATATTGAGCTCTTATAAAAAAAAAAAGTCAGCACGGAGAGGCCAACTTTTTTAATTTATTTGAACATAGCACTGGATACAAGTCCATCGGCCGGAGAGGCCAACTAAAACCCCATATAACTTTTTTATTTTAAGTTTTAGATCGATTTTTACTAACTGCTGGCATAAAAATTATTAGCAAATTCGTATTATAAAAATGTGGCCCCTCAATCCTGACGGACATCCACGCAGAGTCGCCAAAGAAACCCCCTTGTGAAATATAGGTCTCCAACCATTGTCAAATTGCTCATATAACTGATTGTCAGGGCCGCACTTATCCAAACAGTTTATGGAATGATTTTTGTATCGAACTACGAATATTTCTTCATGTTGGTGTGGGGCATCTATTGATACCTATATTATGCAGGGTGACTTTAAAAGTATCTAATTTGGGCTAATATAAGGTTCTACTGATCAATAAGAACAACTTTTACCATGGAACCATGTGTCGCAAATGAAAAAAAAATCCCTTCTCCACACAAACTAGTAATGTTAAAATGACCAATTTGTGTTTTTTTTTTCCTTTGCGACACATGGTTCCATGGGAAAAGTTACTTGGGCTAATTGAGGTTCTAATAATCAATTCGAACAACTTTTCCCATGAAACCATGTGTCGCAAATGAAAGAAAAAAACTTTCTCCATACAAACTAGTAATGTTAAAATTATACCTCAATTTGGAATTATCAATTGGAAAGCCATTTTTTTTTTTCATATTTACGACACATGGCACAAGTTGTTTGATTTTATGAATAAAGTCTCATATTAGCCCAAAGTACAAATTCAACAATCAAAACTAACGTTTCTTTTTTTACTGTATGCGAATTTTTTGTTTTAATTCTTTTTTTAATGTATTATATTGGATTATTAATATGGCACTTGACAGGATTGACGTTCAAAACGAAAGCTGTGTCTAGTAATTTAAAATTTAATTTCTTTTGATTTTGTGTTAAAAAAGGATTAAAATTTGGTTAGATAATTCCAGTTTTTAATGCTATTTATTTATATATAATATTTCATTAGGTTTTTCACATTTTTTCCTACATTCATCTTGGTCTAGTATTTTTTTTTCATTCATTAGTGTTTTGTTTTTTCTTCATTTTCAAAATCATATTATATTTAGTAATTTTTAATTATGGATTTTTCATTTACCTCACCTAAGCCTCCAGATATATCCTTATTAAACACTCCTAGTTCACCCGGTGCATATATAACTGTTACTGAATATGACTCTTCAAATAGTTCGGTAATTGAAAATGTTTCTTCTAATGAGAAATCTCTTAAGTCTAAAAAAATTAAAAGGAAACATACCATTAAAAGACATAAGACAGATTGTATAAATTATGAGTGTCCAAAAGATGCTATAATACCTTTAGGTCAACCTATCATCAATACCCAAAGTGTTTAGTTCCTCCATCCCAGTCACCGGCACCTCAGTCCATTCCACTATCATCTTCCATGGATAGCTCTAACAACATAATAAATATGTACACTGATAGTGATAAAGGTCCGTACGTAGTTCATGTTCAAAAAAGAACTGATACTAACTCTTCTATTAAAATAATAATATTATAATAAATCCCATTATATTTGGAAAGTTAATTCAAAAAAATTCTTTTCGAGGAATTATATCAGGCAGTATTGTTAGGATTGACAGAAACTGGATAAAAATATCCTTTATATCTTATAAGGATGCAAATAATTTTGTAAATAACTCTCTATTAATGGAGCAAGGTTATAATGTTTTTATACCGTCATTCTGTATTACGAAAATTGGGGTCATAAGAGTGCCTAGCGGTATTGATGATTCCGATATTATGTCTGACACAGTATTAACCTAATAGTCCTACTAAAATTCTTAAAGTAAGAAGACTTAACTACAAAGTCTTAATCAATGATTCACCATCGTGGAAACCATCGCAGTCTGTGGTGATTACTTTCGAGGGTCAAATTTTACCTGATTTTATATATTTATATTTTAACAAAATAGATGTTCAATTATATCGGTATCCAACAATTCAGTGCTTCTCGTGTTGCAGATTTGGTCATACAAAAAATAATTGCAGATCGAAGCCTCGTGTTACAAGTGTGGTCAGGATCACAATGGTGATTCATGCGGTCTTGATGAGTCTGAGGCGTGTTGTCTGATATGTTCTGGCAATCACTTTACCACTAATCGAAAGTGTCCAGAACATAATAGACAGCGAAACATCAAATCCAGAATGTCACAAAATTCTATTTCTTATATGGAGGCGAACAAACTAGAACCTCGTATTTTAAATAAATCTTTAGCTGTAACAGTAAGTCAGAATACGTCATATAAAAAAACGGTGTTTTTGAAACCAAAGCCTGTTAAGCCAAATTTTAATAAGGGTTATGATTTGGATTTCCATAAAAATATTTTAAAAGATTTTTCTATTCCGAATTCGTTAAATGGATGCACTTTGTCTAATAATGATAATAATAAAACTGAAAATAAATCTTCGGAATCTACCATTGAATCGCTTCTACTTTTATTTGTAAAATTAATTAAAAATTATAGTGCACCGTCCAACGTAGAATATATTTTAAATACTTTACTTTCTTCTATTAAACATGGCTCAAGCCCAAACGAAAATAATACAGTGGAACTCTCAAAGTCTTCGAAATAAGAAGACCGAAATATTGTATTTGTGTAATAAATATTGTCCTTCCATCTTGGCTGTCTCCGAGACTTGGTTAAAGCCTCTTTCTCCTTTCGGATTGAGGGGTTTTAGCTGTGTCAGAGATGACAGGCAAGATGGAAGGGCTGGCTCAGCTCTTTTTATTTCTAACTCTCTTCCTTTTTCTTTACTTTCTCTTCCTAGTCATAATGAGAATATTAATTTAGTTGGTTGTATTGTAAATAACATTAGTATAATATCATTATACATTTCATCTCCTGACTCCCAATCATTGCTTTTTTTAAAAAGACTTTTTGATTTTTTAAAACCGCCTTTTATAATATTAGGAGATTTTAATTATCACCATACTTTGTGGGGATCTGCTTTTTGTGATAGATTTGGTAATAAATTGGTAAACTTTTTGGATGAATTTAATTTATGTATTTTAAATGATGGGCGTCCTACACGTCGTACTTCTCCTCTTCAAAATTTTAGTGCAGTTGACATAACAATATGCTCGAATGATATAGCTAGTTTGCTATTTTGGGATATTGATTCGACCTCTTATGGCAGCGATCATTTCCCAATATTGATAAATTCTCCAATTGCAAATTGTAGCAATAGTTTACCACCTCTTATGAAATATAAAATCTCAAATGTCACTATTGATGGTTGAACCAATTATGCTAATAAATTGGATGAAAGAATATTATCTCTGCCGGATGTTATAAATAGTAATTTCATTTTTTGTTATGAGCAATTTGCAAAATGTTTAATAAGTGTTGCAGATGATTGTTTTTCTGTTAAGGGTCCCCAAAACATTTTAAAACATTATTCCCCTCCTTGGTGGGATGAGTAATGCACAAATATCATAAAACAAAGAACAAAAGCTGAAAAGAAATACTCCCAAAACATGACCACAGAAAATTTTATAGATTATAAACACATATTAGCAAAAAGTAGGCGATTTTTAAAAAGAAAAAAGTTTAATAGTTGGCGCAAGTTTTGTGCTTCCTTGTCTCCTGACTCACCTTCATCGCTAGTTTGGCAGAACATAAGAAGATTTAGATCGTCCCAAAATTGCAAACCTTATAATACCACGGTATATTCTTCTTGGACCGAATCTTTTTTTAATAAACTTGCTCCAAGCTATGTTCCCTCCCTTGAAGAAAGTGTCTCATCTATTTCTTCTAATTTTCCGTTTATTTCATCTCATCCATTAGATATACCATTTACATTAGAAGAATTAAACATTGTTTTGTCTTCTGTAAAAGATTCGGCTCCTGGTACAGATGGAATAACCTATTCTTTTTTAATTCATGCAAAACAATTCACATTAGAGTATTTTTTGAAAATTCTTAACTACATTTTTAATTCTGGATTAATTCCTCAAGATTGGAAAACTCAGCTAATAATCCCTATACTTAAGCCTGGTAAGGATCCATCATCATCTTCATCGTATAGACCTATTGCGTTATCATCTGTTATGTGCAAAATATTTGAACATTTAATAAAAAACCGTTTAGAATGGCAAATAGAAAATAAACAGTTATTAGGAAATTTTCAATTTGGTTTTCGGAAGGCAAAAAGTACCGTAGATAATCTGAGTATTTTTTCTACGGATATTAGATTAGCTTTTTCCAGAAACGAATTTTTATGTGCAGTATTTTTAGACATTGAAGCTATGCATATGATAACGTGTTAATTAATATTTTAAATAAAAAACTAATAGATATTGGTATATCTTCCAAATTGGCAAATACTATAGTTGCTTATTTTGTCAGAGGCAAGTTAAATTACGTATATTGAATCAGCCAGATAATCTACCAAGAACTATATGGAAAGGATTGCTACAAGGCTCTGTTTTAAGCCCCATTTTATTTAATTTATATTCATTCGATTTAGATTCCCAAGTTAATTCTTTGTGTCGTTCATTACAATATGCTGATGATGTTATTCTATATTCAAATTCTAAATTTATTGAAACCTGTGAAAATAATTTAAATCAATCGTTAAACCGATTAAATATTTGGCTCTTCAACCTTGGTCTTCAGTTATCCCCAACAAAATCAAATGTTGTAGTTTTCAGTAGAAAAAGAAATATTCCTTCGATTGACATTAAAATTGATAAATCTACTATAATTGTTAAACCGTGTGCCAATTTCTCGGTATTTATTTTGACTCTAAATTAAATGGTACAATGCATATTGATCAAATTGTTTTGAAGTGTGAGAAAAATTTGAATATAATGCGTGTTTTGTCGGGCACATGGTGGGGTTCCCATCCTTTTACTCAAAGACTTTTGTATAACGCAATCGTTAGAAGTCATTTAGATTATGCATCTTTTATTTTGGAGCCATGTAGTAAATCTGCTATTACAAAGATTGATAGTATTCAATCTAAAGCAATGCGTATAATCATTGGTGCGATGAAAACGTCTCCAATTAATGCTTTACAGGTAGAATGTGCTGATCCTCCCTTAAAGAAACGTCGTCAATATTTATGTGATAAATTATTTTTTAAATCATTACAATTTATAAATAACCCGTTGATTCCAAAAGTTAAATTATTATCTGAATATATATTTAAAAATAAAAGTACTAAAAAATATTGGAGAAATAAAAAAGTTTTACCTAGGTTAGTGTATTCTTATTCTAAATTGAAAAATATTAAAGCACCAATAATTTCAAATTCAGCTATTCCAGTATTTTCATCTTCGTATGAGGCTGTTATTTTTGATCCTCAACCAAATATCATCTTAAGCTTGGGGATCAAAAAAGATGAACTAGATTGCAATGAAAAATTCAATAAAATTGTGGCTATTAAATGGCCTAATGCTGATTATTTTTTTACGGATGCCTCTAAATTATCACCACAAGGCTGCGTAGGTTGGTCTATTTACCATCAAAATTCTGACGCTTCTTTTATATATAAAAGTCAAACGGAATCATCTGTATTTACTGGCGAGTGTTTGGCTATTAAACACTGTATTAAATTTATTTTGGAAAACCAAATTAGTACTAGTATAATATTTTCAGACTCATTAAGCTCACTTCATGCTGTCCTTAGTAATCCATTTTCATCTAAACTTAGATCAGAAATTATTGTTGAAATCAAGGAGCTATTGTATCATTGTCATCATAATCATATTGCTGTAGTATTAGTTTACATACCTAGTCATTGTGGCATTTTGGGTAATGAAAAGGCTGATTTTTACGCTAAACATGCAGTGGCTCATGGAAAATTGAACTACTATCAAAATTATAGTTATGATTTAGTTGCCCAAGCCAAGGTTGATTTAGAAAATACCTGGAATAATTACTGGACTAACTCTTCTAAATTCAAAGGTACAACCTCATGTTAATTTAAGACCTTGGTTTACTAAATATAAAACATTTAGCAAGGCAGCTACTTCTACATTAGCACGCATAAGATTAGGACATTGTTGTATTCCCTCTCATCAATATAGAATAAAAGTAAAAGATTCTATTATCTATGTGTGATTGTGGTGGAGGTTTTGGCGATATAGATCATTTATTTTTTAGTTGCAAACATTATTCTTCTTCGTTATATTCTTTCTTGCCATCTCATAACATACCTCTTCCTACTAAAATGAGTCATTTATTATTTTTATTTGATTTTAATATCATATCTCTTATTTGTAAATATATTAATTATTATAATATTAGAGTTTAATTGTAGTTATTATTCAATTGGTTAATCCTTTTTTATTCTTTTAATAAACTAAATTTAATTTTTATATATGCTTAGTTTTGTCTGTTACATCTTGTCTTATGGGCTTTCGCTAAATTAGTCCATTAAAACGTGGAGTATCGCTATATATTACTTCGCTAGTTTTTCTTAGCTACAAGAGTGGTGTAGCATAAATTTTGTCTGTGGCAATATTGTCGCCAAAGTGACAGAAGGCCAAAATCAGAATTGAATTGAATGTATTATATTGACACATGGTTCCATGGGAAAAGTTGTTCGATTCGATCAGCAGAACCTTATATTAGCCCAAAGTACATCCTTTCAAAGTCCTTTTAAAGGTGCAAATATTAAGACTTGCTTGGTGCCCAGGGTTCGAGAACCCACGCCTCCGCATCCCTTATAACCATCAGCGCTTCTTATACTATCACAATCGATTACAGAACAAATAGATTAGACAAAAAATATCATGTGGCCTCATTTATTTTGTGTAACGTCATCATCATGTTTCATATTTTCCTTGAACGCATAGATTATATACGAGTTTTAAAATGCTTTTTATACCTAAGTAAAGAGCGGTGACTCCCGACACAAGTATTGTTATACTCAGCTCCAGTTGCACCAAAGTATCCGTTAAAGTAATTGTAACGATTAAAGTTAAAAATGACGTCGAATGTACCACTTTTATTTTGAAAGATAAATGAATGGTACATTCGACGCCATTTTTAATTTTAATCGTTACAATTACTTTAACAATCACTTTGGTGTAACTCAACCATAATGGGAGCCTAGAATCTGTAAAATGTTGTAACAATTTATTTTCGAATACATAATTTAATTTTATAATCATCATTAAATAAAACAAACTAATGGCAATTCAACTTTTTATTCCAATCAAAGCAATCCACAATGATGTCCACATGTCAGACAAAATCAATTTTAATAAGACAATTTAATAGGTCATATTTTTATACCCTAAACTAAATACTTGTAAAAGTATATCTAATTTAGGCAAGAAATCTCACTAAAAACTAACAACAAAATATAAGTTTGAGATCATACATCATATTTATTTGAGAGCATAATATAATCTTACCAAAGCCTCTACATAGCTTGTAACATATGTAGAATAATACTTTTTTCAAGGCAACTTTAGAACACATTTAGACGAAAATCGTATAATATGAGCAAGATTCTACACACAAAATTCATCATTTCTCATTAAAAACATAGATATTTTATTAAATAAAAAAATAAACAGAAATATGAACTAAGTGTGAAGATCCATATACCTACTTTAAATATATAGCTTTGTGTACATGCTAAATTGTGTTGCTTGCAAATGGTGTACCTAAAGTATATAAGTAATACTTTCCCTGTAGGTACTTTGTTTAATTCAAGCAATTTATTTCTTTAGGCACAAAAGTTGCAATTCACTAAAACAACAAATACTAGAAAAATAGGTGGATCACAGATAGAAGCGTGCACAAATGTGAAGTAACCCTTAAGAGTTATATTATTACAATCTAAATATCTTTTTGGACTGATTTCCTAAATAAAATGGACAAATTTATATTTTATCAAATTAAAAATCTGCTAAATTATAAAAATAGCTATGATAAAAATCCGAAGTTTAACTTTCCAGTAAACTGAAACATAATATTAAAATAAATAAAAAATAGGAATAATATTCGTAGAAACAGTATTCAATACTGAAAATTAGAAGTAGGTATCACACAAAAAACCTTAAGTAGAAATAACCCAAATAAAATTAAAAAAGTAAAAACAAAAATAAATTCTGATAGCAACACTGAAATAAAACTTAAAACTAAAATTGCACAACTAAAAATGTACTTCCCCAATTTATTCTTTGGAATAATTATGCTTAATACTAAATAAATCAATAAAATATAGTAAAAGGAATGAATTCACATAAAAATATAGAGCATGCCGAAATACTAAGTTATTTGGCTAATAAAAAAAAACTTTAACCTGACAACAAATTCATGTTATATAAACTATACTTAAGACTATACCAGACTACATGCTTTTCCTACAATATTAATAATTACATATCACACATTGTACAGTTAAAACAGTTGCCGCCACAGACCGAATCATTTTCCCTCTATTCTTACGTCCGTAATTATAAATCGATCTCACATACTATATTGACACAAGTGACGCCTGTATCTTTTATTTCTTGACTTAACATTTGGTAGAAAGGCAGCTTAACAGCATTTTAGTATATATATAATTTTGTACCTTTCTTATAATATTTTTTTAATAAATAAACTACATTTGTAAAAGAGAATAAGGGTTTTTACTAAAAGTTAATAAAGTGTTTTTTAACAATAGTTGCTGGTGAAAGAGTGATTATACGGCGTTTTTGAGCAAAATATTTCCTTGGATTGGACAAAACTTGCTATTCTTTTGCTTTGAACATTTGTGTAAAGGTATTAAAAATCTTGGCAAGTGCGAAAACTCACTAGAGGGGTTTGCTTTTGTCTTTTCTCGTAAACCTTTTAATAAAAAATATTTATTATTATTTAAATATTTCCTTAATTTAAAAAAAAATGTATAGTTGTTAATGGTTCAAACGGTTATTTCAATATTCTTAATTTGACCAAAAACAGATACCTTTAACTTTAACAGATGCAGATATAATATAAAACCAATGACCACAAATATGAATCCAACAAAGATTTTTTTTTGTTTATAAAACGCCGTATATAGATTGCACTTTTTTTGTCGCAAACAAAATCCAGGGATTGTTCATTATAAACACCGTATATTGCACCTTTTTTGTCGCAAACAGAACCACTCTAAGGCTGAGTTGCACCAAAGTAAATTCTCTGTAAATTTAACGATTAAGTTAAAAATGGCATCAAATGTACCAGTTTTATTTTGATGGTCGAATGACAGCCGGTACATTCGACGCCATTTTCAACTTTAATCGTTACAATTACTTTAACGGACACTTTGGTAAAACTCAGCCTAAGGTGATTAGTGTTTATAAACGCCGTATATTGCTCTTTTTTTCACTAACAGAACAACTTTAAGGGGGCTTAGTGTTTATAAATACGGACGTTACACAAAATTATTATATTTGAGGTAGACAATGAACGCATAGTGGTTGAATAACTAATATTTCATTTGGTTTATGAAATTATTTAACTTCCACCAAACGTTGCTATGCATACTCTCATAGTTTTGACAGGGACATTAAAAAAAATCTGAACTAAGTGTTTTTTTCTTATGAACACGGAGGCATTTCAAGTATATCTTTTGTATTTCCTAAAATTGTCGTGTTAAACTACGAAGGGACATTTGAAATATAAGATTTTGTGCTAGCCAATGCAAATAACATGTTTTATTATGCTACAAAGGCTTTAACCAAAATTGCTAACAAATTTTCCTTGACCTTTTAGATAAAATTTAAAGATCACAAAAAAATAAGTTTGAAAAAACGCAGGCCCTCCTTCGTAGTTTGACCGATTTTTTTATGTATCTATCAGCTATTCATTACAAAATCGTTAAAATCATATTTTAGGCGACAAATAATCTACCCAAAAAATCCACTCAAGCAGTTCTCGCCTTTCTGATATTACCTTTTTCGGCCTCGGAAAACCCTAGAATATTTTCGATGGCGTTAAGATGCCCCTGGTGGTTCTCTGGGTCTGTCAAGAAGTAGTAAATAGCGGACTTAAGGAACTGCAGCGTCACCTCAGGATCTACTGGTCCTTTGCTTATCTTCTGAGACTCCACTATTCGGCGGTACATAGCCTGAAAAGCAAGTTTTTAAATTAAAGCAAATATTTTTTGCGTTGTGGGTATCCAAATATTACATGCAAAATTAAACATTATCTACTAAATCAAAAATATAATAATAATCCCCAGTTTCTAAAACGTTGATTAAATTAATCTACAATCAAACTCAGCTAATAATGTACATAATAATAATAATAAAATGTAGGACAAATTACACAAATTGCTATGGTCACAAACTAAGCTCTAGGCTTGTACTATGTGTACCAGAAAAAATGATATAATACATATTATATTTTTATAAACACCCAGACCATGACAAATTGTACAGAAAAACGTACTAATATTTATTTGCCATGGGTGGGAATCGAACCCACGACCTCCGGATTTAACGCTAAGGGCGCAACCACTAGTCTACGGAGGCTGTCAAATGTATTATCATGTATGGTAATTTTTTTTTGTGATGTGAATTTACACCAACTATGTGTTTTGTTAGCTAATATAGATCATAATATGATCTATATTAGCTAACAAATTAATATATTATATTAATTTGATCAACGTTCTAGAAACTGATTATTCCATTCATACTATTCCACGAGTGCTGATAGTGACGTCATCGCGTCTAAACGTACTTCGTTATACACAAGAATGTAAATATCGTTTTGATGTCACTAATTGGCTATAGTAAACAATGTAAAAATTATATTTAAATGAAGAAGGGACATTTCGTGGTAGCTGTCGGTGTTCAATCATGCGCAGTACTCCATTATCTGTTAAAATCACTATCAGTTCTCGTGAAATAGAGTATAGAACTAATTATTCATATGGCATGAACAACATATTTCACAAAATGCGACAAAAAACATCTATTCCATACATTTTAGTCGCGTACGTATTACTAAAATGTAAGGATCAGTTATTTGTTCATTTTATCAGAGTTGATCCCACAGTGAAAATTAATTCACAAACAGATACCCTTTTTTTACCTTTTTACAAGAGAACTTGTAAAAAGTTGCCCAAAGTTGTAGTGTGAGCTTTATTTTAAAATCACACCTTTGGACAAATCCAATCGAGGCGATATTATTAATTATATTGGAACTCTCTCTAACATGCAATTTAATTTAAATTATTTAAACGCCTTTGCATAACTACGGAAAATTTCATCTTGATGACACAATAACATTTTAAGGCTCAATTATTTTTTATGTGTACAAGGAAACGTTTCACAGTCAAATTATGTATGGGCACATGTTATATAATAGTAGGTACTAGGGCTTGAATATTGGACCATTTTTCAATTCCGGTATTGGGTTTCGATATTAAGCTATTCATATCCGGAATTCCGGAGTTCAAGGCTTCCTTTAAAACTGTTATATAGCTACATCGACATTGATCGACGCGCCGATTGATAAAAATGTATTTATAAGTACTCGATCGAAGAGAAATGTCAAACCCCATATATTTGAGCTTCGATTTCTATCGATCGACGCGTCGATGGGCTTCCCGGTAGTGCCCCTGGGGCTCTAGAGAAAAATCAGGCGAGGCGACGTGTCGTGTCGCCTTCAATCAAAACTGTATAGACTTTGGCAGGTGACAGCATACCTCATGCCTACTGTCACTGTCAAAATACATACGTTTTTGACTGAGGTGACGCGACATGTCGCCTCGCCTGCTTTTTCTCTAGAGCCCCTGGTCCATTAAGTCCTAGGAAGATTGAAGTTCGTAGTGAAATTTCAAGGAAGTGAATGCGTTCAAGCTATTGAAATGATGCGCTAGGCTTCAAATCGGTACAAAATTGTTTATTTTTTTCGATATCGAAATTCCGGTTTTGATTCACCAATTCCGGTATTAAAAACGATTTTAACTTATGTCGGAATTCCGGAATTTTGTTAAAAACGGTTTTAGGTATAATCCAGCCTTATCTATATAACACGGGTCACTAACATGCGCTTATTCGTGCAAATTAATACCAAACAGGTCGGAATATATGCGAATGTATTGTAAATAATCGTAGATATATTCGCGAATATCGCCGTATACCTACTTGTGGGTGTCAGGGACCCGCTTACAATAGTTTAACAAACAATACAGCTTTTATAATATTCTTGTTTATGAAGTTCAACTTTAAGGACACATTCGTAATCGCAAAAGTCCGCGTTCTCCATACAAAATGAGCTTTCGCACTCCAGTAATACTCAATTACTGTTTGTCGCTGAATTAAAATAATATTTTAGTCGGTCGTTGTATTTATTAAAAATTTTTGTTTTGAATTTTTTTTTTTTAATATTATAATACAAAAATATTTATTACCCACCAGAAAGATTTTTGCATACAATTACCAACATAAATAAAACAATTGAACTTCGACTAACAGCCAAGCTGTAAAATTGGAAGTACATAAGTTTGTATGGGCGTCAAGTCGACTATAAAGCCCTTAGAATAAAAACAATAAACCACTACCAAAATAAATAAAAATATTACTAAAAAATGTTAAAACCATTCCACAATACCTACCAAAAAACCAAGATTAACTAAAAAAACATGCTAAGCTGCTGTTAGGAAATTTGTTAGTCAAAATTACAGCCACACTGTGAGAAAAATGTTGCTAAAGTTTATTAGGTATTTAGTCAGTATTTTTTTTTTGGAGCACGGAATGTGACTTTGCATCTACCTGATGGTAAGCAGATATGCAAAGGGCATGAATGGGGACAATGCATTGTTGTTTAACAGCATTGATCGCTCTCACTATGATGGCTAAAAGACGTGGATACGAAGTGGGCGGCGACAAAGACTAATTTACATTACGACTATACTTTAATATCTTCGTTGCTTCATCGTCAAACCAACCACCCATTTCGTAACCGCACCCTAATAGGAGACTGCCACCTCGACAAGAAATCGATGCAATAGTCTCCTGAAAATGGAATAAATAATCTAATAATACGTTTTTTATGTTTTGACTATACTCCATATTTTATTTTAAATTATGTTTTGTAATCGCACCATGACAGAGAAGTAATAATTGACTTGTCTACTAAAGACAATATTTACTTCATTGTGTATGGTAAAAAAATATACAAATATTGCCTTTGATAACTAGTATGTTCATTAAGAAAAATTAGGCCCCAGGTCCTATAATGGAAGAATGTTATACAGGGTTATACCCAATACAGATTTACACCAGTATTCATAAAAACTAATTTGAGCCCTTAAAGAACACTTTAGTTATAAAAGATTTTGTCTCTTTTTTAGCAACAAAAATAAATATAACTAAAGTGTTCATCAAGGACTCAATAAGGCCATTAATCGGTATGAGCTACACCGATTAATGGCCTTATCGAGTCCTTACATACAGGATGGAAAATTATCCTAAATATTAATGATGGAAAATTTTAATGAAAGAAATCATTCCTTTATTTTCAGAAATTACTTGTCACTCCCGGGAATCAAACCAACTAGATGGCAATCAAGTAAAAAAAAACTCCACTTTTATTGCACCAATAGAAAGGGTAGTTCATTATGTTTATTACCTATATGAAAATAAAAATAAAATAGTTCAAAAAAAAAATTTTAACCATTTAAAAAAAATTAAATGCGGCTTTAATTATTTTTGAAAATAAATAAAAGTTTCCTTTCAGTAAAACTTGCCGTTATCAATATTAAGGGTACTTTCCTTCCAACCACGGCATTTTTTTTCCTGTATATGATCATGTGCTCCGTCACTCTTCATCTAGTTTATTCAATGGTTTCTTATCATTTCTACTAACAAAGTTATTATAGATTTTAAGTAAGCCATGCATGTAAAACCATTGATGACAATATTAGGTAAGTAAATTATAAAATCAGTGAAGGATGGCAGGAATTTTATTGTGTTAATTTATCTTGAATTAATGACATAATCACAAACTAATAATCTAAGGGACTATTTATGTGAGAGGAACGCCTTTATAATTTCGCCATACAGATGCAAAAACCGACTTAGTCATGTTTCAGTTTTACTCTGTGGGTTCACCGGTTTTCAAAGGAGGTGTTAGTGTCCTTTTAGGATGCGGTTACAGATTGGGGAGTTAATTTAATGCAGCAGCGCGAGGCTAATTATTCTTTGTCGCCGCCCATTTCGTAACCGCATCATTTAGCCGTCAAAGTGGGATTGATCAATGCTGTTAAACAATAATGTATTTATCGACCCTATTAATGAATTTTGTAGGTCTGCTTACCATAAGGTAAATACAAAGTACATACAGTGCTTCAGTAAAAAAAACTTTCTAAAATAGGGTTAACACTCTAATTTTCACTCAAGGAATATCAGTCTCTTTCCATCAAATATCTTATCAATAAAGAATGAGATAGATACACTGAGAAAAAAATAATGCAACGACATCATTATTTTAGGTTACGGCCTACGTATATAATGCCAAAAACGTACCAGGCGTAAGTAAGTAACTGGCGACCTTACGAGAAATGTATTAGCTCTAATGTCCACGGCACATTACTAATCAGACACTACTCGCACGCACACATATAAACCATTAAGTTGCCGGTGTCCGAACCAACATGTGCGTGTTACCATACATAATGCCTCAGTGTACGTACAGTAATGTTGTGACTTATGTACGATAAGACACGGCGTGCGTACAATAATGTAGTACCTTATGTACGTAAGGCATCGGTAAACGCACAGTAATGTAGTGGCTTACGTACGTAAGGCATCGGTGTACGCACAGTAATGTAGTGGCTTACGTACGTAATGCCTCGGTGTACGTACGGTAATGTTGTGACTTACGTACGTAAAGACTCGGTGTACGTACAATAATGTAGTACCTTACGTACGTAAGGCATCGGTTTACGCACAGTAATGTAGTGGCTTACGTACGTAATGCCTCGGTATACGTACGGTAATGTTGTGACTTACGTATGTAAAGACTCGGTGTACGTACAATAATGTAGTACCTTACGTACGTAGGGCATCGGTGTACGCACAGTAATGTAGTGGCTTACGTACGTAATGCCTGGGTGTGCATACAATAATATAGTAGTTTACGCACCTAATGCCCCGGTGAACGTTCCGTAATGTATTGGCTTATGTACGTGACCACTACATTACTGTAGGTACGCACTAAGGAAAGGATGACATAATCGTACGTAATGTAGTGGCAGGACTAAAACCCACTTTCCGTGGGGAATCGCACAATTTCGTATCACATTTCATTTCTGCTGTTGATACATCTTTACTGTACACTTGCTAAGCCACACTGTACATATTAATACATCCTAACCTTCAGCTAAGGTAAGGAGAAAATATCAAAGTCTGTGTTTAATTACAATATTATTTATTGAATATTTATTAGTAGACATCTTTAGACATTTGAAATAAAATATATTTATTGTTATTATCTTATATAGGTTATATATATATAAAGGTTGTCCTAACAAGAGCGCCGGATTTAAATTTGCCGTCATATTGTTATTACAAGTTGTACGGTGATTTGTTTGACAGTTGTCACGTACAGATAACGCGATTTAAGGATATGGAGAAGTATTCAAACGAACGATTAATTACTATAAAAACACATTACAAAAATGGTGAAAGTTTTGCGAAAATAAGAACTTACATTGGATAATTCAAATGTAATTATTTTATTTCTATCAATAGATTTAAATTCTTCCTGAACGTCATGAAGCTAAAAAAAACGCGCCCCGAGACCTCCAAAGCACCGAGGCTTACATTTCCAAGTAACTGAAAAAAAAAACTAACATTAATAATATTATTTAATTTGTTTATAATTATCTTTTTTATTTTCAAAGATAATGTAGACTATGAAATCCATCCATAAATGGTGGCGACAGTCAATTGACAGTAGCACTACCAGGGGCTCTAGAGAAAAAGCAGGCGAGGCGACATGTCGCGTCGCCTCAGTCAAAAACGTATGTATTTTGACAGTGACAGTAGGCGTGAGGTACGCTGTCACCTGCCAAAGTCTATACAGTTTTGATTGAAGGCGACACGACACGTCGCCTCGCCTGATTTTTCTCTAGAGCCCCTTATCATCACAGTGCCCCCCATAACTGTGAGTAATGGGGTTTCTGCTGAAGTTCTCTGCTATTATAATACACTGTGTGCTAATATTATTAATATAATAGATGCATAAAAATCTAAAAAGCAGGGTGCCAGCGGATTGTACACCTAGTTATGAGACGGCCTTTCTAAAATACTAGAGTAATCAGTCAGATAAAGCAATTTGACAGTTAATTTGTATGAAAGACCTTCAAGTTTATCTATGCTACATAGGTACACTTTATCTGACGATTGAAAACTCAACTCCATTTTTCATTCAAAGAGGTCTTTTTCTACTAAAATTAATGATGGAAGCCGAACAGTCGGCCATCCGTTTTTTGCATCTCATAGAAAATATACCGTACGTAAAAAACTAAATCCGCACGAGTATCACACGTTTGTCAGGTGTCTGTAGTAATAATAATTCGATGGGTGTACCTACCACTGAACGCTAGTAAGAAACCTGTGCACTGAACAAATACCTAGTGTATCTACCACAGAAGTTATAGGCTGTACCTACTATGCTGTAAAATGTAATTATTCAGATTCACAAATAACTCAATATTCACTTACCTTTAAATTTTTCAAATTTGTCCAACTGGCATTTAATCAAAAGTTTGTTCACGTTGCAATTAACAAGACTAGCATCTTCCACGACTTCTACGGTAATCTGCTCCATATCGAGAATACCACTTTTATATTATAAGTATATTATTATTAGCGTTTTTCGCAAAAATTAATACTCTTTCATATTAAAAGTTAAAACTGTTAACGTAGAACAGAACAAAACTTCACGAAACCCGTTAATTTGAAACACAGCACCATTGACGTAAAGATATGTATATCTATGCACAGCACCAACTAATAATAATTTGGGCGCAACACTCGCACGCGCACATTAAAAGTAGGCATGGGAAAAATATCGTATCCTTATAATGCATTGAGAGCATTAAAATAGGAGTGGCGCATTATAATGCACCCGTTACACACCTTATAGGTTGCCGGCTCTTTATAATGCACTGATCGCATTAGACTGCTAGGTGTTGTATGTCAATGTTACTTATTATATTTACATTTCTTGCAGTTTGCCGAATCTTGTAACATACCTACCGCCTAGACAGCGTGCACACAATGTAATCGTGTTAATATTACGAGTTTGCTGGATCTTTTTTATTCTGTGCTGGAAGCAGTCCCAGTAGCTCAGGTTGTTAATTTGTTTAATGTACATGTTGTATAGGAAGCCAGCTGGTACATTATAATGTAACCTTGCGTTTTACGTTATTCATCTAATGTGTGATCAACACTTTATGGAAACTTTACTTTGTAAATCGGATGTGTATTGAATTTTTTTGGAACTTGTTTCATAAGCCTAGCTGTTGGTGCATTAAAATGCAACCGTAATATTACTAGCAGTGGGCTGTGTTATTAGGCCTAGTGTCCTGTACATTGTTAAAGCTTTAGCATTGTACGAACATTATAATATAAGGAAACGTTTACTCCTTACAATGTTGCGACATATTTGTAAAGATCATGAGGCATTATCCAACCACGTACATTTCGGTAGCACATAAGATATTGTTACGGTATACTTATCATCATGACGTGGTAACAATAGTAAGGAGTCAGCCTACGTTTACGTAGTTGGCAGTAAATACATTATAAAGATTGTTCATGCAACTCGACGTGTTTGTAATTTACTACGTACGTACGTAAGAATCAACTAAAATAAAGTTGCGGAACCTTTAATTTAGACTATGATGCACATACAGTAAGGTAATGTACGGGCAGGCTTAATTTTTTTCTCAGTGTATCTGGAGTAGGGAATACAAATTGTAAGAAAAAAGTTGGGGTTAGGTTAGGTTAGTCAGTTTGGTCTGGCAGATATATTCACAAGAAAATAACCAGTAATAAAAAATCCCATTCTCAAGGTCTCAATTAAAGTAAATAGGTAGATATAAGTTTTATTATTCAAATATTGCAGTTGGTACTATTTGCAGTGACCATGATTTAATATGTAGTTGTAAATACTATAAATTAAGAAAATTGTGGCAAGGTCAAGCAATCTAAATTATAAAAGATTTTAATATATTGAATAAAAATATATGTAATTAATAATTATACATAAATTATTCTTTGAATTTATATTGTGCCTATTTTATGTAATGATTACTATAAAAAAAAAAATACCAATACAGGTATTAAGACCCAAAAACCTATTATCACTAAGTAGTTTCAAAAGATTTCACAAAATAATGATGTAAAACTTTGGCAACATTTTCTCAAGAACCAGTGCATAAAAGCTGTGTAATAAAAAACCTATAATAAAGTGTCAAGTGACTTCTAAATTCTTCGGAAAATCCAACCTTTCGAGCTCCGAGGACCCACAAAGATACGGCCTCCTTTGCACTGAGGAGAGCCCGTGATGAGGTCTCTGCCTTGTATGCTGTATCCTGTAATGCCACTACAATTAAGCCACCCGTTATGGCCACTACATGCAATCATCTACCAATACATGTTTGAAAGTGGTTAAAAGGCACAATAGTATTAGTAACAGCAGGTATATATAATCAGCTGCTTACATTCATGTAGTAGGTAAATACATATTTTTAATAAACAAATTCAAACTTTCAAGGTATATTAACAAACATGTGAAAGAGAAATATGTTAATAAGGAAGGAATTATTCAGAAATTTCAATCAATAAATAATAATTGTAGTTTGTTTTTTACCCGAACATTTTCCAGCTCAGTCTGTGTGATCTGCAGCTGTTCCAGTAACTCCTGCAAAGATACCCTGCTCTCTGCTCCAGTACTTGACTCACCTTCCTGAAAAAATATTTGATATCATTTTAATAATATATAAAAAAAAAAAACATTTTAATAATAAAAGGTACACTTGCATCAACATTTACACCAAATCTATTTTGAGTCAAGGACATTATACTTATACAGGCATAATAACTAAAGGCTGAAATATTTTGTTATTTCAAATATTCTTTTATCAAATATCTTTGATATGATTGTTTAATTTTATTACTTTTGCAATTGTATATGGTAAACTGAATACATTAGTATTTAAAAAGCATGCTATTTTCTAATATAATATTTGATGTTAACCAGACCTACAAAGTACATGAAATCTCCCTCCTCGCCTTCGGCTTCCTCTACTATAACAATAGTAGTGATACATAAAAACTGTATAAAACACATTAATGGCAGCAGCTATACTTTGGTTACTAATATTGATAAAAAAACAACATACCTTATCTAATTCAAACTTTGCAGCTTCGACACCCTTGTTGTACATCTGCAGATATATGGTGCCATGTTTACTCTCTATGTCTTTCAGCTGCTGGCTCACCTCTTCAAGCTGCTTTTCCAGGGCATGTATCTTATCCTTGGCCTGCTCATAGTTTGGCAATAACTCACAGTAGCGACTATTTACATCAGACAACTTCTGCAATAGAGCCTCCACCTTATCATTATGGAGTTTCTTCAACTCCTGCGTCTCCCCTACTTGAGCCCTCATTACATCTTCAATTTTCTTGTCATAAAATTCTATTAAACTTCTTCTTTCAGCTTCAAATTCATTTACTTCTGTCATACAACAAACATCATTAGTGTGCAGGATGGATTCTTTGGAGTGGAGGGACAAATTAGTCAAATCATCAAAATGGCCAGAATCTGTAAAGGAACCTTGCATTTCATTTCTACTATGTGTTGGGGTTTGTGGCTTGAATAGAGCACCATCTGTAATGTCATAGCTAGCATCCCGTTGCTCATGCTTTTGTTCATTGAGCTCTTCATCTGCATTCTCTCTTATGGTCACTATTTCACTGGAATTAGACTTTTCATCGGGTGAACAAACAACTGCTTTATGCAGGCGCAGCTCAACAACTTCTTTTGTTAAATGGAATATTTCACTGTCCTTTTTTTCTAAATCTTTTTTAGCTTCACAGAGGAGGCTTTTGAGTCTTCTAATTTGCTTTTGTGCACGCTGGGTAGGAGTCAAATATTCATCCCCAGCGAGTCCCGCATGAGATGAGCAATGTAAAACATATCTCATGGAGCGCCCACTGAATGTAGTTCCATTGTATGGAGCATATCCTGCGTCCATGGAAGTGGCTGTGGCAGCGCTGCCATAGCTATGCAAAGAGTCATCATCAGGAAGGTCCTCGGGTGAACCCGGCGGCGTGTGTGCCGAATCTGTAGCACTTATACTATACTTTCTGTCCATACAGCGGTCTGGCGATAATTTTAGTCCTGATTTATGGTTTTTGTGTAAGTTTGAGCTGAATGACTGAAATAATAATGAATAATGTATAGTATCGACTGTCTAGCTACGCAAATTAAATATACATGAAGGGGAAAATCCAGATAATATTTTCGCTCTTGTACTTAACTTACAAAAACAAAAATAACTGTACTTACATGACTTCTTTGGCGATGGTGGTATTCCTCGAGGCGGAACCCATCACTGGCGTGTTTGGGAGGTGAGTTTTCCGTGATTACAGGAATTAACTTTCTGGTACTAAGCGGAGAACGTTGCACCATTTTTTCGCCGCGCAATCGCAGTGACGATGTGCGACGAAAATGCCCAATATTACCAGCGCAGAAATGTTCCTCCCGAACATCAGTTGAATATCTTTTATTGTTTAAATTGTTCATCATGTATTTTTTTAATGCTACACCATACTGCGAAAAAATAACAGCTGTAAAAACACGTGCGAAGGTTATTATTTTGTTTTGTTGAATGAAAAATAACTCGAATGACCGAAATGATTGAACTGACTACTGACAGAACGGAGCAGCGCGGGCGGCGGGCGCGAAAATCAGCAAACAAAAATGTTTAGGTTGGTTAGAAAATTATTTGCAGACTTTGCAGCAGTTTCTAAATTCAAATCTGTACTATACAGTAAACTCGTAGGTTTCGTGTCTGGAAGTCGCGAGAAATAAGTACATACCTAGGTAGGTATTAGAAATTTGAAGGATTTTTTAAAATCTTAGTAGTTTTATTAAATCACGCAAAATCAATCATTCAATTCAAAATCGAATTACTAAAAGATTTATTGGTAATATTAACCCCCATCTTCTACACTTCGACACTTTGGTACAACTCAGCCTTAAAACTAAAATTACATCAATGTTATTGATACGTTTAAAGTTGTAAGTACCTAGTTCTTTTTTCAAGAGAAGGCTTCTGAATGTTTTATTTAAAAAGAATATGAATTATATTGTACCAACAACTTAAAATAAAATAAACCCTACTAAAACAAAACATGTTAAGTATGTTATTTTTTATAATAGGTAGGTAGGGTAGACCGGGTACAGATGTACCATTTTATCTTTAAGGTTAAATTGTGAGATAACTGTTAATATTTAGGCAATAGTGTCAATACTTAATGATACTTAGCTTATTTGGCTACAAGTTAGCATTATCTACGCATCTAAAGAAACAATACAATAATATATATTTGCGTTTAAACAGAACGGGAGAATTGGTACAAATGTCCCCTACGCTGGGGTCAACTGTACCATAGATTTGAAGAAACGAAACACAATGTTTTAAATAGAAATATGTAATTTTTTAAATGGTTACATCTCAACAAAACATATAGTAATTTAACTAAAAACTGAACACAACTAAAATTCGCAAATTTAATGAAGATAAAATTTTAAAACATAAAACCGGATTTCCCTCTTTAAACAACAAAATCTAAATTAAAGACTATAAAATGTGGTTCTTTAAGCCTTATGAGCTACATTTTTATACTTATAATTCTAATAATCAGTCAAAAATAACGTAAATTGTATATGGAAAATCACGTGGTACAATTGTCCTTGTGGTACTACTATCCCCTGATACAATTATCCTTACAAAGTATCAATATTTTTAATTAGCTGAATATTCTTTATGTTTCAAGAATGACCATTAGCTAAACAGTCCTAAATTTTCATTATGATAACATTTTCATTGTTCGTGGCCATATTTTAGTATGATCCACCCTGAATAGAAATAAATAAACCGTCAACATAGCGATGTGTACATTGCGTTAAAGGGGTTAATTGTACCGCGGGTACAGTTTGTACCGTTACAACCATCCCCGAAAAATTGATACAATTATCCCCTCTAGGTCATTTTATCGAAATGGCTAAAATTCTCGTGTATTTGAGCTCAACACTACACAAATACGATTACAATATAATGCCAACAATTTTACAAAACTTTTAAACTGACACGGAGTACATAATAATGCTTTAATGTTCTGTTATGACTAAAAATAATAGATCGAAAAAACTTATTTTGGAGGCCTCAAAAATTCTCTTCGCCGTCACAAGCTTTCTCGTCTAGCTGCGTTCATGCGAGGCTGGCAGTTAGAGGGGACGCCTCCTAGTGGGCCCCTGACTCAAAGTCAAAAATATACAGCGCTTAGTTTTAGAGATATTTGCGATGCTACTACCGTACCCTGCTACAACTGTACCCGGTCTACCCTACTATCGACATACCGCGTCCATCCACGGAATAAATAAAACAATAAAACAACTTGTTTTATTTATTCCGTGGCGTCCATCACTTGACCTATCTCTCCAAAGAATTTAAGCTATAATGTAGGTTTTACGTGGTCGCCGAATTGGTTAGACCTTAGACTTAAAGACACTTCCCTGATTCAAACCCCGGTGTGTACCAATAAGTTTTTAATCTAAAAATGTATGTACATATGTTTAACAACACCACTATATATATATGCTTCGGAGAGCACGTTAATATGTCGGTCCCAGTTTCATTGCTCATGTCCACACATATGCAAAAACCGTCAAGTGACGTCATATTTCGGTTTTAGTCTGTGGGTTCACCAGTTTCCAAAAGACTATTTCATAGATTTATTGTTGAGGTGGTAATAAATAAAAAAAACATTAAAACAAATTTGGAGGGAAACAAAGACACTTTTTTGATACATATTGTATTAGGTACAGCACAGCACATCAAATTTATGCCAACAGGTAGTAGGTACCTAGTATTATTTCAGGGTGCGGTTACGAAACGGGCAGTTGAATTGACGACAAAGCAGCGAATATATTAAAATAGACTCGTAATGGAAATTCGACTTTATCACCGCCCATTTCGTAACCGCATCAATTAGCCGGAATAGTGGGAGCGATCAATGTTAAACAACAATGTATTGATCGATCCCCATTTATAGACTTTGTAGGTCTGCTTATGATCAGGTCGATACAAAGTCACGTGCTGTGCTCCAATAAAAAAAAACACTTTAATTATGTCAGCCAATTTTTTCGTCAAAGTACGTTCGTGTTTGAACAAGGAAATAATTAAGTTTAATACCTAACAAGTAGGTAGGTAGGTATTACAGAAAATTAAAACTGCAGCTTCCTAGGAAAACGAGCGTGTAGAAAGAAACACATTTATAATCTGATTGTGCAACTAACGCAATACAGCTAAAATGTATGCGCCACTCGCTTCTTATGATAAATTAACTATACAATCTAGGTAGGTATATTGTTTGAGAGAGACAATGTTCTTAGCAAACCATGGATTCACCGTGCGGGTGCCGGGTCCATCGCGTGGTTGAAAGGCAGGGGAATGAACTGCAGCGTTCCCGGACTTGAGACCGCGAAGTAGGTTTAAAGGCCTTTTGAACTCTTACCTGCACTGTGTTCACTACCCTCTCTACTCAACGAAATATTATATGATCCTGTTAGCGCCATCCTGGAAACACGCTCCATAAAAGTTCCGACGGCTGTTCTCGGAAGGCCAAGATCCTTCAATAGACGGTGCAAAGACCTTGCTGGAATTCCTCTTGCACCAACTTCCACTGCATAAAGTTGAGTTTTAAAATTCTCAAAAGTTATGTAAAAGAAAACATCGTATTCATTCCCTGCTTCGCGGTCTCTTCGGAAACGCTGCAGTTCACTCCCCTGCCTCTCAACCACGTGATGGACCCGCCACCCGCACGGAGAACCCATAGATAGCTGTCATTATCTTTGTGATTGTATTGAAAAGTTCCTTAGGTCTAATTTTCTTCGAAAAAGAATTAAATTTTTCTTAATTTTCTCCTATATATTTTAAGGTTATTTTTATGTACATCAATATGCTTTTTTTTTCAATAGCGTGTTTTGGCATATCACCAATGCCCGTCTTAAGGGAAATATACAGGAATCTCGATTACGAGATCAGATTGGTGATGATAATGTTATTTTAAACATACAAGTAGGTAAATATATAATATAAAAAAAATTATGGATATGTTGGTTAGATAGAACATAAACACTCAAGTTTTTAGTTCACGAGTTCAAAGCCCGATGTGTACCGATGAGTTTTTAATGTCAAGAAACAAAAGTAGATAGATACCTACCTAAATTTGTTAGATAACACTACTATAGTAACTCGGACAGCGATCCTAGTTTCATTATAACCTAAGCCTATATAACACTGAGCTTGTCACTTGTTCGGTGTAGATTTAGAATACCAAACGGTAACGACGAGATATGAATAAAACCCTAAACTAACACTGGGTAGGTACCCTAAGTCGTCCAGCGGCCATGTTCTGTTTCTTTTAGTTAGATCGTCAAAATAACGAAATCCTTTACACCTCACGAAATGCTAAAACCTGTCAAAGCAATAACACCTGTAACACAAAGGCATAAAGTGCTTGCCTTTTTAGTTATAGTTGTTGCTGATTGTTCAATGTCATTTTTAACGATTTTTTTTTTGTTTTTCCACTATTGGAAAGGCAAAGATTTTTCAACCATACAGCCTAGTCTGATTTCATTTCCGGTTCATTTTTAAAGAATTTCGTTATTTTGACAAGTTGACGTTTCCGTTTTAAGAATCAGAATGTGACCGCTAGCGCTCTTTAACATCGCGTAAGGAACCCTTGATGGTACCGATACCAATGGTACACTTGAAACACTTGAGTATTTATTATAAATTCGGTAATGATGAATATACACACCAAACAATAGAATTCAAGTAAAACAATAGAACCTATTACCACTAAACAAACCGAACAAACTATAGAAATTAAAGATTATAAGAAGAATAATAAATTTTAGACCTTAAAAGCTTACATTTAGGATATAGTATCTAGCTTAAATTTATTATGAAACAATAAATTTTTGATTGAACAATAGTTACACTATATGTACTCACATATTCATAAAAACCTTGGTGCACTCATATATTTTATTTCACTATACTAATTTCACTTATTCACTACAATTACCTAAATAGGTAAGTAAGTCGTTTCATCACATAATTTTCGTTGTATCGCAATGAATTACATAAAAAAAGAACTCTAACATCGTAAATAACGTAGAGTAAACCATCGTAGTTAACTTTTACACTAAGAATGTTGCAGTAGTACTTCTTGCGTGTTAGCCAATGCTGTCACGGTATCTGCTTGTAGACGGTGGAAGGAGGCGGCCCGAGGCTAGCGCCCTGCGAAACCGCCTTTCCAACATCAATTTTCAAAGAATTGTTGTTATGACATTTTTATTTAATCAATAGGTTGCATTGGTTTAGTTTAGGCAACGCTTACCTTGTAGCGGGGGGGTTTTTAAGATGTTTAAAAATGAAAGATTAAGGTGGTTTAATACAAGTTTATTTAAAATATAGTAGATATTTACAAGTAAAGTTGGTTTTGAGTACAGTAACTATATAAGAGACCTACCTAATAAATGTTAACCCTGCCTACAATGGATATGCCTATTATAAACTAAAACTCTGACCGTATAGTATAGGAAGATTGGAGGGACTGACGAGGGACAGGCTCGAGGACCGGCACGTCGACTGGCACGTAGACTGGCACGTAGACAGGCGACGGCAGCAGATGTAGGCAGGCAAGCAGGAAGGCGGCGCACGATGGCAGCAGCAGCAAGCACGCACGACTGTAGCAGTAGCCGCACACAATGAGGCGAGGCCTCGTCTCTTAGGCTGACGCCTGAGACGAGGACTCAGATGGCCTCGACTCTCAAGGCTCTAGGCCTGAGGTGAGGTCCGTGAAGCAAAGGCTTGCGGCACGATGACGGCAGCAAGGGGAAGGCGGCGGCACGACGGCAGCACGCAGACAGCGAGCGGCACGACTGTAGAGGCAGCCGCACACGAAGAGGTGAATTCCCGTCTCTCAGGCCAATGCCTGAGACAAGAAGTCAGATGGCCTCGTCACTCAAGGCTCGAAGCCCGAGGCGAGGTCCTGCAGCACAAGGAGGTTCTCCAACCCTCAGAGCAGACGCCCGAGCGAAGTGGAGTCTAGGCAAATCCCGGAGGCCGCAACTCCAGGATCCGGAGTCTTCAAGGAAGTGTGACAGGATCGGGCCTGGTTCTCGACGTAGCAGGTTCAAGGTTTCAAGGATGAGAACCAGTCGATCACTGCCACTGTACCTAGACTTCTTCTTCTTTCTTAAGCTTCCTCGAGACTGACGAAAAATCGCCGGTCCGAGATATTTAAAGACGATTTTAGAGCTCTACGATTAAATTTCATATTTAGTTTTAATTTATAGGGTGCCAGTATTTTTTCGGGTTAGTATAGGAACTTTTGAAGCTACCTAGCGGTCAGAGGAGACGCTAAGATTTAGTGTTTTAAGTGTCTAAAAATGTGAAAATACCTAAAGAATATGTTTTAATTTACAATATTACCTAATACATACTCGTAGTTTATATAATTAAAATTAAAATTGAAAATGTTAGGAATCTGATTTGATAACCAAAGCCTAACTTTTCATGAAAACTAAATGAAAAATTTGGAACGTTCACAGAAGGGAAATTTCTAGCTGTCAAAATTCTGGAGTATTACATACAAATATTAACCAATTTAACCATGTTTTTACTACCTGGAATTTTCCCTGAAAATGGTGTATACATTTGGTGGTCATTTAAAAAAAATGTATGAAATGATATGATATGAAGACAAATAAAATAAAATACATAAATATAATATGGAGCGGGTGTAACGTGACAACCTATAGTTTGACTTTTAATTCGATGCAGTAGTTTGACATTTTTTAAAGATTTTAACATGTAAATTACGAAGATAATATTTAAACATTAAATTAATAGTGATTTATTAATTACTAACTGAACCGCGCAATTTAGTCTGCGTAACTTTAACCGCAGCGCACCAAATGGACGCTATAGAATAAGGCTTCCTTAATAATTGTTTCAGATTAAAAATAAGTAGAAGTGCATTCACAGATAAAAAAAAAACATTTGAGTTAACATACGATGTTACTTAGAAAAAAATATGCTATGATCGACCCTTTTAAATGCAATCATAAAAATATAGGTGTTCTTTTTTTAGTTAGTGGGTTCGATTCCCGAATCAGGTTATTTTTCAAAAATCTGTGAATGCAGTTCTACTTATTTAAAAATTAAATTAAGACTACTTTTAGATTATTTTTCCGTCATCTTCAATATTTAAATTGCGTCCCAAAAGCAACAAAATACTAGACCGAGGAAAATTATTTTTACAGAAAAACATGCATATACTGCCCCAAGAGGAATCGAACCCATGACCTCCCGATACGACAATGGCGTAACCATGGAGGTCGTCATACTACCTTAGTATTAATAAGTCAAGAACAAATACGAACTAAGCAACAAGCTGCATTGCAGCTATATAGCTGTGGTTTTTTTTTCGATAACTTGAAATATCAAAGTTTATGTTGCGTCATATTATATGCAACATAAACTTTGAATTTCAATTTGATGTTTTGCGTTCATTTATACGTTACATCAAACGTACGTAATACATTACTTGTTTCTCTACAATACCAAAACAATGCGATAATGGAAAACATTTAATGTGTGATATTTTGTGGCGTTTAGACAAAGAGAACAACCAAATCGAATAGGTTAGGTTACACATAACGATTGAGTTTTTTGCATATTGTTATTGCACAATTAGCTTGCAAGCACTCGACCGTTTTGTGTTAACCAGCAGCCATATTCTGTTTCTTTTAACGGAAACTTTAGCTTGTCAAAATAACGAAACTCATAAAAATTACATTATAAAACAACCATAGTCAAAAAGTCATGCACTCTATTTGTATTGCAGGTGCTTATGTCACGAAAGCTGTAAAGATTGCGTTTCATGGCAGAACTTAACTAAGATTTGGCCCTTTTGGCAAGATTTTTATGTAAAAATTATGGCTAATAATTTTCGAATTTCGTTGGCTATAAAACAATTATAATAGGTTTCAGGTAAAGTTTCAGGTTTGAAAGTTTGTTCAGGGATCCCGAATCCGCCACTGCGCAGGAGGTTTCAATGCGTCATCGAGTGAGTTTGTTTATTCCGAAGCGTGTCCCTGAAATCGTTCTCCAAAATCAAAAACACTTTACAGGCATTTTATACAGGGTGATTTTGAAAGGATGTACTTTGGGCTAATATGAGATTCTGCTGATCAAATCGAACAATTTTCCCAAGGAACCATGTGTCGCAAATGAAAAAATGTTTGGCTTCCCAATACATATTGATTATCATTACTAGTTTGTATGGAGAAGGCAATTTTTTTTTTCATATTCAACAATAGGATGGGAAAATTGTTTGATTTGATCAGCAGAACCTCATATTAGCCCAAAGTACATCCTTTTAATGTAATCAAAAAAATTCACCCTGTATAAGTATAAAGAGTAGAAAAAACTTGGTTAGGCCTCCATACCTTCTACAGATACCAACAAATTTGATGAACTTGTAGCTGACGTAAATTAAAGATCTAGGTCAAATTAAATAAAAACGTACCTAATGCAATGCAGCCAAAACCGTTGAAACAATGATTCTGATAAGTAGGTTACTTTATTTAGCGGATTTAATTAAAATTATAAATGGTATGGGTTCAATGACCAAGTATAATTATTGCAATTAATTTGATAGAACCTTAAATATTAAGAAATCTTACCTACCTTTTAAATAGGCAAGATAAGATACTCCTTTTAAAAGTACTGAACTACGAGTAGATTAAAAAAAAAAAAATAGATTTTAAAAAAATCTAGAAAAATACAATGTAGTTAATTTTTTTTTTTTTTTTTATAAGAGCTCGGCATGTGACCTCACATCTACCTGATGGAAAGCAGTATGAAGGTCCAAGAACAAATGCAACCAACAATTACGATCTACGTAACCGTTGATTGCACCTATTATGCCGGCTTAAGATGCCTATTCACGCTTCGTTTAAAGGACTCGAGATTATAGGAAGAAGGAAACACGCGAGCAGGTAGAGGATTCCACATTTTAATAGTGCGACAGATATACGAATCACCAAATTTTTATACATATTTATTATTTTTATATTTATTTATATATTATTATACAATAAAGTTATTGTATAATAACAAGATTGTATATTATTATATCGAAATATGAAGTAACGTGGCTACAAATTAGTTTATTTTTGTACTTTTTAAATATTTATTAGGTATGGGATATACGACATATTGACTTTGCGAAGGTAAGCGTAATTGTACAGCATAGCAATTTGAAGAATCGCAATAAAATCCTCCACTAATTCAGCAAATTGCGCTAAATTAGGTAAACTAGTAGTGACCCATAACATAAAGGTATGGCTGGTAAACTGAAATCTAAAACTGTACGGATATACCGATGCCTACTGACTTAATGGTAAAAGATGGCCTCTATATAGAGATTCAGATAAACTTAAGTATAGGTACTAGTAAGTATAGGTACTAGTAAGAAAATAGGTACTGCTTAAAATTAATTAACTGATCGAAAGAGTTCAGGAGTAGGTATATGAAAAATAAATTGAAAGAAGAGCGCACGCAGGAATGATGAATGGTGCATAACCACATAATGGGCAGATGAAAAATAAAAAAAGAAAGCAAAGTGATGATGACATAGCGATGAACCAAATAAGCATATTAATAATAATGAGGTGAAGGGCAAACGTGACCACGGCAGATCAAGACACACGTATTAGAAATGTAATTTATTTGTCGAAATCATCGTGCAAGTAGAAGGACACAAATGGAGTCTTGAGAGACAAGGCAAGGCCCCAATTATTGCTTACAAAATGTAGATATTTGAAAATGAAGTCAAATCAATGAATATAGTTTTATACATTTTGAAAGGAACATAAAAAGGCTGCTGACCTGATGATATATAAATAAATAAATAATATGTTCTTATTATACGTGGAATCGAGTTCGGCGTCAATGAAGCGTAACAAATTGGCTGGCTATGTGGTACGCGGCAAAATCGATCGGGAAGATGCGTCAAAGCGGACCGGCGACGACACGCAGTGACTAAGCTTACGACATACTCTGATAACGACGAAATCACTCTTTGATTGGAAAATCAGCCGCGGTTTTTGTAGTCAGTAATTATTTACTTGGAAAATCTAGGTATTTGAATTTTTGCATGGGAAAGTGGATTCTGATTATATTCGTGCACATCTTCGTTGGTTTTTGTTGATGCTACTTTTTGCTTGGTACTTATGTAGTGGACGTAATTTAAAGGACCAAATTGCGAAAATTTTTAAATCTGCGATTAATATTACAATTTAAAATTACCTACAATTTCTGGTTTGAGTTTTTAGGCTATACAATATTTAGGCGTTGCGTCTCTTAGTCGCAGTTCATCAGCCTCTTTTTATATCGTGACGAATTGTAACTTTTTGGGACTGCTGCAGGAGAATAATTTTGGAGACAGCGATAAATTAACAATTCGAACAAACTTTAGTTTGAATGTTTTAAATATATTAGTTATTATTTAGTTAGTACCAGTCGATTTTTTGTCTATTTCGTAAAATCTCCTAATACCTACTGTAGCTTTTTATTTAAGTATCCTTATCTGCATCTTAGGATTAGAATGTTTTAAATACTTTCTTTATCGAAGAAAAAGGTAGAGATAAGTAGAGTCAGGTAGACTTTGCTTTAAAAAAATAATACAATTCACAACTGCTTACTATACGTTCCAATTTGACCGGGATTTCATAGATTTGTTTCAATCCCGCGAATACTTCTTCTGACTGGTCCAAAATAATAAAAAACCGGAGTATTATGTATTTTGTGGTATGAATTTAAATTAGGAAGAGAAAAAAGCTCTAAAAGAAAACTTTAATATCAGATATAAATAAATTATTTGAAATTCAGAATAAAAAATCTTTAAGATGGAAAATGTGGAGAAGCAAATTTTTACTTTCTCAAATGGTTACTAAGATAATAGATTTATTTTGAAGTCAAAATTTCACCGCTATTCCCTTTTATACGTGGCCGAGTTGATTAGACCCATTAGAGTCCGGTTAAATCACCAGTGTGTACCAATTATTTTTTAATAAAAAAAAATGTTTGACAACAGCACTATTGTGCCTCGGAGGGCACGTCAAAAGTTTCACTGTTCTGTGTAGGTAGACTCATACCATCTGCTACGACAAGGTGGGAATAAAACCCTTATCCTGGCACGTCTAGGGGCGGCGCCCGAGACCACCTAGAGGCCTCAGGGTACCCAGCGGGGGGATTTTTAATCCCACCTTATCGCAGCCGATCTAACAAGTGGCTAGATTGTCGCGATGTTTTGATTCACAAGTTGCTATAGTAAAACTGGGACCGACATTTTAACGTGCTCTTCGAGGCACTATAGTGGTGTTGTTAAACAAATGTACATACATTTTTAGATTAAAAACTCATTGGTACACACCGGGGTTTGAACTTTGAACCTAAGCGTTTTTAAGTCTAAAGTCTAACCAACTCCACGTAAAATTCTACGGAACTCCTTGCAATAATAAGTATTTGTACTTAGGAGTATTGTTATTCACAAACAACGTGTTTTGTCAGCCCTTACTCACTCAAGACAGGATGCCGTGTTAATTGGATCGTGTCATTTAGAGCCACGAAGTTGAGCTACTGGATCCAGCTTGCTTGCTATCCTTATAACGAACGTATACATTCCATTAACTATAAAACATGCGGGTGTCGTCTACTATAGCATAAGTTTTGTACGGTGGCGCCAAGGGGCACTAACAAAAGTATTTCTACAAAAAGATATATAGAAGACTCAATAAGGCCATAAGTCGCCTCTTTAAAGAACACTTTAGTTACAGAAGGTTTTGTCTCTTTTACGCATATTAACTTTTGTTGCTGAATAAATAAGACGAAACCTTCTATAACTAAAGTGTTGTTCAAGGACTCACTAAGTTTTTATGAATACTGGGGTTAAAGTACAAAAAGGTCTCCAAATCACTATTATTTGCATGATACGACAATAATATGCATATTAGAGTTATTTTAATCGCTAAATAATGACCGTCTTCGTTGACTAGTGGTTGCGATTTTGGCATTGTATCCGGAGGTCGAGGGTTTTATTCCACCCATGGCAAAAAAAAGTGTAAGTTTAACAAATTACACTTTTTTTTTCCATTGTACAGTTTGTCATGGCCTGGGTGTTTATAAAATGTATACTAATTATAAATACGAAATCAAGCTTGTTACGTTTTTACACATAAACCGCTGAACCAATTTAGATGCAATTTGGTATGGACATAGTTTGAGACCTTGGGAAGGACATGTATCACTTTTCGATATAGCTGAAAGGGGTGCTGTTATACATTTTATTAAGAGTCTTTCTAGTTGTTAAGTATATTTTAGATTTTTTATTTAGTGAAAAAAAAAAAACTTATTGTCTTTAGCTTTATTTAACTGACTGTCAGTATCTAAAATATAATAATTCTGACGTCCCAAATATTATTTATATTTATTATAGGTAAAATTGAAATCTAAAAATATAATAAAGTGCAATTTTTACACAAATAGTTTAAATGCCAGGATTTAGAAGATGATTTTTTAATTATTCGTAGTATTTTAGATTTTCCGTGCGATGAAAGTAAATGAGAAAATATATATAGGACTGAGTGCCTGATGTTTTAAAAATGACGAAGTTGCTATAACTTTTTAACGGTTATCATTTGGATATTTATTTATTTTTTGTGAATATGTCGAGAAGTACTATTAAATGCTCGCATAGTCAACTTTTGCTTCTACTCAGCCTAACATGGCGTTTCAAAGGATCACTCAATCTAAAACGTCTGGATTGAGAGATCCATGTTTTGCCTTATATCTTCTTCATTTTACCTCCAAATATTTTGAATTCTTATGATTATTTCTTACGATGTGTGTACTGAATGTTAGTAGAAAAAATATAACATAGAGTAAATACTTCTAAAAATTTTATTTTTTATTTTTCCAGAAACGTCAAAATTGAGAGCTCCTATTTTTGGACGCTAACTTTTTCCTCGCCTTTACAAATTAAAATATTTCATATAAAAGTTTCTGCATTATGCTACGAAATGCCAGCATAGCCATTTTGCTTGGTTTTGATTAGATCTCTCAATCCAGATGCACATGCCAGCTTGGCCTTATTGTCATCTGCTTAACCTTGTTATCAGTTGCGCAGGGACTTAACCACTAGGCTGGGGCCGCTTGTTTATATATATTATTTATATATATTAATACATATATTCTATAAACATCCAGACCTTGGTAAACTGTACAGAAACCTACTAATATTATTATGTAATGAGTGGGAATCGAACCACTAAACCACGTTGTAGGTATAACCATGACTCTCGAAATAAGGAACTCTAAAAAGTTTAATGCCACAAAACATGTGTCTCTACATTTCTTATTTTTTACATCAGTTGAAGTTCATAGACACTTGGCACAAAAAACTCAAATGAATCAAACTCCGAAGGCCTAAGAGCCTGTTGGGGCCTAATTGGATATAAAAGTGGAGCCTTCAACCTTGCTCGGTTGTCTTGGAGGCCACTCACTGCTTTTTTTCTGTCGCACTGTGTCCATTGAAACTTACTCTATTTATATCTCACATTTTATACAATTAAAGTTCCCGTAGTATTTATTTATTTTATTTAGGGCCGATATATCAATTTATACATAATTATAAAATTATTCGACGTTTAACCTTAAAAACTATTAAATTTATTTGTTCTCCATACAGTACGTTTGTCATGGTCTGGGTGTTTATAAAATATAAATTGTATTATATCGTTGTTTCTGGTAGACATAGTACAAGCCTAGAGCTTAGTTTGGGACCAGAGCAATATGTGTAAACATCATTATTATTTTCTTGAATATTTTTTTAACTAACAATGAAAATATAGATCATTTGAATTTAAACCATACTTACTTCTAGTGAGTGTATAAAAATAATAAAGAAACTTGGGGGGTTTGATAGACGATTAATGGTGGATTCCTATGATCTACGGTAAAGGTCGGGTTTATTGCCATACAATAATGTAAACGTCCGTAGCTTGATCTGCCATTTAAAGCAGCAAAAACCAACCGTATTCTTTGATACACGGATTAAAATAAATTCTTGGAAACAATATCGTTTTGGTCAAGACATATAAAAAAACATACTTATAGGAAAAAAAATATATTTATATTTATTTTCACATAACAAAATAAAAATTTTGTACAAAATTAAAAATAATAAATAGTAACTAAATAAAACTTAAATAACAATCATATTAAAACACTAAGCAAAAAAAAAAATAACCTAAAGAACAATTAAAATTAATGTAAAATATATACAATATATAAAAGATAAAATATTGCCTCCATCCCCGGCAAAACGCCAACCGTGCCGAGTACAGTGGTTGCGGCATTCCCTCTTTGTATTGCCAGACTGACATTCTGTGACAGAAATGACCGAGCACCGACATCTCCTATAGTTTGTATAGGAAAAAAAATATTTTTATTTCTTGGAAAATAAAAACTATTCCTAGAGATAAAACTAGCTGAGACATGGAGCTTTAAAAAAAGCCTCCATGTCCCATCTAGTTTTAGAACTAAAAGTACCTAATATACCCTCTCTGGATAATAAAAGTTTTTTTTTAAATATATACTTAAACGATATATTTTTGAATAAAAAAAAATATTGGGTTCAAAATATTTATTTTATTTAAAAAAATATTTATTTGTATAATAATCATATTCCTGGGAATATATTTATTTTTATTTTTCCCTGTTTAGGAAAATGTTGGATAATTCAGATACTTTGGTGAAAGTGAAAACTTAATTGCAAGTTTCTTTAAATTTCCTGGCAATTCCCAAAGCTAATAAAGTTAGCATTTTCTAATTTGGAACGTGATAAAATATTTGAATAAAGAATACATATTAATAAGTAGGTAAGATACCTAGGGGGAACATTTTCTATGCATCAACGTGTTCGCTCTCACAAGATTTCACGACCGGAATGGCCAGTAAGCACGTCCATATTTGCATGCTAGTAATCAGCTGTACGTACATTATAATTTTCACCATCTGATAATGCATATAACATCTTTTAATGATAATTAAATGGACAGTGTCCTCTCAAGCGATTACATAGAGTATCAAATTTTACAACGTAAAGTGTTTAACCGAAAATATGTAGGTATTTGCTGTGTTATCGGCCTAGGTCTAGGCCTACACAAAACATACACTGTAAATAGGGTTGCCAGGTGTCCTGTAATTTAAAGGACGTTTTCATTTTCAGCCCTAAATATAGATAGTGTCTCTTAATTTGAAATAAAGAATAGAAGGCTATATTTTGGATAAAAATTAACGCATGCATGGTTTGTTTGGAATAAAAAAAATGATTTTCATATAATAAATATCTTTACTGACTCTATAACACAGCGTTTTATTGAATACAACATAATGTCCCTTATTCCTTTATTTTATTCTTAGTCCTTTATTTTCTCCTGCCAAATCCTCTAAACCCTAAACGCTGTGTTATAGAGTCAGTAAAGAATACGTACTATCACGGGGGTTTGACGCGCCCGAGACCGTCAAGACGGCTTTATGGTACCCAGCGCGCAGTAGTAGGGCACTTCCATCTCGTTGTAGCCGATGGTAGTTTGAGTCTACACAGAACAAGTGGCCAGCTTGTCGGTGTTTGAAAACTCAATAACCGCTATTAACAGTTTTATATACAAGTAGGTATAGTATAACTCGTCGCGGTGATTGTATAGACTCAATAACCTATAGTGTCACAAGTTGGTATAGTGAAACTGGGACCGACATACAGATTAACGCGCTCTCTGAGGCACTATAGTGGTTGTACATGTTGTCAAACAAATTTAGGTAGGTACATATATTTTTTAATGAAAAACTCATTGGTACACACCTGGATTCGAACCAGGGACCTTTGTGTTTTTAAGTCCAATGTCTAACCAACAGTTTCATTATACTAACAGTTTAAAGTTTATCGCAACGATCACCACGATGATACTGCCAGTTGTTTGGTGTAGACTTAAAATACGACTTACGACTCGTGCGCGTAAAGATAGATAAACTGCATATAATTTTTAATGTAGTACACAAATAGTATATATTTAAATTTAGAGTGAGAAGAAAAGAAAATTAAAGTGTTAAAATGTGAAATGCACCATGAAAAGAAAATAAAGCTAGGTCTAAAATTATTAAGCAAAATATGTATAAAAGTGGAAAATTTCCAAAATAGTTAAAATTTATTTTATTTCACCAAAGAAATTACACTGAATGGTAATGGTAAATGGTAAGAAAAAAAAAACAAAATAAGGCACTTCTATTTGGTACATTCATGCTCGATTTCACCAACTCTAAGGGAGCCCCTAACTAAGTTAAGGGACAATTAATGACAGTTGTTTCATAGCAAATATGTCAAAATTCTAATTTAGGTTATTCAGGGCACCTTTAGAGTTAGGGATCGTTGGTGAAATGGGCCATCAGAGGTTCTAATTCTGCCAGACATTAATAGGATTAATATTAGAAAAGAGAGATGAGTTGTTATTGTTAAACGTCCGGTAGAGAAAGAAGACATTCATGTTTGAAAATATCGTTAATTAGTTTCGTAAACAAATTAAACAGCGTATTAACATTAATTTCATGATATTATAAATATCAAGTAGAAAAGTTTTTTTTATTCGCGCACTATATGTGAATTTGTATCTCTGATGGTAAGCAGGCCTACAAAGTCCATGAATGGGGTCGATCAATACATTGCTGTTTAACAAGATTGATCGCCCCCTCTATACGACGGCGACAAAGACGTTTGGCGCAAATCAATCTTCCGTTTCATAACCGCAATATAAGACTACCACCTCGACAATAAATCGATGCAGTAGTCTCCCGAAAACCGGTGAACACACAAACTAAAACTTTTCTTTACTTTTGTTGGCATGTCGCTACAACACCATTACATTGTAGTTATTACATTTAACTACAGTCAGACGTGTAACGTGAGTTAGGTACGTGAATCAGATATCGGGCATCCCCGTCTTTATCGTAAATGTTTTATGAATAATATTTTATGAATAACGTCAAATAAAACATCGCAAATATTTAACAATTATAAATAAAAGCAAACAGTTGCTCGTATACTCGTAATTAAGAACGTAAATTTATTAAAATTTTAAATAAATACCATAACGGGTGTCTTTTTTGATATAAAGAACCGTTTAAAAACGGCCTCACCGAGGGATTAAACCGTCCTCTTTCGCCGATGGTATTCGCAGGTAGCACCTATCAAGTGGCGAGATGGCTGCGGTGTTTATGATGTTATAGCCTCGTTGTATAAAGCGGTCTCCCATCCCAGGTCTGGCATCTGCTTAACCTTGTCATCAGTTGAGCAGCGACTTAACCACTAGCGGCCCAGCCCGCTTTTTTATTATAACTTGGTATTTTTATTTAGATATTTTTAGTATCTCTTATTATTAAATTTAACCAAATTAATATTAAGTATATCTTATTGTATAAATTAATGTGTATTTATATTGATTAACAATAATTGCTTTTTATTATTGTATAAACAAATAATAACAATCGTTTTATCCAAATTTCTCATATAATATATATATTTCTCTTATATTACATTTTTTTCTTTGTAACTTTTATAGATGAAATTATATCTCCACCATGCTGTAAAGCCGTCAAATTTGTCTATTCTTTAGGGAATAAGCTCAAAGAAGTAACGAAGAGGGTATAAAAGATATGCATAATAATTTAATCGGCAAAATAGCCAGTGCTACTAGACTAAGACCTTATTCAGAAAAACTTATTGAGTTCTTCAGAACACTTATAGAAGGTTTGTCTCTTTTATTTAGCAATAAAAATGAATATGTGTAAAAGAAACAAAATATGGAATGTTTACTTTCTTATGTGTGAATCTTATCTATCAATATAAAGCTCTACCATATGTTTTTTCTTTTAAAACGTGAAGAACCACTAAAAGGATCGCTTTATTTTTGGTAACAGGATAAACAAAAAGATTTCATTGGTAGTTCGTAATGTTAATACGAAACAACAACTGATGGTAGAGTCTTTTAAATACCTAAATTCAAGTAAATAGTTAATATAATGGAAAAATGGAAAATTATATGAACATGAGCATTGAGGGGCCACATTTTTTATAAAAGGCTTATAATTCTTATGCCCAACAGATAGAAAAAATCGAGTTTAAGTTTGTAAAAAAATCCTTAACTTAAAATAAAAAAAGTTACATGGGATAATAGTTGCCCTCTCCAAACTACAAATAATAAGGTATGCCTTATTTTTGGTAACAGGATAAACAAAGCGATTCCATTGGTAGTTCGTAATGTTAATACGAAACAACAACTGATGGTAGAGTCTTTTAAATACCTAAATTCATGTAAATAGTTAATATAATGTAAAAATGTAAAATTATATGAGCATGAGCATTGAGGGGCCACATTTTTTATAAAAGGCTAACAATTCTTATGCCCAACAGATCGAATAATAAAGTTTGTAAAATGCTGAAGTTTTTATTAAAGTGCACTTTAATAAAAACATATATATCTTCAATTCTACACTAATTACAAACATAAAAAATAGGTCCTTTTTATAAAAAAAATATACTCTCGAACCTTGCAAACCTCACTTCAATCCGTTTAGTATTCACGTCAAGGATTTGGAAGATAAAAATCCCATGTTTTTTTTTATTTTAACTTTTACAAACATAAGTCTGATTTTTACCAACAACTGGCAAATACGAATTATTAACAAATCCAAATAGATAGAATCATTTATTTACAAAACTTTACAAAATATGTAATAAATTAACCTAAAACAATAACTTAAATTTAAACTAATAAAAAAAAATCACTTTATGAGACGCCACTTGGTAGAGTACCTAATATTCTAAGAAGACTCAATCCAAATATACTTACTGAAAAAAATTTTTTTTTCAAAATTTAATGACACTGCTCTTATATTATTTTTGAAAAGTGGCCACATAGCCCGCGGGTCGGAAAATAGCAGACTAAAACGACACCCGAGCCCTATATACCTTTTCTTGGCCTCATTGACATAATAATATGGTTATCTTGTTACTCTTAACTTATTTATTTTTAAAGATTAATATTTATAGTTCTTGAATAAACTAATAAAATAATACAGTAAAAATTTATATCTAATAGGTATAATCTTTCTTAAATCTAGTTTTTTTTGCAGAGGATGGTTTTAGATAAGTACTAATGTATTCACATGATAATGTGTCCGCTCTAAATATTTGCTCGTATACATACTTTTATCTTCCATGGTCATCATCAAACACCGTTGCGCAATAAACCTACATTGTAAAATGAATATAGAAGTATTCAAATTTTTGATAAATATAAATTTTGCTATTATTTAAGATACTAAAAAACTATTTCCTTTATCTACAAAGATACTCGTGCTTTAAAGGAATTGAATTTAAGAAGTTGTACTTTGTGCTAATATAATAATAACAATATGTAAGACAAATTACACATATTGCTCTGGTCACAAACTAAGCTCTAGGCTTGTACTATGTGTACCAGAAACAACGATATAATACATATTATATTTTATAAACACCCAGACCATGACAAACTGTACAGAAAAAAACTTACTAATATTTTTTTTTTGCCATGGGTGGGAATCGAACCCACGACCTCCGGATACAACGCCAAAGGCGCAACCACTAGTCTACGGAGGCTGTCAATATAAGGCTCTACTGATCAAATCAATCAACTTTTCCCAGTTGTCCTTTTTTTTTCGTTGCGACATTTAGTTCTATAGAAAAAGTTGTTCGATTTGATCAGTAGAGCCTCATATTTGCCCAAAGTACAACCTTTTAAAGTTTCCCTGTATATTACTATCAGATTTGATCAGTAGAACCTCATATTATCCCAAAGTACACAACCTTTTATATTCACATTATATAAAAATATGTAGGACAATTTACACAAATTAAGACTATGGTCACAAACTAAGCTCTAGGCTTGTATTATGTGTACTGGAAATAATGATATAATACATATTATATTTTATAATCACCCAGACCATGACAAACTGTACAGAAAAACGTATTAATATTTATTTGCCATGTTTATTTGGGTGGAAATGGAACCCACGACCTCCGGATTCATTATCTTTAAGTACTTACTCTACTGACATTTATTTTGATATAAATATTCTATTAAATTTTTATCAAACTTTATAAAAAATCTACAAATAAACTCACGCTTGCTAGAAACTTTATTTTTAATTTTTCTCTACATTGTGTAAATAAATATTTATTATTCCTCTTTGGCCAGTTTATAATAATAAAAATGTTTTGTAACTACTTCTTGATACAGAATAAGAATTATCCCTATCAACATTTATGGGGTCAAATAGACCCACGCTTATTAAAAATATTATTTATAACTTATTTATATACGTGGTGGCCGAGTTGGTTAGACCTTAGACTTAAAAACACTTAGGTCCCTGGTTCAAACCCCGGTGTGTACCAATGAGTTTTTAATAAACATTTATGTACATTTGTTTAACAATACCACGATAGTGCCACGGAGAGCACGTTAAGCTGTTGGTCCCAGTTTCATTATTCCAACTTGTGAAACGGTTTATGGATGGGTTATTGAGTCTATACAAACATCGCGATGAGCTATCTAGCCACTTGTTCCGTGTAGACTCGTATTATCGGCTACGACGAGGTGGGATTAAAAATCCCTCCGCGCGCTGGGTACTCTGAGACCGCCTAGGCCGTCTCGGGCACCGTACGGCACCCGTGATGATATCACATATATGATATATAAAAACACATTATTGTAACTGACAGTACACATTACCAAAACATTACACATACATATATAAACCACATTGTGAGCGAAACCCTTAACAAGGAATAATTATATTAATTATTCCTTGTTGAGTTTAGATAATAAAAATCCTTTGTACTATATGAATGACGAGTCAACATATATAACAATACCTATATGATAAAGTTTTTATCTTGTCAGCCACGTATAAAGCAATATCTGATAACGGTTATCTTTGTGTTGGTTCCCATGATAATAATAAAAATTCTTATATTATTGATTTATACCTATATCCGTATTTTATATTGTTGTGAAATTCTTGTGTAATTAAGTCTGCATTATTTTCGCTAATTGCTGGTTTTAATAATGGATTTAAATATTTACACGGTAACATTTAATTATTATCAAAAAAATAAAACTTAAAATTATACAGAATATATAACAAAAAGACCTGCTTAAAGAAAAAAAAAGATAAAATAAATAAATAAAAAAACCCTAAATAAAACCCTACATGTATCTCACAAGGTATAAAAATCTTCCAAATCACTGTCCAATAGTAAATCGTTCATATCATATGTAATAATAAATTACATACATATCAACACGGGTGCCTTACGGCGCCCGAGACCGCCTAGACGGCCCCAGGGTACCCAGCGGAGGGGGTTTTAATCACCACCTCGTCGTAGCCAATGGTATGGTAGAATATTTATTATTCGATTTAAATATATTTTTTACATTGCCATGTTTTTTTTGGAAATAACATACTTATTTCGACATATAGTTCTATGGTTTTGTATTTCAATCATACGTTAAGTTTACTTACAAAGTCTCTATAAACGTTACGTCTAACGTCGCAGAATATCGTTTCCGCTCCAGGCTGCATGAAAGTTGCTTACCACTATATCATTTTTAGTATAGAAATTTCTATAATCAACGATGAAACTTTTTAACTCGTTGATCTATTTGAATATGTAAAAAGGAACAAAAGAAAATATTCTATAAAGGATTTTGTGAAACTGTTTTTCTCATTATACACATTTATTTTGAAAGATTTGTAGAAAAACGGAAAGATTTGTTGACAAATGTGACTCTATTTAACTCATGAACTTTGTAGCAACTGAAAACGCTGACGCTATTTTTTTTTCCCGTGACTGTTATTCTTTATCTTTTCGTTTGATTTTGTACTTTGGGCAAAGATAACAACTTAATCAAACGCAGCCAGATAAAAAAAAATATAGTACATTTCACACATATTGGCTTTTAGCTTGTACTATGTGTATTAGAAACAACGATACTAATACATTATTATTATTTTTTATAAATACTCAAACCATGGCAAAAGGCATTTTGTTACTTTAAAAAAAATCTTTATTGCATCAATTGAGCAATGCCTTAGTAAATGTAAAAATTAATAATAAAATAAATGTTGAATTATAATTAAGGAAATTAGCACAACATGAATCCAATTAAAATACCGAAAGGTGACCTCGACAAAATATAAATTTTATTGTTGCAATATATTTTTTAAAACGAATTAGTAGTTATAATTAGTTTAGTACGATAAAACTAAATAAATAATTGGCACTTATACAATAAAAATATTTTAAAAAAAAATCACAATAAAATACTTTTAACAACGGTATTTTTTAAAATAATGCAGGTAGGTAAGTACATCCTGTTAAAAATATAGATATTTTTTGTGTTTCGAAATATTTATTATTTCCTGTAATTTTAATTAGGTTCTCTTTTTTATGAGGTGTTTAAAAATACCTATTTAAGTTTTAAAGTTTTTGCAAATAATAAACAATAATTTAAATGGTGCATTTACATTGCCAGTCCGCTATCCAGCATATCGCGTTTCCAGTAGCGTGACATCTATTACTGCAAGCGTCAGCCATCTTTTTTATTACAACAAGTAGCAAAAAGGGAATACAATAAAATAGACATGGCCTTGCTAATATTTTGCCATACTATATAATTTTTATGAAGGCCTATGTTTTCTAATACTTTGTAGAAGGTTCCTACGGAATGAAAAATGAAGAAAATTTAAAATAAATTTAGAAACTTAGAAAATTTCAGTAACTTAACGATTACCTACAGCGCTTAGTGTTTGAGAGGTCGCGCATTTGATAAATGTAAATATAAATTTAATCCTATTAGATATTGGGTCAGTAATCATAAACTGGACCAGTAGTTTTAGAAATATGTGTTGTGGACAGACAGACAAAGAGTCTCACCATAATGGTTCCTTTGAAGGTACTGTCGCTCTACCACAGGTTTTTGCAAACAATTTTTACTATAGTCGCTAATAACTATAGATATAAATTAACCAATAACAGAGGTTTATTTGAAAAATAAAGCGACCCTATTGGTTGATGCCTATCTATAATTACTAGCGACTATAGTAGGAACTGTTTGCAAAAACTTGTGGTAAAGCTACAGTTAACAGTACCTTCAAAGGAAACATTATGGTAAGACTCTCTTTCTATAATATGTCTGTCCACAACAAATATTTCGAAAACTACTGGTTTTATAACTAGCTACGGGGTACCTCTAATTATTAATAAAGTTTTATAAAATCCCAATCAAGTTAGAGTTGATCGAAAAAAGTAGTCGAATTATTCATTAATCATAACTAATTATATAATAAACTAGCTTTTAATGACCCGACTTCACCCACAATACTATTTGCATGAAAAAGCAAATCCTGTTTTATTAAATTTTTCTAACACTGAAAATAGACCTACCCTATCAACATTTAAAAAAATACTGCAACACGTTTCTTTTAGTTTTATAATAAAACATACAAAGTTTCCCTTTTGCATCTGTCGTTATTAAAATATAATAAAGTTTTAATAGACCACCCTTGTACCTTATTTCCTCCCCCCCCTCCTTATTAAAGTTTCTTAAAAGACCATTCTCTGAAGAGACATTTATTATTAATTAACTTATTGAGTAAATACTTTAATTAAAATTGGTTTTGTCACTTTTACGCATATTATTTTTTGTTGCTAGAAAAAGAGACAAAACCTACTACAACTAAAGTGTTTTTCAAGGACTCAATAAGTTTTTATGAATACCTTTGAATGTAGCACCTTCCGATACTGAGATATTTGGACTTTCCTGAAAATCATCTATACCCCTTTTTCACCCCCATGGGATTAGAATTTTGAAAAAAAAACTTCTTTGTGGACCCCTACAATACAAAAGAAAGGCCTGTCTTAGTTTTATTATTTAATTTTTGTACAAATATAAATTTATAAATAATTAATAAATAACATTCAGCAAGTGTGAGAAAGGAAAAGTATTTGATATTGTAACGAAAAGTAAGTATATCCGATAAAAGTTGCATTCTAAACGGTTTGAATCTTTACGTAGAATCTGCGCAGGAGATCGGGGCGTAATGACTAACTCAGGCGCAGCTGGGGCCAATGACCAGCAGATGCATACCGTCTTCTTCAAGATTTTTTCTTTGTACCAAGTCATTGCCCCTGTTTTGTTTAGATACTTAATAGCTATTGGTTACTTAGAAAGATAACCTGAAAGCTATCGTTAACTTTAACTTTTGTTTTACTTTATATTTCTCTGGTACGAGTAAGTATAGAAGAGTATGAAATATCCTTGAAAAGTTTTTTTTTGGCACGGCATGGTATGTAAGCCATCAAAGTTCATGAATTGGGTCGATCAATAGATTGCTGTCGACTAAATGATGCGGTTACGTAATAAGCGGCGACGAGGCTCAAGGGCGTAGCCAGGATTTTATATAGGGGGTGGCAGACTTAGTTAATTTGGTCTTATAAAAGCGTCGCAAGCTATGAAGCTCGTCATAATTACAGTTTACCAGCGAACGACTGCTCTTTTAAGGGGGGCAGCTGCCCCTCCCTGCCCGTACCTCGCTACGCCTATGACGAGGCTTCTGATGCTCTACCACAAGTTTTGATATCGTATAATAGAAAAAAAGCGGCCCCAGCCTAGTGGTTAAGTCACTGCGCAACTGATAACAAGTTTAAGCAGATGACAACAAGACCGGCCTGGAATGGGTGACCGCTTTATACAACGAGGCTATTTCATCATAAACACCGCAACAAGCTCGCCACTTGTTAGGTGTTGCCTCCGAATACCATCGGCGAAATGAGGATGGGTTAATCCCTCCGCTGGGACCCTGAGGCCGTTTAAACGTTTCACGGGAGCCAAATTGGCACCCGTGATAGTATTAATTAATTAATTAATAATAGAATCGCTTTATTTATAAAACAGGACAAATAAGCTTTTCCTAATTGTAGGACCTAACGTTTACTTATTACGTATTAACGCTATGTTATTAAGTAGGAATCGTAAAAACACATGCCTTTTGTCACAAACTAAGCTCAAAAACAACGATACCAATACATTACTACTGTAAATAATAATAATGTTTTGCAATGAGTGGGAATCGAACCCACGACCTCCGGATACAATGCCAAAGGCCAACCACTATACCACGAATGCGCAATAGATCCTTAAGTGGGCAGGAAAAGGATTTGCGAACTGGAGCGTCAAAAACATCTAAATGTTGTTTTCAGTTATAATAAAGTTTTTTTTTGGAACAAAAGAACATGGAGGTGTAGATTTTATTTACTCGATCCTAATTACATAATTTCTTCATAAACAAACTGTTTAGTTTTAAAATGAGAACTAAAGTAATATTTTTAGAATCATAAATCAAACTTTGGGTGTCTTTTCAAAAGTTAATAGATTCTTTATAAAAATACTATCTAATTAGGATCGAGTAAGTAATATTTACACCTCTACGTTCTTTTTCTGTAGAAATAAACTTTGATATCACTGAAAATAACATTTACACGTTTTTAGACGTTCGAGATCGCGAAACCTTTTACTGGCTTCTTAAAAGGTATCGTTGGCTTTATTGAAAGCAGAAGTGGTGAAAGGGTTGATTTTCACTTTCTTCTATATCTCTAAGTAATTAAACAATACAAAGGTGTATGTAAAGTATATACTATTGTTATAAAACTATATACTAATAGTTTTTTTTTTAAATTTTGATAGGAAAAAGAGGTTAGCGGCTCTACCGTGAGTTTTTGCCATCGCATTAACGTAACGTTAATACTGAGGAACGATAGCTTTATTTTTGAAAACATAATAAAATCCTTTCCTTTTTGTAAAGTCTAACGTTGCTTTATAGTAACGCTACGTACGATAGCCAAAATAGTAGAGCGGGCCTTAGTAGTTTGGTAGCGAACGAATATATTTTTTTGCTTCCCCTTTAAAAATCCCTCCTTTGGGTACCCTGAGGCCTGAGAAGTCATCTGGCTAGGCTATAGATATTTAATGCTACCCGTGGCTCGCTAGTATTCACTATAACAATTTATTCTACTTTCTCCAGTATAAAAAATTGTGACGTTTACAACTAAATATGATAGCCCGGGAGGTAACGACATTTTAGAGCTAGTCATTTCAGCATGGCTAGCTTTCTCTGAAATGATAGTTTATTACATGTACATACACTAAACCGAGGTCAGCTGACGCATCCGCGGGGGAGGCAGATCCTGGAAAGCCTCCCACGCATTATAAATTTAAGAAAATAAATTAATACCAGCAGACTTGATTTTTTTTACAGTATTCTATTAGACTGTAATATGTAAAAAAATATTCAGCTGCTGAAATATCGGTGGAAAGTACGTCCGCTGCTCGGATGAACGTTGCTTAGCTGACTATATTATTTTTTAGTGAAATTTCAAGCTTGCTAAATTGACTTGAATTTTTATGTATCGTCCAAACGTTCATCCGAGCAGCGGACGTACTTTCCACCGCTATTTTAGCAGCTGAATTTTTTAAAATCATATTTTAATCTATTAGTTTACCGTAAAAAAAATCAAGTCTGCTGGAATTATTTTATTTTCATAAATTTTCAGCATCCGCCTCCCCCGCGTATGTGCCAGCTGATCTCAGTTTTGTGTTTGTACATGTATAAACTAGCATTTTAGAGAAAACTGAATGCCATGCTGAAATGAGTGACTGAAATGTGTCGTTACATCTATACATACAATACGAAGCAGCTGTCGTTACCATAAGACTCAGAGCCTCTGGACAATGGAATGTAGACAACCGAGCGAGACACACTCAGTCATTAAACGAACACCTTGAGATACAACCACTCATTAATGCAGTGAACGACAGATGTCCTCGCGTGCACATATTTGTGAGAAATTACTCAATAAACATGCAAGAAGAACCGACTGATCAATCTGGCTTACACGAAGTCAGAATTTACACGGACGGTTCAAAAACAGAACACGGAACAGGCGCAGGAGTGTACTCACTCGACCTAAATATTAGAATTTCAACAGCTCTTGGCACACACGCTTCCATCTTCCAAGCAGAGTGTATAGCCATAATAGAAGCAACAGCGGCAATACGCGCAAGAAAGATAGAAGAAAATGGTATACGCATACTATCTGACAGCGCAGCCGTACTCGCATTGAAGAACAAACAGATGCACTCAAGTCTGGTAAAACAATGCCACTACGCACTGGAGACTATATCAGTTGGTAACAGGGTCACTCTCCAGTGGATAAAGTGACCGCCTCAGTAACGACGCGGCTGACGAACTGGCGAAAAGAGGTTCGGCTACAACACCGGTAGGACCCAAACCGTATGTACCTTTATCTTTTAATCAGTTGAAAAGTTGGCTACGAGACAATACCTTTAACCATCACTGTAAGTATTGGGCTAACTTACAAAACTGCAGGCAGGCCAGAGAGGCGGTCACCAAACCTAGCCCACGCCTAGCTCGGAACCTGCTCAATCTCAACAGAGGTAACCTTCGTATGGTGGTGGGTATACTTACCGGACACTTTCCATTAAACAGACACCTTACAATTTTAGGTATCACCAATAGAGCTCTCTATGTAGAGGTTGCATGGAATCGGAAGAAACACCCACCCATGTGTTGCTTCATTGCATCAGGGTGGCTTTACAACGGGCGAAAATCCTCGGAACACCGAGGTCGCTTCTTGAGGCCTGTGGAAGACCCAGACTTCTTGTTGCCTTCTGGAAGAAGCTGGGCTGGCTAGAATAGTCAGCCGACTCTAGCAAAAAGGCCTAATCTCTTGGCTAATTGCGGAAAACGAGCCCGCCATGAACATGTGTCGTTACCTCCCGGGCTATGAGTTATGATTATTATATAACATTAAATTGACCATGGCCACAGAAATAATGGGTACCTACTACCTGCCGTCCAAATGTAGGAACATAAAATGTCACTGTGCGATGACGGTGCATAAAGTTATTACAATAAGTATTATAGGTAGCGTAGCGTGTTGACGCTAATGTATTATTTATTTATTAAATATACATTAAACTAGGTACTATTTTTAATGATTATTTTGTGACATATTCTGTAAACGTTTAGAAAAATAATGACTAGGCATATAAATAGGTGTTCCTAGGTCCGTTTTTTGTAAAAACGTTATCTAATAGGAAGTTCCTTTTTAATAGGGAATTTTATTTTAATATACAATTTTAATTTACGTACAATTGTATTTTTTTGTTTAATGACAAACTAATATTTAGGCTTGTACTATGTGTACCAGACAATATGTACGGAAAAACGTAGGCACCAATATTTTATTTTGAGTGGGAATCGAACCCGCGATCCCCGCAGGTAATACCACCATCATTTTAAATAATCTTGGACTTCCATCGTTTAAGTAAAGTTTTTGTTCGACCCCATTCATGGACTTTTCAGTCTGTTTACCACAAGGTGTTGTGCTCTGCTGTGCTCCTATAAAATATATTAGTAAAATTGTCACATAAACGGTAGCTTGAATCTTGATCGAATATGTAGTGGATGCTTAATTTTTATGGCCTTACTGTAGTAGTGCTACGGGCCATTCATATTAATGAAATACAACTATTACATTCCATAGATGTGCATGGGCCATATTTACATTGGATAGTAAAACTATAGGGAAGTAAAACTTTAGTTTATTAATTTTATTTTAAAGATTTATTGAACACAAACGACACATAAGAAATTAACACAAAACATTTTTTAACAAAATAGATTTGTGACAACAGTATATACACAACAGTTATACAAAATAAAGAAAAGTGTAACAGAACTGTTATTATTATTATATAAAATAAATAAGTAATATACCTACTTATATAAGTAGGTCACACATATTACAGTAAATAATATATTATTTTTGCTTTATATACATTACCGGATACTTTTTTAAACAACGCATTTCACTGGCAGTTCAAAGGGGCAACGCTGCCAGTGTTATGGGTACCTTCGGAGTGGGCCAGAGCCTGGATTTAGTGGACGTGTAATATTATTTTTAAGTTTCTTTTTTTTTAAATTATTATTCTTATTTATATTTAGGTTTTGTTTTATTTTAGGTAGGTTTATGTAAGTACAAACTTATTTGTAATATTCTTAAAAAGTTAATATAAATTTATATACATACAATTAAATACAGATTAGTAACAATATATGACAATAATTATATATATTAATATTCAAGACGACTACATTCCACCGGCTCTTTTCATCGGTCTACTGGAAGTGAACATTCAAGCACAGTCGACGCCAGGCAAGCTGAATTAGTGTTAGAGCGTTTTAAAGAAGAGCCGACCACAAGAACGAGGCGAGCAGGAACAAGATTCGGTATAAATCATGTTGCAGTTTGGCGACTTCTTCGTGACGACAATCGTCACTCATATCACTATCGCCGTACACAGGAGCTGATATACCCTCAGATTTTTCACCCAGGAGGAACTTCTGCGAGTGGCACCTCAGGCAGTTAGAGTAAACCCCTAATTACGTAAACTATGTTCTTTGGACGGACGAGGCAACATTCACGAGGTCAGGACTTTCAAATATGCATAACGATAATGTTTGGGCTCGTGGGAATCCACATGCTTCACGCAGGGCAGATTCCAACACCAGTGGCGGCTGAATGTATGGGAAGGCCTTTATGACGGGTATGTCATCGGCCCGTCATTATGCCATCACGTCTGAACCGTAGCAACCATCTAACGTAAAAACGGAATTCGAAGAGGCGATTGACGACATTCCTGTGGCTGACTGGGATTACTTTGAGAACCAAAGAAACATGGTGTTTCAGCATGATGGAGCTCCTGCACAATTTGCTCGCAACGTACGAGAACATCTTAACGTTCGCATCGAACAGCTTTTCGCGAGGATGGATCGGCCGCAGGGGACCGGTGCTATGGCCTGCTCGTTCTCCGGACCTCACACTTGGACTTCTTTTTGTGGGGTTATGTGAAGGACAGAGTATATTTCTCCGGTTGCTCAACGGTTGCCGAGATGGAACAGCGTGTTAGATCGGTTTTCGCATCAATAAAACCGACGATGGTGCGAAATGCCATACAAGCCATATCCCGACGAGCGATGTTGTGTATTGAGCACACTTTGAGCCGTTTCTGTAAATTTGACGTTTATTATGAAAAAGTAAGTGGTCGTTTAGGTTATTTCGTTAGGATAGGTCTTTTAATTTATTTTATCGTTCCGCGAATTAGGTAGAAATGTAGGTACATTCTGCGCCGTTTACTTTTTAATTTTACTGAAAAAGGGTTTGCACATCAATAAAAATAATATTTATTTTTTATTTTTTTGGGGTATGTTATACATCGTTACTACGGTTCTTAAATATTGTGAATGGACTCGTTATAAGACCCCATTTAACCTCTTTTCGACTTTACGGGGTATTTTGTAACACGTTGTATAGTTAGTTATATGTATGTACCTAGAATTAGTTCTGTAGCTCTACCATGAGTTTTTGTTAAGCAAACCTTCACTTATAGATTTATTTAAACGCTTTATTGTACAGAAAACAAAAGTTATGTACAAAGGCGAACTTAATGCCTTAGGCATTACCTACCAGCTAAGCTTTAAGCTTACGAAGTTTGTTTTTGTTTTATTATACCGACGAGCTAGCCACTAGTTCGATGTAGACTCATACCATCGGCTACGACGAGGTCGGATTAAAAACCCCTCCGCTGGGTACCCTGAGGCCGTCTAGGCGGTCTCGGGAGCCGTAAAGCACTCGTGATGTTTTTATTTTTATAGGATCGCAAATATAGGAATAATTGTACTGTCAAAAAATAAAGGCTATTAGCAGATGCCCTAATACGTTTGTTTTAACGTTCTCACTGCGTTAAGTGATACTCTCTACCAATAGTATCGCTTAATTTTCTAAGCCTGTCAAAATGTACTAGTCAGATTGGCGGAGACTGCTCACTTACTGTAATGAGAACGTTAAAAAAACTCGCAGTATCTCTATAGTTTAAACTGTATAGTAAGTGAAAGATTGTTTAACAAAAAACAGAGCTGCAGAGGTTTTTCTTATATAATAAGACAATGTCTCTATTCAGCTGCTAATAATTTAAGATGTGTTTTTATGTAATATAATTTTATTGATAAATAGTCTTGGATCAAAAATGGTTTGTTATATATATTTTATTGTGTGTTTCTGACGTGTAAAAGTGCTTGTTGTTAAAGTCTAATTACTGAATAAAGAAATGAATTGAATTGAAAAAAATCTGCTGACAATAGTCAATTTATAAAAGTTGATTTCAAATAATAGTTGTGAAGTTTTAAAATAGCAACAGAATATATAATTTTACTACGTGTTATTATATACAGTTACATTCAACTGAAATCTTGACAGACTGACGGCGCGTTTCTAAAACGAAGTTATTAAATAAGCAATATGATCTGTGATTAAATATAGATAATTGTGATGGGTGGTGTGGTGGTTAACCTTTATCAAGGGTATGATTATCGTATTTTAATCAAAGGTTATGTAATTATTCAATAACATTAGGGTTATAGAGAAGACTTTAACCGTAATAAACGTTCCTCGCATTACACACATAATAAAAAAATAAGAAGAAAATCAAGGTAATTAGGAAAAACCATTAAAAAAGAGTAAATATAATAAGTTTGTTACTAGGTGTTATAAAAAAAATATTAAAAGGACAACAGAAAATAAATTCAGAAAATTAAACTTTCATTTTATAACGTTTTAAAAAATCAATATGTCGTACAGACAGTTCCAAAAAAATATATCTTGTATTGAAAATTTATAAATAATAGGGTATTTGACTTCTTTTTGAAACCCGCATTATATAATTCTCTATTACATAATAATCACACTACATTGATATTTTCGGGATGACTACTCTATTATTGATAAAAATCAAAGTTAAAGTTGAATTTCCACAATGGCGCTAACAACGCTGTTTTGCAGTCTATGTCAAGTGTGACGTCACACGCAAGTAAACAAACAAGCACAGATTAAATAATCTCTATACTCTATTCTATTTCATCCACATGATTTATAATCTGTGTATTATTTTGTTTACTTGCGTGTGACGTCACCAATCATCAACCTATCAAAGATGTTTTTGTTATAAATAAAATTGTAAAAAATATTCAATTTTACTTCGTGTAATCTACAAAAGATATAGGTACATAATTTAGTTTAAAATAAAGTGAAATATACTTTATGCTATTGTCTGATAGGATGACCACAATTTATAGTATATTTTTAATGTAGTCAAATAGCCTATTCATGTATGCTAAGAAGTTTTTACTATGTAAACGACAGAAGTAGTATGTACAGATAAAGAATAGTTTTTTTTAATTATGCTGCTCTTTGCCCTGCCCACCTTAATCCTGGGTTGTGAAAGAAAATCATTCAGTAATAATTTAATTTACGTTTATTTTTTATCAACACAACATCACCGTTTTCATTAAAATGTAGAGACTGGGTTTTTGTTAAGAATTGGTTTGTTTTTAAATGTATTAATGGTAGACAAAATTATTGTATAATTTTTCTTAGGGGATATGCAACAATGTATCTATCTATTAGCAAATAGTCTTATAAAGTCCATGAATTTAGACCAGACTAGACTACTTATATAGAGTTATTACAAAATATTGAATATTTTTAGTGTGATAGTGACGATATCAATAATATATACGTTATCAATAATCGGTACCTATATCCATTTTAACGGATAGTAACCATAGAAATTATCTGTAATTAGTAAAAAGTTGAGTTTTTACCATAGTTACCAAAGCATAAAAAAAAATTCAGAATTTATAAAAATATAAATTAGGAAAATGTACAAAAGGGAATCTTCCATACAGCTTGCTATAAAACACAAAATTCAAACCGCAAAACGTTTTATTATTATTTCCAAATAAAAATTTCAGCGTTTTATACTGTAGTATTGATATTATTCATGCTTAATGATGAACAAAGCTTAATAAGGCAATGTAAGTTTAGGTTATGCTGGAGATATAGTGCCTTCCTCTGATAGCATGCTGTCTCATTCACACACTAGTGTGCTACGTCATCGCAGAAACCAGCCAGCCAATTGACCGGTATACAGCCAACCTTCAGTTTTTCTTTTATTTATAACTGCCAGACTGTATGTTAGGCTGCGTTTACACGTACAGCTCTACTTGCTCAATTCGTTCCAGAAGGAACGAATTGAGTTATTTAGATTTGAAATATTATTGAACACATAGATGCAAACCCAGTTATCCACAAACTTAAATAGGTATATAATTATATAAATCCACAAACTTAAATAGGTATGTTTTAGTTTGTGGATTTATCAGTTTTTAGGGGTCTATTGCATTGATTTCTTGTCAATTTGTTTTAAGTAATTTGGTTAATCATTGGTCAGTAGATATTAGCCACTCAGTCTTCACCAAACCAGCTGAATCCCACAGTTTTATACTAACTATTATTGGATTTTCTCTACCTATTATTATTATGGAAGAAAAAAATCCGTAGGAGTGGGCATTAACATATAAGTAGTCAAAAGCATAATTATGTCAAACAAACATCAATAAATCTAGAATATACATTATACCAGTTTTTATTACTATAGATTTCTTTTCCGGGATGTTTAATTTCTTATACCGGCGGTGCGGCCTGAAACTCTATCATGGGAACCACCAATGGGATTGCTATAGTTTTCCTGTTTTCAAAAATACAGCGATCCTATTGGTGGTTGCTCACGTTTTAACGTTAAGTTAATCCAAAGCAAAAACTCATGGTAGAGTCTGAGAAAAGGCTTTTGTTGACCATTCCACTAGTGTAAACGCAGCATTATACGGTTAATGATCGAGGTGCGGCGCGGAGTGCGGCGTGGACGCCGAGGTGCGCAGTCAGCCACGAGCTCTATGCCCGGCGCGCGCATGCGCACAACGCGGTACGTTAAAGTGAAAGGCTCTCCCGCCGCATGACTCACGGGCCGCGCTCCACACACAACCATGAACGAATACATGGAATACGACTGGCGGCGCTCGCAGCAGAGCGACCATCTGTGCGACATATCGCCGAAACACCTCAGCGATGGCGACCGGCAGCGCGCGCTATCTGGCCTCAAGGAAGCCGTTGACTCTAGCCTCAACCTCGCGCTCCGAGACAAAAGCCGGTGCCAGGACGATGCTTTCCTACGACGGTTCCTGTACGCCAGAAAGCACGACGTGCAGCAGAGCTTCGAGTTGCTGGTGCGCTACCACCAGTACCGGCGCGAGCACGCGGAGCTGTGGGCAGGCGCGGACGGCGGCGTGCTGCGCGCGCTGGCGGACGGGCTACCGGGCGTGTTGAGCCAGCGGGACCGGCGCGGGCGGCGCGTGCTCGTGCTGTTCGCTTCCAACTGGACCCCGCCCGCCTGCCCGCTGCTCTCCGTGTACCGCGCGCTCATCCTCACGCTAGAGCGCACGCTGCACGACGTACAGAACCAGGCCAACGGATACGTCATAGTGGTCGACTGGAGTGAGTTCACGTTCAGACAGTCCTGCAGCCTGCAAGCAAAAACTTTGAAACTCATGATAGACGGGTTGCAGGACTGTATGCCGGTTCGATTTAAAAACATTCACTTTATCGGTCAACCTTGGTACGTAGAGACCGCCCTCGCGGTCATAAAGCCGTATCTCAAAGCGAAAACGAGAGAGCGGATAGTGGTTCACGGCAACAACTTGTCCACCTTGCATGACATGTTGCCGCTGGACATCCTTCCGGCGGAGCTCGGAGGGGAGGGGCCCTCCTACAACTCGGAGGTTTGGCTTCAGGAGTTCTGTCGAGCGGAAAACGTGGAGCCATCGGTGCAGCAACATGTGCCGGTAAGCGTGCCGGTGCCGATCGACGAGCCGCCCTCCGCGAAAGTCGACAAAGGTTACAAACAGAAAGACGTTAAATCGTTTTCGTTAAATGGCACTGAAAAAAGTGCAAAGTCTGAATTGTTACGGGACAAAGATTGACCTCAGTGGGGAGTGGCATCGTGTCGTGATACAAGATGATAGAGTAAGCTGTGCGGCGGAGCGAGCGCCGGCGCTCATGATGCGAGACGAACCGCCTTGTGATATGGAGATATTTATTGTCTAGATACTACATTAATAAGACTTGTAATTTGAGTAGAATAAGGTTGAGCGCATTTAATGGTCCCTGTGTTTATTAATTAACTTAACGCTGGCTTGAGGCGGTGCGAAGTGCATCCTCCGTAGTGGCGCAGCTAACGGTGTCGAGCACTCGTTTTGAGATTCCGTTAGTGCGTCACGCCGATGCAAAACTATATTATTACACGAGCTTTACGTTTTGGCTTTATAGAATTTAATTTATTGTATTTACTTGTTATTGTAAGAATTGACAGTGATATGAAATTAGGCGGGCCTAAAATAAGAGAAGTATTATACAATCCAATGCAGGACATTGTATGAGATTCTAATTGTATTTACATAAATTATAAAATGAAACAATCAATCATCCAATGATTTGATTCAATATTTCATGATCAAATTTTTTTATCAAAATTTAATAAATAAATTAAAGGTGATGAAATTCGTGCATTTAAATTAATAGTGCAGATTTATTATACATTCTACTATAAAATAAATAAATTGTTACAATTTGTATGTATTCGTAAAACAGCCTCGAACATTCAAACCTTGTATAGCATTGTGGGTCGAACTATAGTAAAAAATTTAAACATGGATTTTGAATTGATATTATAGCTAATAAGTAAATGTTATGGACTAGTAGTTCTACCACGAGTTTTTGTAAAATATACTCGCTAGCGACTACAGTAATTTAATTTACTGTATGGAATAATAATTTGTCTGTCTGTATGTTATAAAGAAAGAAATACTTTATTTATCACCAGTAATATATGAAATAATAAACACCAGTATTTTATACGTGTTATACATGTATTAAATAATATATTTAGTATGATATACAAATAACAATAAAGTTGCTAGAAAATATAGTAGGGTTAAGCTCTACAGATATAGTCCGTATCACGAAAGAATTCTGCGGCAAAAAGTGGAACTAATAAAATTTTAGTAAAAAATGTACTAAATATTAGTACCTATAATCTCAAAATAATTTCTTAGTTATATAAATTTTATTTACTAAAATAAATCGAATTTCCTCTAAAATTATTTTCCTTTAAATTTATTTAGTCTTAAAACTGAGGTTACAAATATTTCTTCGCGCGACTGCAGCGCCCAGACCAAAGAAAATTCTTTCGTGATTCAAACGATCTTTAGGTATTTTTTTTTACTTTATTGACACTTGTGACAATTTGTAGACCAATTATGTAAATTATTTGTATGGAAATTTTCTAGTACTCGCTGTATCTTTACAAAAATATTTTACTTAATTTACTATAAATATAGATAGACGCAATTAGCAAGTAGAGTTTACAAAAGCAGTTATATACATTTCATATCTACCATAGTTACAAACAACAAAAAAAAAAACTAAATTATATAAATGAAGACGTACACAAATTACGTATTAAAAATAGTAATATTTAAAGCTTTTTGTAACTTACTATATTTAACAAATCACAAAATTACTAAAATGTGATAGTTATATATGTAGGAGAGGCTGTAGGTACCTACTTGCATTTAAATAACTTTAATATAATTAAGTGTGCATTGCTTAAAATTAACAAAATATTTAGCCGATTTTTTTTGTGTTTTTGGTATATCCTGAACAACTAGGTTGTTCAAGCTAAATCAAGCCTATTCTATCGTTCTAGAGCAGTGTTTCCCAATTAGTGGTACGCGTGAGATGCAACCTCGCTTACCCCCAGGGGTACGCGAGGTTGAATCAAGGGGTGCAGCAGGCCTTAAAGACATTTAACGTGTCAGCGAAGCAGCAATAAAATATTTATTGCAATTTTGCAAGATATACCTTTGCGAGAGCGGATTTTCTGCAATGACAAACTTAAAAACTAAACATTGTCACAGACTTCAACTCGAAGTTTAGAGTTGTGAGAAAAATATAATGTGCACATTTGTCACATTAATCAAACTAGTGTTCTTCGTCATTAGAATAAAACTGTATTTTTAATTTAACGTTCCTGTAACAATGGGGTACGCGAGTTTGAGGTCTTTCTTGGACTTGGGGTACGTAGAAAAAACTAATTTAGAACCACTGTTCTAGAGAAAAGAAAAAAAAATGGTACCTATGCTGTATTTTAAATAAATTGTTTGAAGTTTTTGGTCTGTAATGAAATTGTACTGAAAAAAAAAGTTTTGTGTTTGTGTCCTGCATAAAATACTGAATAAATCCGCGAATATTATGACGTTAAAAATTATTATTTTTTTAAACTAATATTAACGTAATAGATCTATTTATGATTTATGCAATACTAAATTGCAAAATACTTTAAAAAATATCGGTTATAATATTTTTAAATTGATGCGGTTCAGCCTAAGACTTTTTTAATGTTATTCTTTAGAAAATTATAAATAAGTTTAAAAAAAAAAAGATTAATAATAAAATTGTAGTGAAGATGATCTTTCGCTACCGAGTATTGACAGTATTAAAAAAGATCTGAATAGAACCAAAGGATTTGTGAATAGCTCTCTTGTTGACAGTTTGATAATAAAATTTCCGTGAGAAATTATAAATTAGATCATAAATATTTCATCATTTATAAAACAATAATTTTAAAACGCTTTTATTTTTATTTTATAAAATTAAAGATTTAGCACAGATTCTGTGGTGTAATCCTATGTAAATACAAATTATTATAAGAAGTACTTATACTTTTTTTATTTTATTTCACTCATAGAGCACTTTTTTCTTTTTATAGGTGACCTACAAAGTCCATGAATGGGGTCAATCAATAAATTGTTGTTTAACAATATTGATCGCTCCCACCATGCTGGCAACGATGTGGTTACGAAACGGGCGGCAACAAGGACGAATTTGCATTCTGAGTCTGTTTTAATAATGTTCTTGTTTCTTTATCGTCAAATCAACTGCTCTTTCCGTAACCGCAACCTGAAAGGAGACTACCGCAAGGAAACGATGCAGTAGTCCTGAAAAACAGTACACCCAAAGACTAAAACTGAAACATGACTAGGTCACTTGACGGATTGTGTACGGGACCGGCCGCTTGACCTAGCAAAGTTATAGAGGCCTTCTTTCACTTAAACGCCAGCTTGCGTGATATTAAAAGAACATTTTATAGGCTGAATTATCGCATCAAAATAAGCGATAGAAAAAGCCTGAAGAAAAAAAAACCATTTTATAGGCGCTTTTTTGTTTGTTTTTAAAATGCATAAATTTTCTTGCAAACTTAATTACACAACGTGTACTTTATTTAATTTAAAAAAAAAAAAACATATTCTTCAAATTTAATTATTAAAACTAAAAAATACATGAGAGATACGAAATAAAATACAACTAAACTTGAGAAAAATAAATAAGTAAAATTTTTATCTTTATATACATACATACCTACTATAAATAATAGAGCGAAATCTATCTAAAAAAATACATAATATACCTATGTAGTTGAATTACGATAGACCTGAAAACATAAAATTGAGTCATTTCTTTCCACTATATTTTGTTTACATTTACACCTACATGTGAACATATATATAACAAAATCGTAAACTTTCCGTGTCAACAAACATTAAAAAAAAAAACAAAAGAGTACTAGAAGCCAGAAATAAGTAAAAGAGAAACTCACAAATCTAGGGTGTTTGCGTTTTCAAGTATAAGGAAAAAATTATAAGTCTATAGTTTTTGCGAAATGTTTGGAAATAGATAAATTTGTATGGGGTAGTACACATGGGGCGGCGCGGCGTATGTTGAGTGTTTGTAGGTAGAAACCCACCCGGATCATCGTGAGTATTGCGTGTTGTGTTTACAAATCCTGAAGGTGTAAACATACATTGGGTTATTTTATGATGATGATGGCGTTTTTTTTGCTCGTTCAACAATTTGGACCAAAAACATTTTAAAATTTAGTCTTAAACCCCCCCCGATATCAAATCCTGGCTACGCCCATGTACCAAAGTGTCTGTTAACGGAATGTAACGATTAAAATTAAAAATGGCGTCGAAAAGCTATCATCCGAACTGGAAAATAAAATCGGTACATTCGACGCCATCCAACTTTAATCATTACATTTACATTTTGGTGCAACATAGCCTTATACGATAGCATTAACCCACGTTAGAGACTCAGATAGAAAAAACTTCTACAAAGCAAATAATAATAATAATATGTAGGACAAATTACACATATTGCTCTGTTCACAAACTAAGCTCTAGGCTTGTACTATGTGTACCAGAAGCAACGATATAATACATATTATATTTTATAAACACCCAGACCATGACAAACTGTACAGAAAAAACGTACTAATATTTTTTGCCATGGGTGGGAATCGAACCCACGACCTCCGGATACAACGCCAAAGGCGCAACCACTAGTCTACGGAGGCTGTCAAATGGTGGGTATAAACTGCATATATATTTTTTTTTTTTTCATTTACCATGGATTATTTGATGTTTTTAGTGTTACTACTCTGATGTGATGTAGATAATAACTTACTAAATAATTTTTGTTCTATACAATACACACACGGTGAACTTGAAATATTTTACTTTGGGAAAACCTTTCAAAGTCACCATGTATTAGAGAAAAAAATACGCACACGAAGTTGGCAGCAACAGCTAGTAAATAATAAAAAGCATACTTAGATATGTATCTGAATATATATGTATGTATATGAATTTTAAAGTAAAATTCCGCTATTCATTATTTATTACGTGAGAAAACACCAACAAAAAGAAAAACAAAGTAATGTTATTGATAATTATCATGCCTTTGCAACAGGTCTGAAATTTTACCGTAACAAATTTGACCTAAAACTTAATGAATCATACTCAATAATGACTCATACGCAATGCAAATTATACTAAGTAGTAGCTACTGTAAATGTACTAATAAACTACCTTCGTACATTCAATGAACTACATTATATTATACCAGCTTCATTTATAAAGGTGATTAGACCTGCATATCCTATACTTAACATGTCTAGTTGCATTCATCATGTTAATTAATCTTACAAAGTACTTTCTTTTATACTAATTGTCATATTCCCAGACGTTTCGATAAAACAAGGCTAGCTTTAGGTAGCAAGAAAACAGAAGTTTACTACTGTTTTTTTGAATTTAAAACCAAAGCGTTAATCGAGTACTCTAGACGAATAGGATATAATAGGATCTCTAAAAAATTCTAAGCCTGTTAAAGTAAAATAAAAAATTTCTCCTAACCGGGAATCGAACCGGTTGATTTTGAAAAAAAAAAGTCATGCTGTATTATTACACCAGCTGTTAGTGTCACTTATAAAAACTAAAACTGCATCATTAGATTTTTGAAAAAAAAAATTTCCTAGACGGGAATCGAACCGGTGTTTTGAAAAAAAAAAACTCACCTGTATTATTGCACCAGCTGATAATGTCGCTTACAAGGATCAAATTCTGGTAAGTAATATTAAACGGTAAACTAAAGGGAAGTGCTCATTTTTAATAAAAAAAAATAAAAATTAAAAATATCATACTTTACCAACTAATCAAAATGCCGCCAGTGTCCTGGGCACTATGCCGCATGGCACAAATTTAGATTCTATTTTTATTTTATAGGGTTTTATTTATATAGGTTTAATAGGCGATTTAATTTTCTTAAGTTATAGTTTTAGTTTATATTATACTAAATAAAAATTAATTACTAATCAAATTGTTTAAAATAATGCTCTTTAAAACCCATCCTCATTGAAAACAAAATCATATTTTTTTTTAATTAACGAATTTTAAATAAAAAATAATTCACTTATGTATTGAAAATAATAGCTATCATTTCGAACACTTTATTAGTTAGGGTTTTTTTTTTACATATTATCTTTAAAATTATCACTTTCAGCTGGTGCAATAATACAGCATGTTTTTTTTTCCATAATCAACCGGTTTGAATCCCGGCTAGGAGAATATTTTTTTCAAAAATCAAATGATGCAGTTTTAGTTTTTATAAGTGACATTAACAGCTGCTGTAATAATAAAGCATGACTTTTTTTTTCAAAATCAACCGGTTCGATTCCCGGTTAGGAGATTTTTTTTTTTCAAAAATATAATGATGCATTTTTAGTTTTAATCAAAATCGGTCCCGTGACTCCTTTGAGCATTTTTCGATATTCCTTGTAGTTTAGGATTTGGCATTGAAGGCACACTTGAAAAATTCACCCTGTATATCTACTTTTGAAATTTGTACTTTGGACTAATATGAGTCTCTAACCGATCAAATCGCACAACTTTTCCCGTGGAACTATGTGTCACGAAAAAAAATTTTTGGCTTCTTCCAAACAAAATGTTTTTTAATATTACTAGCTTGTATGAAGAATGCATTTATTTCATTTGCGATAGATGGTTCGTTTGGAAAAGTTTTTCGACTTGATTAGTAGTTATGATAATCTTCCTATAAATTTGTGTGCACAATATTCTTTTTGGTAAGAATTTAGCAGGCTTATTAAAATATATATATATACATGATGACATTGGAAGGACAACTAAAAACTAACTTCACTATTAATTTCAATATAAATAGATATCTGTTGATTTTCCCGGTACTTTTTACTTTTTCAGTGATTTTTGTATGATTAACATATTATTACGAGAACTAATATTATCAAAGGTTTGTCAAGATAACAATTTAGTCGTCGTATTGATAATAAACCTAATCGATAACTTGATATACCAGAATTTAGATAACCAATACTACTAACATCAATGTTCTACTAATATGATAAATATGTAAATGAGTCTGTCTGCCTGTTTGTTTGCAGTAGTTCGTAATTAGATATCTACATACAGAAAAAATACAGCAGAGGAAGATTCAATGAAGTATAGAGAACGCAGTACTCCCCCGACTGACCTCACAATGTAATCGGGACATTATGGATTGTTGGTAAAAAGAATGAAAAATAATATTATAACTGAAAAGATAAATATATATAAAAATGAAACCCTCCACGAGCTAGTCGGGTTTTTTTCAAAGCATATTAAATAACATTCCGCCCACTATAACACAGATTAAAATCGAAACATGACTAGACATCGGCTAGCGAATCATGCAGCCACGCCACCGTAAGAACCAAGAAATGCTTGGGGAACAGAGGCTTCGGCTAGAGAATCACGTAGCCACGCCACCGTAAGAACCAAGAAATGCTTGGGGAACAGAGGCTCCGGCTAGAGAATCACGCAGCCACGCCACCGAAAGATACAGGAAATGCTTGGGGAACAGAGGCTTCGGCTAGAGAATCACGCAGCCACTCCACCGTAAGAAACAGGAAATGCTTGGGGAATAGAGGCTTCGGCTAGAGAATCACGCAGCCACGCCACCGTAAGAAACAGGAAATGCTTGGGGAACAGAGGCTTCGGCTAGAGAATCACGGAGCCACGCCACTGTAAGAACCAAGAAATGCTTGGGGAACAGAGGCTTCGGCTAGAGAATCACGCAGCCACGCCAGCGTAAGATACAGGAAATGCTTGGGGAACAGAGGCTTCGGCTAGAGAAACAGGAAATGCTTGGGGAATAGAGGCTTCGGCTAGAGAATCACGCAGCCACGCCACCGTAAGAAACAGGAAATGCTTAGGGAACAGAGGCTTCGGCTAGAGAATCACGCAGCCACGCCACCGTAAGAACCAAGAAATGCTTGGAGAACAGAGGCTTCGGATAGAGAATCACGCAGCCACGCCACTGTAAGAAACAGGAAATGCTTGGGGAACAGAGGCTTCGGCTAGAGAATCACGCAGCCACGCCACCGTATGAACCAAGAAATGCTTGGGGAACAGAGGCTTCGGCTAGAGGATCATGCAGTCACGCCACAGTAAGAAACAGGAAATGCTTGGGGAATAGAGGCTTCCGCTAGAGAATCACGCAGCCACGCCACCGTAAGAAACAGAAAATGCTTGAGTAACAGAGGCTACGGCCAGTGAATCACGCAGCCACTCCACCGTAAGAAAAAGGAAATGCTTGGGGAACAGAGGCTTCGGCCAGCGAATCACGCAGCCACGTCACCGTAAGAAACAGCAAATGCTTAGGGAACAGAGGCTTCGGCTAGCGAATCACGCAGCCACACCACCATAAGAAACAGGAAATGCTTGAGGAACAGAGGCTTCGGCTAACGAATCACGCAGCTACTCCACCGTAAGAAAAAGGAAATGCTTGGGGAACAGAGGCTTCGGCTAGCGAATCATGCAGCCACGTCACCGTCAAAGCAGCAAATGCTTAGGGAACAGAGGCTTCGGCTAGCGAATCACGCAGCCACGCCACCATAAGAAACAGGAAATGCTTGAGGAACAGAGGCTTCGGCTAACGAATCACGCAGCCACACCACCATAAGAAACAGAAAATGCTTGGGCAACAGAGCCTTCGGCTAGCGAATCACGCAGCCACGCCACCGTAAGAACCAAGAAATGCTTGGGGAACAGAGGCTCCGGCTAGAGAATCACGCAGCCACGCCACCGTAAGATACAGGAAATGCTTGGGGAACAGAGGCTTCGGCTAGAGAATCACGCAGCCACTCCACCGTAAGAAACAGGAAATGCTTGGGGAATAGAGGCTTCGGCTAGAGAATCACGCAGCCACTCCACCGTAAGAAACAGGAAATGCTTGGGGAATAGAGGCTTCGGCTAGAGAATCACGCAGCCACGCCACCGTAAGAAACAGGAAATGCTTGGGGAACAGAGGCTTCGGCTAGAGAATCACGGAGCTACGCCACCGTAAGAACCAAGAAATGCTTGAGGAACAGAGGCTTCGGCTAGAGAATCACGCAGCCACGCCACCGTAAGATACAGGAAATGCTTGGGGAACAGAGGCTTCGGCTATAGAAACAGGAAATGCTTGGGGAACAGAGGCTTCGGATAGAGAATCACGCAGCCACGCCACCGTAAGAAACAGGAAATGCTTGGGGAACAGAGGCTTCGGCTAGAGAATCACGCAGCCACGCCACCGTAAGAAACAGGAAATACTTGGGGAACAGAGGCTTCGGCTAGAGAATCACGCAGTCACGCCACAGTAAGAAACAGGAAATGCTTGGGGAACAGAGGCTTCGGCTAGAGAATCACGCAGTCACGCCACAGTAAGAAACAGGAAATGCTTGGGGAATAGAGGCTTCCGCTAGAGAATCACGCAGCCACGCCACCGTAAGAAACAGAAAATGCTTGAGTAACAGAGGCTATGGCCAGCGAATCACGCAGCCACTCCACCGTAAGAAAAAGGAAATGCTTGGGGAACAGAGGCTTCGGCTAGCGAATCACGCAGCCACGCCACCATAAGAAACAAAAAATGCTTGAGGAACAGAGGCTTCGGCTAACGAACCACGCAGCCACTCCACCGTAAGAAAAAGGAAATGCTTGGGGAACAGAGGCTTCGGCTAGCGAATCATGCAGCCACGTCACCGTAAGAAACAGCAAATGCTTAGGGAACAGAGGCTTCGGCTAGCGAATCACGCAGCCACGCCACCATAAGAAACAGGAAATGCTTGAGGAACAGAGGCCTCGGCTAAGGAATCACGCAGCCACGTCACCGTAAGAATCAGCAAATGCTTAGGGAACAGAGGCTTCGGCTAGTGAATCACGCAGCCACGTCACCGTAAGAAAAAGGAAATGCTTGGGGAATAGAGGCATCGGCTAGCGAATTACGCAGCCACGCCACCGTAAGAAACATAAAATGCTTAGGGAACAGAGGCTTCGGCTAGCGAATCACGCAGCCACGCCACCATAAGAAACAGGAAATGCTTGAGGAACAGAGGCTTCGGCTAGCGAATCACGCAGCCACGCCACCATAAGAAACATAAAATGTTTGGGGAACAGAGCCTTCGGCTAGGGAATCACGCATCCACGCCACCGTAAGAAACAGGAAATGCTTGGGGAAGAGAGGCTTCGGCTAGGAAATCACGCAGCCACGCCACAGAAAATGCTTGGAGACCAGATGAGGGATCAGGTCAACCTGTGTCACGACAAACAAGTCTGACTGTCAAGTGACCTCTTGATAGTTTTTGGCATCTGTATGTAACAAAACCGGTGGGTCGGCCTAACGAAGTTTAGGGACCTTCCTCCCACCTAATTTATTGAATGAATATTGTTTATATTATATTATTATTCCTCGATAATATTTATCAATTATTTAAATCTAATCTTTATCTTTCCTATCATTTGAATTGCCTATAGTAAAACTGCAGAACTCTTATAGAATACTGATTAAATATGTGTTATACTAAGACACCATTGATGAATACTTAAATGAAACAGATTTACATACACCTACGTAATATTTCCATTATAAAGGAATATGAAAGTGTTATTCATTCAATAGGTCTACATTTGAAGTATTAATTAACGTGTTTAGCATAGCCTAGTGAACGTAGAGAAATATAAAATTATAAATGTAGATCTTTTGTTGTAGAACTTCAAAAATCTATACCAAACGAAAATTATAATGTACCCGACCTGCTTATCATCAGTTAGATACAAAATCAGATGCCGTGCTCTAATAAAAACGTAATAAAGCTAAGGAATTTGATTGTTTTTTTGGCGGTTTAAAAAATAACATCATTGATTCTTGAGAAGGAATAAATAATCTAGAGGCTAATTAACATCACGCTACGACCCCTGAAGAGCCGAGTAAAGAGAAAAAGTCACAAAGAGCGCGAAGTGAAATCAAAGTAGGTAATAATCTATACATGATGCGGCGCAGTATGAATTTGCGGGGTACAGTTAGTTTTATATACATACAAAGTTTTTCTTGGCTGTTTTCACCTCAACAATGTTAAATTTTTAAAGATAAAAATGCAATGAAAAAATTCCTGGTGGGTGGGACTCGAACCCACGAACCTCGCTATCGCGGCAAGGCGCTCAACCGCTGAGCCAACCAGGTTCCAGTCACCCCTCACGAATTTTGTCATTGCTTGTTATCTACTTATACACAGACGCCCTCTATTACCTTTCTTCTATTAACTCTATACGAGTGAAGTTAGAAGTCCTAGTTTCTAATACTAGATGGCAGAGGAGTCTGTTTTTGTGGGGTGGCTGGAACCTGGTTGGCTCAGCGGTAGAGCGCCTTGCCGCGATAGCGAGGTTCGTGAGTTCGAGTCCCACCCACCAGGATATTTTTCATTGCATTTTTATCTTTAAAAAATTAATATAAGATGATCCTATAAAGGAATTTATAAAAAAGCATACACCTCTACAATGAAAAGACACTTAAATTACAAAAAAAAAAATGTACTTAACGAAGTTGATAAACTATAAAAAAAAACAAACAATATATATATACTTACCTACTTACTAACATAAACATGTAATGGAAGCCATTTCAAAGGTTAAGTATGAAACAAAGGTTAAAATTTTAATGGTTTAATCATAAAAACTAAAAAAGGTAAATATTAATTAAGCAAACTAGACGCTAAACAATTACATAAACAAGTAGGTATATATAATATATTAAACACAAACAAAACGACCCACTGTGTTATTCTGAATAATTTACTTACTAAACAAAATGACGCAAACACTCATTTAAAATTGAATGAATCTCTTTATGAAGTATAATATAAAAATCTAAATGTACGATTGTCTGATTATGGTATTGGTGAAACAATGGTCGATGAGTATACGATGGACAGCAAGGTAAACTATACACAAACACTCTATGCCCTTTATAATAAGGTTCAATTGACTCTGACAATTGGAACTAAGTGTTTTTGTCCACCGTACCCAGGTACATACGTACATTTGAGTCACGTGCCCACTTCCGGGCGCTAACCCACTTAGCGGAAGGAAGGCACCTTGCCTGATCCTCAGGGGCCCTCTAGACGACTTTAATTACAGAATAGGAAATAATTGAGGCCATAAAACTAGAGTTTAATGCCCAATGTCTACATAAAAAAATGTCTTGGGAATAGTTGGTGAGGTAAGTTACAATGTAAGGGATATTTATTTATACACGTTCCGTTAATAGTAATGCTAGCACGTAATACTGTTTTTGGCGCCTTTTTCGTTTAAGTCGTTTCTTTACTAAATCCATAAAAAATTTGCATTCACAGCACGGGTGATAGATGTTTGTTTACATAAAAAAAACAGTCTTCAAATTAGATGTACATTTTTATTGATAAAAATTTTCACCTGTCATATAGGAACTACAAAAATCAAAGCCTTTAACAAGCCCAGAGCTTTATTGTTGTTGCTAAAAAAAGCAGTTTGGTTTTTGTAAAACGACTAGAAACATGTATTTTTATACATTTCCAAAAGCTGTAAAATGTCAAATCGATTTATATAAAAGGTAAAAAAGGAAGTTATTAAAGTTAAGTTATGATAAATATAGCGAAGGATCTTCGATCAAAGTGAAGGATAGAGTAAGTTCACGATCCGAATCAGGCCATAATTGAAAATAAAAATATTTAGCAGGATTTAATGCATTTCAGGATTTGCTTGCTCACAAAACTACACATTAACGGATAAAATGATAAATTGCAGGTGCGGTGCGATACGTGAATGACATATGCTCTACCATGGGTTTGCGCATTGTAGAAACGTAACGTATTAATTTACTCAAAAATGCATGTAATGTGGTCATTATTTTGACAACCTTGTTTGAGCAAAGTCGATCTTGCCGTTCTGTTTCAAGGAGCGGCCGGCAAAGTTTTGCTGGTCGCTCTAACAGCTGCCGTCCGCTATTTTGACGTTTCAAAGTTTTAATATATATTTTATTTAAATTACTTGCTGGTTTTATTTAGATTAGTTACTTTCATTTTTGAGTAAAGCACTATACAAGCCTTGGCGCATTATGACTGCTTCGCTAGTCACGCTATGATTGCCTCGAGCTAGCCTAGCTACGCTCTAGGCCTTCCAGCTTGGCCATCATTGCATGTCTCGGCCTTTATCTCAGGTCGTCCATCAAGTGCTGCACGCTGACCGCGCTGAGTCGGCCTGGAGCTGCGCTACGCTGCGCTGTCGGCCATCATCAGCGCGACCAGCAAAGTAGTCATTATAGAATGCGGCAGTAATGTACTATTATGTATATGTGAGCAACAACCAATAGGACCGCTTTATTTTTGGCAACAGGATTAAATAAAGCGATCCTATTGGTTGTTGCTTACGTATACGTAAATGAATACGTTACGTTTCTACAATGCGCAAACCCATGGTAGAGCCTATATGTATAGTAACGTGATATTTTTATTTTTACTCAAAACATAGTGGAAATTATGAAGACAATAATGAAACGAATTAATTTTAATTTTTGAAAAGATATATTGAAGAAAAACTTAAGAATAAAGATAATTATTCAAAAACTAAAGAAAGCTGATTTTATTTATAATTTTCAATATGGTGATTTTGTATAAGAATAAGAAAGTTTATTTTTAGTTTTCTCTTTCATTATCAACATACATGGCTTTGAGAACAGAAATTAGAAGCCATGTTTTTTCAGGTGTCTACAACGAAGACTCAATTAGTTATACATTTAGACATACACACATATCAGGAACCCAGCGGAAGGGTTTTTAATCCCACCTCGTCGTGGCCGATGGTACGAGTCGCGGTGTTTGGATAGACTCAATAACCCATCTTTAAACAGTTTCACAAGTTGGTATAGTGAAACTGGGACTGACAGCTTAACGTGCTCTTCGAGGCACTATAGTGGTGTTGTTAAACAAATGTACATATATTTTTAGATTAAAAACTCATTGGTACACACCGGGGTTTGAACCAGAGACCTAAGTGTTTTTAAGTCTAAGGTCTAACCAACTCGGCCACCACGTATCTAAGCATTTAGAAAAGGTCTACATTCTCTTATAATAGAGATTTTTAAGTTTTCATTAGTGTTGAGACTTATGAAAATGAAAACGGGACAGTTCGAGGTCCCGACACTTTCCTCGGGCCTGACGGAGGAGAAAACGGACAGACTCGTTCAAAACAGGACATATGGTATAGTGCCTTTTGTTAATAATAATAAAAGGTTTATTATTTACACAATTAAATCACTTCCTACATTTTATTAACTGTTAAAATAAAATAACATTTATTTTGACACACAATTAGGTAACAACTTACAGTAGAAAATAATTTAATATTATAATAATATAAAGATTTGCACCTAAAAATGGACGTTTGTATCCCTGGTCCCTATGCTAGGTTTCCCTGTGTTACAGGAACCAGTAATAACCGCTCCTTAAAATTATAATTTTCATTAAATACAATATTGATACCTATTAGCCCTAGAATTATATAAGAGAAAAATTAAAGAACCTATAAAATGTGTGTGTCTTGTAATTAAATATATAATTTAAGTGTTTTGCATATTCGTGCTTGGTATAGTGTGTATGAAATATGTGTATGGGTGTGTGTATCTGTGTGTGGTGTGTGATGCGTGCGTGTTGTGTGTGTGTCAGAAATTTATGCAAAATGTGAAGATTAAGGATTAAAGAAGAATATACTAAGGTCTATTTAGTAACTGTAAGGATACTTTCAGTAGCTTCATAATCGTATTCATTAAGCCAAATATCTAGGTTTTTTTAGTTGGTTACTATTTAAGTTTACAATATTAAAGAAATTTTGAATTTTTGAGTACAGGAAAGGAGCCAAGAAAATATATTGCCTTTGTGCGAATGAAGTTTTAATTTTAGGATTGGAACATATATACCTTTGTACGTTTATTTAATTTTGTTCTATGATATATTGGTTGATATTATTTTGATCCAAGATGATCGCACTTTACTAACTTTTTTTAGTACGATTATAAATGCTGGCTGTATTCTTGAATCTGACTACTGCTTTCCATTAGGCGGATGTGAGGTCACATGCCGAGATCCTAAAAAAAATAGTTTTATAATATCTGAGGAAAGTTGATCTTAGATTGGCCGGCAAGCTCTCCTGACTTAAACTCCATCGAATATGTCTAGGGAGACAGATACCTAAAAGGAATCCTACTCCTTCTAACATACGACAGACCGTGTGTGCGTTAGAGAAGGAATGGAGTCAGATTCCACAAAACTTCTTCATGGTTCCCACTACAACTTTCTATTTTCTTTATTGTTTACTTAATAATAATAAATACATTTTGATTGTAAAGTGTAATAGTAATTTTCAAGCTAATTGTAAATAAAACAAAAAAGACATAACCACAAAAAAAAATTACATTACCCTACATTCCGTACTAGCAAATTCCAGTACGAAGATATAATATGCATTAACATTAAAAATATTGATTGCTACTTATTTCTTTTAGCATTCCTCTAAAAATGCCTATGAGCGTATAAAGCATATTTATCAAACAATGCAATGTTTTTTCATCTATTAAAACATATTAGTAATAATAATAATAACTTTTATTGAGGTAAAACATTTAACCATTTTTAAATTAAGCGTCTGTGCCTGAATTAGGTAGAAACCTGTGTCCAACACCTAAGTAACCTAAGTGTGTACCTACACACTACACACTAGGGCTTAAACTCATGACCGAAAAACTGTAGTGTTTAGGTATAATTAATCCTGCGACCACGTTTAACTTTTTTAAGGATAGTTAGTGGTAGATAATGTTTAACTATTAATACATAGATAATAAGTGTGTTGCTGTAACATATTATTATAGAGTTCGTCGCCTTTGTTAATGACATAATGATCATTCACATCACGTTTGTTTTGTATCAACTAAAGAGGAATTTTATATATTCACAGGTGTAATAACATCCAACATCCACCTGTGAAAAAATATGAAGTCAAAAGTCAAAGTCAAAAATATTTATTTCACGTAAACCTTTACAGGCATTTATGAAAAGTCAAAAAAAAAAGAAAAGTATATATAAGGCCCATGTGTGCACTTGGCCAGGTCGCCATTCCTCCCACAGACAAATGTTAAAAATATAATAAAAAATTAACAGATCGTGAACTATTAAACTATTGTCCTTGCGGGAGAAAAAAAAACAACCCAACCGAACACACGCTACATAACCAACCGGTTTAGGACTAGGTGGTTAGCTAGTTCCATTGATTAGGATCGTTGTTTCTGGCACACATAATAGAAGCCTATATAGAGCTTAGTTGGCGACTAGGGTAATATGTGTATATTGTCCTTGTTATTAACAAAAAAAAGTCGAAGATGACGTTGCCGTTCGTTTTAAATAGAATGATTGGAGTCAGCTGCCGAGCTTTTTCTTCAAAAAATGTAATCAACTTTTCGGGCATAATTTTTTATAGCTTAAATTTAACAATCGGCTCATTTCAACATGGCGGCTTTAATATTTAATTCAAATATTTTTTTCTAAGATTTAATCACTTAGTTTTTATTTTCGTCACTTTTGACCAACCATTTTTTTATTTTTTATTAAAGCTGCTTTGTAGATACCAGATGGTAAAGAAGACCAAGAAAGTCCATGCACAGGGTCGTTCAATAAACTGTGTTTAATTTACATTGAAGGCTCTGACTATATATGCCGACTGAATCGCGTTATTACGTAATTGGCCGCAATAGAGACGAATTTGCATTAAAAAATATTTGATAGATATTTTTATAGTTATATAATAATATAAATAAAACACAATTTTATTCGGATACGATATATTTCGCTATATATTTATAAATTTATTATATTTTCTTAATTTTAATGTCATACGACTGAAGACGCCATGTAAGGCGAAATATATCGTAACCAAATAAAATTGTGTTTTATTTATATTATTATATAACTATAATGCTAGTACGAATAAATCGTAAATAAAAAATATATAAATAAATAATAGATATTTTTAATAAGTTTTACACACCATCACGTCGTATCAATGTTAAAAGGTAAGCAGAGAGCAATGTACGCCACTTCGCACGATCTTTACAGATGAACTTAACTTTGCAGTGAAAACTTTAAATAAAAAGTGTGGAGAAATCTAAGGAAGTAGGTATCTTCCTTAGATTTCTCCACATTTTTTATTTAAAGTTTTCACACTTTTATTTGATCGCCCCCGTATAAGGTATGTAATATTGTTCCACAAGGAAATACCTTGTTCGTAAGAAAACCACAATGGTGTTCAAACACACTGCATACACTTTGTGGCTAGCGGAAGGTATAGATTTACAGTAAGGACTAAGTACAGTAGGCAGCAAGATAAAGTGCATTTGCAATCACTGACAAGTGACATAGGTACTTAATCTAGATTACGACTGTACAATATTATCAACCTATAAAGTCAAAAATATTTATTTCATGTAAACCTTTAAAGGCATTTATGAAAAGTCAAAAAAAATAAATAAAGTATATATAAGGTCCTGTGTGCACTTGGCCAGGTCGTATAGGTATATAGTATACAAGTTCATGTTTACTATACAATTGTTTTAATTATGTATTAGTTTAAAAATAATTTACGCATGCGAAATTTATGTAGGTGTATTCAATTACACCTACATAAATTTCGCACTGAAAATATAAGAAAAAAAAGCGGAAACAAATACAGTTCCGTAGGTATAACAGAAAAGTTTGATTTGATTTTGAAAATAAATTAATTATTTATCTTTGTAACCGTTCTAAATAACTTATATTGAGTTTCAAAATATGTGAAATATTTTAAATTTGAACTTACTATCTTTAAAGTTTATTTTAAAATCAAACTTCTCTACAATTCCCCCTTGGGAGCTCTATTTTTTGAAATATGATAGTTAGGGTACCGAAAAAACGCAATGATATACTACTTCAAAATTTCCACCACAACTGTAGCCCTAGTGTGAGTTTTGTAACTACTACTTTATGTCGGAAATACCTCAACGCCTCAAGCGGAAGTTTTGAAAACTAAAAATGTGAGCGCGTGATTGCTAGGCCTACTGATACATGTACTATTATTTCTTCTGTGCTATTGATTAAAGATATCGAACTAAGTACATAGTGTTATAACTGTTACAAGTCTATATAAACAACGCAAGCTCGTCGCAGTGTTTGTATACACTTATGACCTTATTCATACACAACACTTTAGTTATAGGAGACAAAACCTTCTATAACTAAAGTGTCCTTCAAGAACAAGAACTCAGTATTTTTTAATGAATAAGGCCATTGCAGTTTCACAAGTTGGTATATAACCAACGGTAACAGCTTGAAAATCAGCAGAACTCGATGATCCTGAAAATAAAGCATCAACACATATAGCATCCCATTACTTCTGTAGCCCTCGACTTTCGAGTGCGTTAAAATTTTTACCAATCACACGCTCGCATTTTTAGTTCCAAAACTTTCCGATTGGGGCGCTATGCAATTTTCTATACTAATTTTATTTAACTCAATCCCAAAGAAATATTTAGAAAACTCATACTAGAGTATTATACTATTTTTTTTAAACAAAATTATTATATTTAATATAAGACTATTCTAATAAGGAATTTATAAAATTGCATAAATACGGAACTCTAAGTCGTGAATATTATTCCTACTTGTTTGTTTGTTCGGCACAAAAGATTTGTCATAAATAGTCCTTGCTTTGGTTTACCAATAATACTCGTACCTGTCCACGATAAGATACAGTATTTCTGAGAAGACGTAAATATATTATATATTTAAACGTATATATTATCCGCTAAATTAACCGGCCTTGATGGAAGTTTATAATTTATCTATATAGATCACTTGTTTACATCCGGTTCGAAAGACCAAAAGTAATAATGCCGGTGACACACCTACCGAATACGTTTTAGACATTGTTTGTTATTGTTTATATTTACATTACCGCCTCCGTGTTATTTATTTTGGGTAATATATTATTGTAATAGGTATATTAAATATTTTTGCACGCGGCATTTAAATATCTTGTGGCGGATTATATTTTTTTTATTTAATATTTTTTTTGACAATTTATATAAATATATGTGTATATGTACATTACAATACATACACAATAAAAATACCTCCTTATTTACCGCCAATCCAAAAGACTAACTTAATAAAAAAGAACTAGGTAATGTAAATCACTAAAGATATACTATCTATATATACTCGAACCTAATGTGACCATTTTTATTTCTACTCAAAACTGGACATGCATTATGGAGACAAACATCATAATGCACAGATAATAATAATAAAACATTTTTTTTTTTGGAAAAATAAAAAAAACTACTTATAAAGATTTATTATTCAAAATCTTTTTTTTTTTTTTTATAATGTTTTAATGAGAATATTTGTTTTTATATACATGGTGAAAGGTACAATTTGAAAGGTTGTACTTTGGGCTATTATGATGTTTTACTAATCAAATCAAGCAATATTTCTCATGGAGCCATGTGTCGCAAATGAAAAAAATTTTGGCTTTCCCATTGAAATTGGTCATTTTAATAAACATTAACTATTACACAATTAATAGGCATTAAGTCCGCCTTTGTATTTTGTATGCAATAAAGATTTAAATAAATAAAAATAAAATACTAGTTCGTATGGAAAAAAACTATTTTTTTTCATTTTTTGTTGCAAATGAAAAAAAAATAGTTTTTTTTGTTGTCCATGCGTTGTCCGATATGATCAGAAACCCGTCATATTAGCCCAAAGTACAACCTTTCAAATTCACCATTAACTTCTGAATTAGGTACGTAGTTTTCTTTTTAAATATCTCTTTCGTTATTCATTATGTTTTTTCAGATATTTACAACGAATTCTTAATTAGTTAGCTATACATTTGGTACTATATTCTCTTATAATTATAATAGAGAGATTTGAGTTTTTTTAGTGTTGAATGAAACTAAAAACGGGACATATCGGAGAGATTTGAGTTTTATTAGTGTTGAATGAAACTAAAAACGGGACATATCGGAGAGATTTGAGTTTTTTTAGTGTTGAATGAAACTAAAAACGGGACATATCGGAGAGATTTGAGTTTTATTAGTGTTGAATGAAACTAAAAACGGGACATATCGGAGAGATTTGAGTTTTATTAGTGTTGAATGAAACTAAAAACGGGACATATCGGAGAGATTTGAGTTTTATTAGTGTTGAATGAAACTAAAAACGGGACATATCGGAGAGATTTGAGTTTTTTTAGTGTTGAATGAAACTAAAAACGGGACATATCGGAGAGATTTGAGTTTTATTAGTGTTGAATGAAACTAAAAACGGGACATTTCGACGCCCCGAAGCTTTCCTCGGGGACACCGGCACGGAGCAGCGAAAAAAGGGACAGAGGCTCTACCATGGGTTTGCGGATTGTAGCAACGTAACGTATATGAATAAAGCGATCCTATTGGTTGTTGCTCACGTATACATATACAAATATGTTACGTTGCTACAATGCGCAAACCCACGGTAGAGCCTCTGTATCGTTCAAAACGGACGTATAGTTATGTTAACTATATCCTATTTATACTATAATAATATACAATAATTTTTAGACAGGGGAAGACAGCTGGGGATCTACTCATGCTCTTCAGTAGAATGAGAGTATATACCACATGTTATAAGCATAGGTGTATAACCATGACCATGCTCCTCTGATGATACGGTACATGTGGAACACCAGATTTTTTACTTGCTGATACCTTTTTCTCCAGGGTGTCTCTGAGTCGATCGACTTGCGATCAGTGTTTGCGCCCTAAAATATACCATCCATCTATCTACTTGTAGGTACCTATATTTTGATTACTTTAATATATGTATATTTGGGGCGTAGCTATGGTCTGTTGGGTTGCTCGCCTTGGTGGCACTTTTGCAGGACAGTCAACGATTGACAGGTCAATGGAACCAGCTAACCACCTAGTCTTAAACTGGTTGGTTATGTAGTGTATGTTCGGTTGGGTTGTTTTTTTTTTTCTCCCGCAAGGATAATAGTTTACGATTTGTTAATTTTGTATATTATTCTTAACATGTGTCTGTGGGAGGAATGCTGACATGGCCAAGTGCACACATGGACCTTATATGTACTTTTTTTTGTCTTTTCATAAATGCCTCTAAAGGTTTACATGAAATAAATATTTTTGACTTTGACTTTGTGGGCAAACTAGGCAGTTTAACAGGCGAAGCCGGGTTAACGAAAGCTAGGCTAACTATATTACAAAGTTTATCCCTATATTATAAATGAAATATCATTTAATAATGCCTTACTATTATTAAGTAAAAGACGGAAAGACAACGTTTTTATGAGAGGGTTAACCGTAAGTTTCTTAAGGACTCGCATTCATGACCGCGAATTCTGTGTTCTCCATAGAAAATAAGCTTTCGCACTTCCAGAAATACTGGAAGTGCGAAAGCACTATTGTTTGTCGCAAATTGTTTGGAGACAAAATAAAAACTGTATAAATATTAATAATTAATTATAATACATTATGATACGAGGTTGGTTAGCAGGTTTTTACAAACGAGTTGACGTCTTACGGCTTACAGACCGAGCCGGAGGCGAGAGAGAAAAAAAAACCAAGCGAAACCATTTTTTTAATTTTTTTGACAATAAGAAATGAAATAACTATATACATATATTAATATTGACTAACTAATTGTTGAAATAGAAATTAAAAAAAACTGTAAACAAATCGCACGGCGTGCGGTAAAATCAACTTTCGAGGCATATGGAAAGAACTGTAAACAAAATCGCATGGGCGTGCGATTTTGTTTACAGTTAAATCAACTAAACTAATCAACTTTCGAGGCATATGTACTGCCATCGAAAGTACACCTTTTCGAGCAACTGTATTGAAAAACAATTTATTACAACAGAAAGTAGTAAGTTTTAACCAGCACAAAAATAATAATTTAACTATGACTAACAGAGTACATTTGTATAGGCGTCAACACCACTGTATAGCCCAAAATTCCTACAAAAAAGGCCTCGCCTCGTTAATTTATTTTCAAAAGACGTTGATGTAATGTAACAATAGACACGTCCAAGTAGGTATTTACAAGTAGCTAGTATTTTTATTATATTGTATTATTACCACAGATCTATTGTAGTATTTAGTTTCACCAAGCTGTGGTAGCACCAAGGTCACGTAGACACTTGAGTTACATTCAAATGTCGTAATAACAATCGGTCAAACGTTCGAAATGAACTAGAAAATCTTTTCAAATTGTGTTTTTACTTCCTTATTAAAAGTTAGTAAAAAATATTGTAGAAATTTAGAGGAAAATTTTGGAAAGCTGTAAACGGTTGAGCTTTTTTTTGTTCTATATATATATAAATACCGGTGTGTACAAAAAAAAGTTAAGATATCGATTCCAGTTTCATTATACTGACTGTTTATAAGTTTAACGCTACGATCACCGCGATGATTCTGCCAGTTGATCGGTGTAGACTCAAAATACGCCTTACCACTGTAGCCGCGCAGTTAGCATTTTGACGTCCCTATGACGTCAACTTAGTGTCATTCTCGACCTAATTGATGGCATAGGGACGTCAAAATGCTACCAACTCTACTATGGGTTTGCTGGTATCACTTTATTCAATCCTGTTACCAAAAATAAAGCGGCCCTATTGGTTGTTGCTCACGTATACGTAAATGAATACGTTACGTTGCTACAATGCGCAAACCCATGACGGTCTCGTGCGCGTAGAGATAGATAAATGCATATAATTTTAATTACATGAATTTTATGTGTAAAAAACAGGTAAATTCTTCAAAATAGGGTAATTTGTTATTTATTTATGGGACATTTTTTTTTCAATTTTCCATATGGCAAATAATTAGGAAATAATCAGACTTATTGTTATGGAGATATATTAATTTATTTACAACCAATTATTTTTATTTTTGATATATATATAAATACCGGTGTGTACAAAAAAAAGTTAAGATATCGATTCCAGTTTCATTATACTGACTGTTTATAAGTTTAACGCTACGATCACCGCGATGTTTCTGCCAGTTGATCGGTGTAGACTCAAAATACGCCTTACCACTGTAGCCGCGCAGTTAGCATTTTGACGTCCCTATGACGTCAACTTAGTGTCATTCTCGACCTAATTGATGGCATAGGGACGTCAAAATGCTACCAACTCTACTATGGGTTTGCTGGTATCACTTTATTCAATCCTGTTACCAAAAATAAAGCGGCCCTATTGGTTGTTGCTCACGTATACGTAAATGAATACGTTACGTTGCTACAATGCGCAAACCCATGACGGTCTCGTGCGCGTAGAGATAGATAAATGCATATAATTTTAATTACATGAATTTTATGTGTAAAAAACAGGTAAATTCTTCAAAATAGGGTAATTTGTTATTTATTTATGGGACATTTTTTTTTCAATTTTCCATATGGCAAATAATTAGGAAATAATCAGACTTATTGTTATGGAGATATATTAATTTATTTACAACCAATTATTTTTATTTTTGATATATATATAAATACCGGTGTGTACAAAAAAAAGTTAAGATATCGATTCCAGTTTCATTATACTGACTGTTTATAAGTTTAACGCTACGATCACCGCGATGTTTCTGCCAGTTGATCGGTGTAGACTCAAAATACGCCTTACCACTGTAGCCGCGCAGTTAGCATTTTGACGTCCCTATGACGTCAACTTAGTGTCATTCTCGACCTAATTGATGTCATAGGGACGTCAAAATGGTACCAACTCTACTATGGGTTTGCTGGGATCACTTTATTCAATCCTGTTACCAAAAATAAAGCGGACCTATTGGTTGTTGCTCACGTATACGTATGTGAATACGTTACGTTGCTACAATGCGCAAACCCATGGTAGAGAATCTAGACGGTCTCGTGCGCGTAGAGATAGATAAATGCATATAATTTTAATTACTTATATGAATTTTATCTGTAAAAAACAGGTAAATTCTTCAAAATAGGGTAATTTGTTATTTATTTATGGGACATTTTTTTTTCAATTTTCCATATCGCAAATAATTAGGAAATAATCAGACTTATTGTTATGGAGATAATATTAATTTATTTACAACCAATTATTTTTGTCCTTGCCTTAAATCTTACCAACAGGTAGATTCAGAGATTAAGATATAGGTAAGCAATACTAATTATACCTACGAGTATGTGGGATATTTTACACATATTGCCCTGAGGCTCTACCATGGGTTTGCGCATTGTAGAAACGTAACGTATTCATTTACGTGTACGTGAGCAACAACCAATAGGGCCGCTTTATTTTTGGTAACAGGATTGAATAAAGCGATCCTATTGGTTGTTGCTCACGTAAACGTAAATGAATACGTTACGTTTCTACAATGCGCAAACCCATGGTAGAGCCTCTGGTAACACACTAGGTTTTAGGCTTGTAATATGTGTTTAAGAAGGTAGTGTTATACGGTAATTATAAGAGAGTGCTGCCACCATACAACGTACTTCTCAATTATAAATCCAATTAATAATAAATAATAATAATAATAATAATTCGCTGGCCCCTGGCAATAAAGCGGTAATATCAAAAATAAAAATTTACAGGAGAAACAAAAGAAGCTAATTTGTTTATAATTCAGCAAATAGTGGTTCAAAATAAATGATTAATATGTCAAAAGAAAGCTATTTTTTTTTATTAATAAAACCCTCATTTTTAATATTATGACATAAATATCTAAAGAAATAATTAAAAAAAATAATAATACAAATTACGACCCGTAACTTTTTAATTGTAATATCAACAACGACTTTATAATCACACCTACTACTGACAGTCAGAATCGTATATATATAATACGATGTAATTTTCACTTTAGATCTTGAGCGTATCAGCCGATTACCACCTTTTTCAGTGAAATTTTATAACCAAACCTTGATTGTATCATCTACAAATCGCTATTTTGGGATCATAACAATGAAACATAATTTTGTGTAACTATTGTTACAGACTGACCTTATATTATAATTTATTTTTATATATTACTGTTTAAGGCAGTTTAATGATATTAAACAAATTTTTTAAACTATAATACTATCTAATTAATGTTTATCTAAATACTAAATCTCTGAAATCATTGTTTTACCAAAAACATATTATATTTATTATTAAGAAACCGTTAAAACCACAAGAATGTATGAAAAAGTGTATAATTAGAAATAAAACGAAAAAAAGTGTCCTATGATAGTAATAAACGAATGAAAATATTCTAGTTACCCTATTGATAAACAGAAATGAAGTACGTATATCTATATTAGGTACAACCCTATCTAAGCTTTAGCTTTATGGACCCAACCTTCCCACGTAAATATTTTGGGTACAATAAAAAAGCATTAAAATCAAATAATTTGTATTAATTATTAAATTTTGAAAATAAATATAAAATGGATATTAAAAAAATATATTATAAAAATTAAAATAAAACAAATTGCTTATTAATTAAATGCTATTTGAGTCTTCACTTTCAATATCTATTTCTTCTACAGAGGCACCAACACAATGCAAATTATTATAAAATGTATGATAATGTTTCGGCATTGCTTCAGTTCTGCAGAGACTCATTAAATCTTCTTTTTTTTTTTTTTTAATATAGCAGGACATGTAACCCTACATCCACCTGATGGTAAGTGCCAATGTAACGTCCAAGAATGTTCTCAACCAATAGTAGCTATGGTGCTTGCTTCAATTGGTTGATTCCACTATGTCTGCTTGAGAAACTTATTCACGCTACGCTTAAAGGACTCTGGATTAAAGGAAGAAGGGAAAACGCACGCAGGCAAGGCATTCCACCTTTTTATCGTGCGACATATATAAGAGTCACCATACCTTTTTGTTCTGGTGGGCCTGTCATCCACTGTATGTGTATGCATTTTATTGCCAGTGCGTGTAGTACGGAAACGAAATGGGGAAGGAGGGATGAGTTCAAACAGCTCTTCAGAGCACTGTCCGTGATATAGGCGGTAGAATACGCTCAACGATGCAACTTCTCTACGCAGGTGCAAAGGCTCCAGTGTTTTAGAGAGCTGATTCTTAAAGCGGTTTGGGCAAGGCGATTGGCTCTGTGTAAAGATTTCTCAATACATCTGATACAACATCAGCCACAGGCGTTTTTGGCCTTTTCCTCTGGAAGATCTGGTGTTTGAGGCAGTATTTAAAAAAAATACTCATCGTCAAAGTTATACTTAAAGTAGATAACATTTGGATGTGCTTGAGTAATTTTGATTTCGTGAATCTTTGTCCACATCACTTTTTCATTGGTTAGGTCTGCCCGCAAACAGTATCGTTTTCCCATTAACTCTTTTAAATCAAAGAAATTACACTGTTCCATTTCTACAACCTGAAATTATTCGCCATTGATCTTGGCATTCATGATTATGCTATACCTACATTTGATCAGGAGTATATATCGTGTGGTTCTTCTTTGCACGTTCTATAAAAGAATGCATCGAATCTCCTACAGACTGGCTATGGCCAGTTTCAAAATATCTATGAATTATGTTAACTCCATACTTTTGGACAACATATAAATAAAGAGCAAAAATTATTCTATTTTTATTCTGGCCAGCAAATAAAAAATAAAATTCTTGAAGCCTCTTTGGCTTTCATTTTCAATAAAAGCTGCCAATTTCGTTGGCACCCCTTTTGGCTAGACGATAATGCGCCAAACATAGCAGTATCCCCTTCTATTTAATGAGTTGTAAATCGTAAAATTATATATGGAATACTTTCGCTTATAATGAAAGATTCCTACTTCTGATTGAGGAATCGTCAAGACCCTTTCTAGGTCATAAATCGCTACGATTGTAGTCGCAGGATCACTTTCTATTTTATCTTTAGTTTTAAGTTCACGGACACATTCCTTGTTTTTAATGTGCTTTGTGTAAGCTTCTTCAAGCTGTACTTTTCTTTTACTATCTGCTTGATGATACAAAGTACATTGACTGCACATATCATTTTAGGCTTATGAAAGGAATGTAATTCTTTCACAGGAAATAGCTTTATATTTGTAATAACACTTAGTTCGGTTGTGGTCATTTAAAAAAATGGTCAATGTACTTTGTATCATCAAGCCGATAGTGAAAGAAAAGTGCAGCTTGAAGAAGCTTACACAAAGCACATTAAAAACAAGGAATGTGCCCGTGAACTTAAAACTAAAGATAAAATAGAAAGTGATCCTGCGACTCTACAATCGTGGCGATTTATGACCTAGAAAAGGTCCTGACGATCCCTCCATCAGAAGTAGGAATCTTTCATTATAAGCAAAAGTATCCCATATATAATTTTACGATTTACAACTTATTAAATGGAAGTGGATACTGCTATGTTTGGCATTATCGTCTAGCCAAAAGGGGTGCCAACGATATTGGCAGCTTTTATTGAAAATGAAAGCCAAAGAGGCTTCAAGAATTTTATTTTTTATTCTGATGGTTGTGCTGTCCAGAATAAAAATAGAATATTTTTTGCTCTTTATTTATATGTTGTCCAAAAGTATGGAGTTAACATAATTCATAGATATTGAACCTGGCCATAGCCAGTCTGAAGGAGATACGATGCATACTCTTATAGAACATGCAAAGAAGAACCAAGATTTATACTCCTGATCAAATGTATAGCATAATCATGAATGCCAAGATCAATGGCGAATAATTTCAGGTTGTAGAAATGGAACAGTGTAATTCCTTTGATTTAAAAGAGTTAATGGGCAAACTATACTGCAGACCTAACCAATGAAAAAGTGATGTGGACAAAGATTCACATCTAAATTACTCAAGCACATCCAAATGTTATAGTTATAGCACTTTAACGTCGCTAGGGCTACATATTTTTTACGGGAAAAAGGGGGTAATAGCTTTTACTGAATAAAATATCTTGTGATTACCTCGTATTAGGTATGTACAGTTTATTAATGATTAATTTATGTTTTCAAAAGAGTGGTTGAAAGTTTTACTGTTCCTCTTTGTTTAGAAGTGGTAAGAAAAACTAGTGTAAAGATGTTCACGAGTTTTTTGTCTTATGTTTCATAAAGTAATGAAACAGTATATAATTTAGGCATAACAAAAATTTCCGTGCAATAAAGATGTTAACCTCAGTTATTATATTTAAATATTAATAAAAAAATCTGAATAAAATTGGGGTGATAGATTGATACTTGGAGAAGCCAAAAAACAAATAACATTAAAAAGGGCGTAACCGGTGGTTACCGATATATTGCCCGGGGCCAGCGATATGTAAGACAATTTACACATATTGCTCTGGTCACAAACTAAGCCCTAGGCTTGTACTATGTGTACCGGAAACAATGATATAATACATATTATATTTCATAAACACCCAGACCATGATAAACTGTACAGAAAAACGTACTAATACTTTTTTGCCATGGGTGGGAATCGAACCCACGACCTCCGGATACAACGCCAAAGGCGCAACCACTAGTCTACGGAGGCTGTCGAATTAATAATAAAATGTAAAGATTTTGCACTTTATCAATTATTTAGACGCCTCCGTAGACTAGTAATTAATTGCGCCTTTTGCGTTGTATTCGGAGGTCGTGGATTTGATTCCCACCCATGGCAAAAAAATATTAGTACGATTTTCTGTACCGTTTGTGTCATGGTCTGGGTGTTTATAAAATATAATATGTATATCGTTGTTTTTGGTACACATAGTACCTAGCCTAGAGCTTAGTTTGTGACCAGCGCAATATGACATAAATTGTCCTATATATGTATCATCACGGGTGCACGGCGCCCGAGACCGCCTAGACGGCCCCAGGGTACCCAGTGGAGGGGTTTTAATCCCACCTCGTCGTAGCCGATGGTATACACCGAACAAGTGGCTAGCTCGTCGCGATGTTTCAAATAGACTATATATAATATCTATAAACAGTTTCACAAGTTGGTATAGTGAAACCGGGACCGACAGCTTAACGTGCTCCCCGAGGCACTATAGTGGTGTTGTCAAACAAATGTACATTTTTTTTTAAATTAAAAACTCATTGGTACACACCGGGATTCGAACCAGGGACCTAAGTGTTTTTAAGTCCAAGGTCTAACCAACTATGCCACCACGTATATTCTAACCAACTAGGCCACCACGTATATTATATATAATTATAACCTCATAGTCTCTCCTCGACGATGGAAGTTCACAATGTAGTATCGATTCGATGCTAGCGGCGTCACATAAGTTTTAAGTAAATTAAAAAGCAATAAAGGTTTTGGAACGCATCCTCCACTGTCGCTCTGCACTCGCGCGCATTGAAGTGTCATTCGTTTCTTATGTCAAGTTGGCGTCGCATCTTACAAAAAATATTTTATTTTTTTCTAGTTGATTTAGTTATTTTAAGTTGTGTTTCAGCATTAAAAATGGGAAAAAGAAAATATGAGAATAGTTTCAAATACAAGAAAATAAAAAATTAAGGAAACTTTAAAAAGGTGAAGAAATGGTTCGCTCAAAGCGATCATGAAACCAAAGGTGAGTTTCTATTCGTCTTATTAAAATCCTATCGAAAATACATAACGCTCAACTATTATTGTAATCAACTTTGTGCTGTTGAGAAATATATATTGTTACCTGGGACACTCATTGGGAATGTATATGGTTTGATATCTCGCCATTGCTATAGAATGTTATATATCATTGAAAGAAAAGAAAGAAAGAAAAACTTTATTTCATTGCGATACTAAATCAGAGTATTGAATGATTTTTGTAACCTGGGACATTCTTTGGGAATGTATATGGTTAGATATTTCGCCATTGCTTTACTGTTAAGAGTTAAGAATGGTTTTTACATTAAAAGTTTATTTTTATATATCATTGCGATACTGAATGAGAGTATTGAGTGACTTTTGTAACCTGGGACATTCTTTGGGAATGTATAAGGTTAGATATTTCGCTATTGCTTCACTGTTAAGAGGTAAGAATAATTTTCACATTAAAAGTTCATTTTTATATATCATTGCGATACTGAATCAGAGTATTGAATGACTTCTGTAACGAGTCTAGTACTGTAAGACTCATACCATCGGCTATGACGAGTTGGGAATAAAAAACCCTCCGCTGGGTACACTGGGGCCGTCTAGGCGGTCTCGGGCGCCATAAGGCACCCGTAATGCTATGTAAGTATCTTCATGATCAATTGAGTCCAAGAATATTTTGCAACACAGTCAGAATTTTTTATAGCTAAATATGTTCAAAATAATAATAACAATTTCATTGCAATACTGTTGAGAGTATTGAATGGCTTTTATAATCAGTCTGGTGCTGTAAATTATAAAAAATCAAAATAAATAAATGTAGGTAAGTAATTCATAAAAACAATTTTATGTAATTGATAAAAACAATTTATACCTGCATCTTCAGGATCAATTAAGTCCAAGAATATTTTACAACAAATAATTTAGCCGAATTTGTGAAAAATACATTCTCATTGCAATACTGTTAAGAGTATTAAATGACAATGATTTATAATAAACCTAGTAGTGTAATTCAGAATACCTACAAATTCATAAAAATGATTGTATGTAATTGACAAAAACAATTTATACCTGCATCTTCAGGATCAATTAAGTAAAAGAATATTTTACAATACAGAATTTTATATAGCAGAATTTGTGAAAAATACAATCTCATTGCTATACTGTTAAGAGTATTGAATGATAATGATTCATAATAAACCTAGTAGTGTAATTCAGAATACCTACTAAATTTTTATTCATTTTCAATTCTAAATGAACCAAAAAATATTTTACAATACAATCAGAATTTTATATAGCAGGTTCTGTGAAAACTTAACAGTCTTTACTAGAAACTCATATACATGAGAATACACATACTTTAACCCAAAAAGATGTAGAATATTTGCTGTACTGGGGCCAACTAAAACGGACCAGCAGACATCCTTTGTACATTCCCCTGTACAAAGTAGTAATATAAGACCAGCAAAGTAGAACTAAGTAAGGTCCTACATTTTCACTTGCAAAAGAAAATAAATAATATATATTCATTTAATAAATTACAATGTAGTTATTAAATGTCTTCATGAGGCAGTCAAACTGCTGTGCAATATTCTAAGAGGTTTTTTGATATCTGCTCTAATAAAAACTTGAATGTCTTCACGGAAATCAAATAGAACAGAATTTAGAAATAATAAAAACAGCTAGGACTGTTCAAAGATCCAGCCAGGAGCTGTGTACTACCAAACAAAATAACCAAACTAAATCTCCCTGAGACCCCTCAATCATCCAGCTTTAAACTGGTGGGCCCCTCCTTGCTTTAACAGGAATGCATAGGGCAGACAGAAACGAGAAAACTTTAAAAAATTTAAACCTGCAATATATTTAAACATTATATAATGTAGGAGCCATAAAACCATTCAAATTATTGTTGCTCCCCGATTTCAATAATAATATGAATGCTAGTCATTTTAAATTAGATGATACCTTACTGTTTGTAAGTTAATAAATAGTAATGGGGTTTTTTGGCTACTAATCCTAATATGCCAATTTATGTGATAAAAATATCATGGTAGAATTTGAATCCTTTTTAGATTTCACAAACTAACAGTTTTTTATTCTTAAAAACTTTCGTTTTCCTTTGTGTGCACAATATTTTTTTTCAAAATTATTGAATCTAATAATGACTAAGCTTTCAATGCTGTTCAATGTCTAGATGACTGCCTTATATAAGTGATTCTTATTACGGCTCTATATAATGCATAAAATATATAAATATAGCTGTTATTTAATAGATATCTCATACTCATACTCGTTTATATATAATGCCCAAAAAGGAAATATTAATTCCTTATGAAGATACACACACATGTGCTTCAAGACTAGGTTGGGGCGCAACTTGTGGTACAAATAGGACCGTCCGACTCGTGGACCAATAAACACGGATTACTTACTTATAAAAACACTAGAACATTAAGACAATCTGTTTTGGTTTGCACTGCTTTGCTAAAAATATGTGTAACTGTAAGACACTTTTACATATTAACAATACATCAGCCATTTCACAATTGATTAGGGGTTCAATTCCCTCCTACACAGAATAGCAAAGGATATTTGGCAAAGGTGTGAAAGCCATAACATTTACATTATTTGCATTATTCATTAATACCAAAGAAAACGTTACCTATTAATGACCCAAAAAAAAAAAAAAAAAAAAAAGAATAATAATAATAATAATATCAAGAAATTATTACAAATTTTAGACAACCAGAGATATACCTGTTTGTTCAAGAATTACTACCAACGGTAAAAAAAAAAAAACCCATTATATGATTTTACCTAACTCTTGAAATGATACAGTCAGTACAAATAGAATAGTTCTTGTACTATATTGGTAGACTCAACCTTGGGATCCATTATTTACGAAACCTGGTGATAGAGTTTTTATCACCGTCAATAATTCTCCCGGATACAAAATTTCTTACCTTGTGCATTTCCAGATAACCGCACCTATCCCTGTTAGTCAGCTTGGTTGGTAGCCAGGAATAAATATATATAAATAGGGGTTTGAATGCCAAGGCAGTTAATATTAGGTAAAGGTCTTTGTCAGATAATATTTTATAGTAATATTTTCCAAATATTGCGGTGTATATAAATAAGAAATATAATGCTGAAATAAGCAATATAATTACTTATTTACTAGAAAAATACAAACCAAGGAATATCTCTATTCTAGATTTATCAATACCAGATCTGTTTTTTCATTGTATGTAGGACCCAAAGTGGGTGTTTACAATAAAATCAAATAATTAAGGGTTTCTTCCAACTATGATTTAGGAGTAAAATGTGAATATACTCGCGTGGGATTTGTCAATAGTTGTTGATAATTAAAAAAAAAAAAAAAAGAAATAGTTATACAGACCTGAATAATCTTAAAAAATGTTCTAAGAAAACTTTTATTTTTATCTTTTTATAATTTTTTTAAAAAAATCGTAGAAGATAATGGCATCAACATTACTAAAACTAAATTTACAGACCATTGCACCAGACATACTGCCACATCAGCAGTTTTGAGGAGTTGAGCAATTAAACTAATCTTAAAATAAGAAGAACGGATGGTTGGACTGGCCAGTTCAACATGTTCTTGGTGGTTTAGTAACTGCCCAATTCTTACATTCGTTATAACTCTTTTAGCTTTGTGGAATCAGTTTTTTCTTAAGCAGTAATTTTAATAATACCTAAATAGTTTTTTCTTAAGACTTTTCACATTTTTGTAAAACTTTAGTCTAGTGTACGAGTATATAGAATAATACTTGTTAATTAGTAAAACAAAGACTGATTCTACAACTTGACTTTGAACATCTACATTGTGAACTTCCATCGTCTTCGGAGAGACTATGAGGTTATAATTTAATAATCAAACGAACTTACCTGTAAGTGAAGTTCGATTGAAATTATACCTCGTAGTCTCTCCGAAGACGATGGAACCCACCCTCCCTTAATCATTTTCTTTACCCCATACGCGTTGTAGAATCTGGAGAAGCATCCGAAACGAATGACACTTCAATGCGCGCGAGTGCAGAGCGACAGTGGAGGATGCGTTCCAAAACCTTTATTGCTTTTTAATTTACTTAAAACTTATGTGACGCCGCTAGCATCGAATCGATACTACATTGTGAACTTCCATCGTCTTCGGAGAGACTACGAGGTATAATTTCAATCGAACTTCACTTACAGGTAAGTTCGTTTGATTATTAAAATATATAGTAATTAATTGCGCCTTTGGCGTTGTGTTCGGAGGTCGTGGATATCACCACGTATATTATATATAAATATATAATATACGTGGTGGCCTATACCTATATAAAAAATACTGTTTTGATATTATTAATAACTAGCTGAAACTTAAACCGTTTACGCAGCGCACGCTCTCAAAACGAATATTTCCCCCCCGTTTTTGCTACATTTTTCATTGTTACTCCGCTCCTATTGGTCGTAGCGTGATGTTATGTAGCCTATACCACTCCTCGATAAATGGGCTATCCAACACTAGAATATATTTATTCGAACCAGTAGTTCCTGAGATTAGCGCGTTCAACCAAACAAACAGACTCTTCAGCTTTATAATATTAGTATAGATACAAAAATATTTATTACAATAAAAAGATGTTTGCGTATAATTTTACCAACATAAAAATAATAATTGAACTACGACTAACAGCCAAGATGTAATATTAAATTGATTAGCAAAATTTGATGTAATGTGAATCATGATATTTAATTTAGCAGGTGAAATAAACGTGATACCATTTAAAAGGAGCGTCTGATCAAACATTTCCCAAACAATCACGGTCTTTTGGTCTTAACTGTTACCCCCCTCTAAACATTCATAGATTTTTATGATTTTTGGAGGCCTTATATATATGACCGATATCTAGGCTCGTACGTTTTCCTTTTTTTAAAGTTTGGTATAGGAAAAAAATATCAACCCCTTAAATTCGAAAAAAAAATCGCTAAAAAATATTAAAATAATTCCTATAAAATATAAAGACAATATATAAAAAAAAAAAAAATAAGGAAAACGTACAGTCATCATTGAAAATTAAAAAAAGGGAAACGTAGTCATTGTCTATTTTCTCTTTAATAAAAAGAGACCTTTTTTTCAAATCCATTAAAGTTTAGTGGTAGAAAACAGTTATGGCCCTAAAGTCGTTTTGCTGCCTAAATTATACGTACTTATTAACTGCTTTGATAGTCCCGAAGGTTTGACTGGTAGAGAATGCCTAGCGGCATTAAGTCCGCCTTTGTATTTATTATGCAATATAGATTAAAATTAATAAATAAATATAATCTCATAAGTGCTCTTTCTCTTATTGAGGGTCGGGGGGAAGGTTTTCATAAATGTATGGCAGCGTTACGGACTCACCGTCATGCGCGGTAAGAGGAACTTTCCAATTGAATCAGCATGAGCATCATCAGACACTCCTCTTAAAAGTTAAAAAAAATGTGATAAAGAGTTTACTTGTTTCTAGGATTATAGATTACCGTGAGATTTAATAGATAAGATAACTAGAAAAATCCTCGTTAAGGTTAAGATTAGAGAATTTTTGTTAAAGGTTAAGATTAGAATTAAGAAGTTAATTAAATATTTATAGCTATCGATCAAAATGATAAGCTTAATTTTGTTTACAATTTCTGTACCTACACTAAAAAATATCTAAAAAATCTTAAGTTATTATATTTTTTGTAATAGGTATGCCATAAATAATATTATTTATATAAAAAAACGACACGCCAACATCAACCAAATTATCCATCGGGTCCTTGCCATCATTTCCGTACCATCAATTTTAGAACCGAATGATTACAATGAGAAATTGTTTCCACAGGTGAAAAATAAAATTTTAATTTACGTTAGCAAATCGGTAAGTCAAATTCAGAATATTATATAGGTACCTGTGTTATTAAGTAGGTACATATCAATTAAGTTTCGAACTACATTCCATGCGCCCGCGCACAGGGCCGTGAGTATTTGTTGTAACCTACACTTCTTAACAAAAATAGGTAAATTCGTATTTTTTTTTAAATTAACTACAAGTATATTATTATTATTATAAAATCATTTTATTGTTTGAAGTGAGATTTAATACTGTTAATACTTAATTGTGTATGTATTTTGTGTCATCTAAATTTTAATGCGCTTCCTGTAAATATCGATTAACAAAATCTATAAAGGGTATAAATTAATAGTGGTTTATTTTTATAAATTTACATACACATACACATATCATCACGGGTGACTTGCGGCGCCCTAGACCGCCTAGACGACCCCAAGGTATCCAGCGGAGGGGTTTTAATCCCACCTCGTCGTAACCGATGGTATGAGTCTACACCGAACAAGTGGCTAGCTCGTCGCGATGTTTTGAATGGACTCAATAACCCACCTATAATCATTTTCACAAGTTGTTAGGTATAGTGAAACCGGGACCGATAGCTTAACGTGCTCTCCGAGGCACTATTAGTGGTATTGTGAAACAAACGTACATATTTTTTTAAATTAAAAACTCATTGGTACACACCAGGATTCGAACCAGGGACCTAAATGATATATAAATTTAGTTAGACTTTAATAGAGTAAAATGTAACGTTTCCTTTGAAAACGCCAATAATAGGTATATAAGGATTTGATTTTTGTATTTATTAATTATTATATTTTATTTCAATTCTGCCAGCCGGATATTGAAATCACTTCAATATAGGTAAAATATAATAAAACCGATCAACCGGTTTTATTGCCATCGCCCATACAGGGGCCTTACCAAAGAGCCAATTGATAATCGAATCGAAATACCCATCGAAAGCCAAATATATGGCATTTGACGTTTCTCGTTGATCAGGCTCTACCCATAGAGTAAAATTCGTATACATTTTTATCGATTGATCCGGCGATTCGATTGGCGATCGTGTTCTTTGGTCAGGCCCCAGACCGTTCACCGTAAGATATCCCCTTCCTCTTCTTACACAGTGCACTGCCTCTAAATGACTTTGGCATGCTTAATGCGAAACAAAAACGAGCGGAGCAGTTTACAGTTCACACTATGACAATCTGACCATCTGACAACAACAGGTTGGCAAGGCAATAGAGCAAACATCACGACATCGAACGGTGAACGGCCATGAATTACATCTGTATGGGCGAAATCTATCATGTTTTAGTCTGTGGGTTCCCGATTTTTAGGATCTAGCATAGATTTATTTCAAGGTGGTGGATTTCAGGGTGCATAAGAGTAGATTTTGGAACCGCCATAATAGTGGGAGTGACAAGAATGAATTGATCGACATCGACCCATTCATAGACAAAAAAAGTACCCAACACAGTAAAAGATTAATTAATACAATGATCGACAATTTTTTTTTTTAATTCTGCGACAAACAAGTAGTCGAATAATATATAGATCGCAGACTTTGCGATTGCGAATGCTGTGCTTAAACTTTCATCATATAAATGAGCACTACTTAGCAAGTTTGCACAAATAAGGAAACAAGACAATCTGCTATATAGAGTCCATATTCTACGAAAGGTCTTTGTCAACTATGTTTACGTACCACAGCTTATAAACAAACACATTTAACATCTGTCCATGAATGGAGACCACCAACACAATAACCGGCTAGTGTTGTATCCGGAGGTCAATCATACAATGTACTCAAATTCCAGTAAATGAATTTCACTCAATCGACTTGTAATAACATGGCAATAGTAATGCTACCCTTCGTTGGTTATGTATACAAAGGTCGTAAGTTTGTTTCGTACTTGCGACATTATTATTCTCTACATTTTACGAGAATTCTAAGAAATCTTGTCCGAAAGCAAAAGGTTTTATCTTGGGAGATGACGATAGCACCTAGAACCATGTCGCGTATTTTTTAAGATACCTTAGGACTTGCAGCCTATAAAGGCTATTAGAGCTGAACTGGCTGGTCATTTCTTAACTGATAAATTAAAAAAGAATAGGGTGGTAAAATCGAAGCAACTACTGAAGCAGTACGCAAAGGGAGGTCACAGAAAAATTTTGTTTACGAATGAGAAATGTTTTACAATAGAATAACATTTTAACAAACAAAATGACCGTATTTATGTTCAAAGCTGTAAGGAAACTTCTCAATTAGTCGACAGAGTGCAACGTGGGCAGACTTCAGTGATGTTTTGGTGGGGTGTTAGCTATGAAAGAGTGACTGAGCCATATTTTTGTGATTAAGGTATCAAAACATCGGCACAAGTGTATCAAGATACCATTCTTGAGAAGGAAGTTAAGCCCCTTAACAACACCATGTTCAATAACCAAGTATGGTCCTTCCAGCAAGACTCGGCGCCGGGTCATAAAGCTGGATCCACACAGTCTTGGTTGGAAGCGAACGTTTCGGAATTCATTAGAGCTGAACTGGCTGTCGTCTAGTCCTGATCTTAATCCGCTGGATTATGATTTATGATCAGTTTTAGAGAGTACGGCCTTCTATAAACGCCTTGATAATTTGGAGTCCCTAAAACAGTCTATACGATAGGCAGTGAAGAATTTTCCCATGAAAAGTGTGCGTGCTTCTATTGTTAACTGGCCTTAACGTTTAAAGGACTGTATTGCAGCCAATGGAGACCACTTCGAATAAGCTTTTTATATTTTAAATTGTTTTATATTTATTAAACTAACACATTGTAAAAGTAATAAATGTTATTTGCAATAGAAAAAAAAATGTTACAATATTTATGGCAAGACTAGGTATAGGTACATGTAAGCCGTCATCTGTTGGTTAGCCAGATTTATGAGATACACATGGCGCTATTCAACATCACCTACACTACCCTTTTTTGTATGCATACTGATCATTGAGGTAAGGCCTTTAGCAAACTGTCTTTGATACCTTCTATCGAGTCATAAGTGTGTAAGCATCTTTTTCACAGGCATCCCAAGAGAATGCAAGCAAATATCTTAGTCAATGACATTTATTGAGTTGTTTTGCTAAAAACTCTTGCAAGATAACCGCTTGCGCTATGGTGCGTGAAAGTAGGGTGGGTCCATACCCCACTATTTCCAATCTGTGGAGATGCCTCGGAAACCATGTCTTCAGTACATGCTTTTGATACTCTGGACAAAATTGAATCTGAAGACATATTTTCACGATACGAGTATGTATAGGTCATATTTAAAACTTAAAACTTATAAATATTGTCCTAAAAAAGTAGGCAAACCGGTTAAAATTTAAGAATGACTAATAAGTTTCTTTGTTTTTGAATAATACCTCATAGTACCTAAGTATGGATGTGTATGGATATGTAGGTTCCAAAAGTTCCAAAACGTATAATCATGAGATGGTTCGGCGTGCATTGGTTTCAATGTTAATGCCAAAATTGGTCAGAGGTGGGTCGACCTTACCATAATTTATTACTTATAGGAACCTCGAAATTCTTTTTAATATCTTTATGTAAAATTTTAGTATAGACTCTTTTTTCTGATACTGCTTACGGTCGTTTTCATAAATCAATATTTTATGGGCCAGTAACCATGGTAACTTTTAAATGAATGTACTATTCGTCAAACAACGATCTCCGCTCCAGCGCAGCGGAAAAGTTTCTTCTTACCTCATGGAAGTCGATGCCTACAACAGAAAGATTTTTTGCGTACAATTACCAACATAAAAATAATTATTGAACTACGTCTAATAGCAGTAACAGTCAAGTTGTAATATTGGAAGAATGTTTATATGGGCGTCAAGAAGACTGCAGACGACTACTTCGTAATCGCGAACTCCGCGTTCCCCATACAAAATTTTCTCACTTCCAATAATACCCGATTACTGTTTATCGCAGAAAAGAAATAATATTTTAGTCGGTCATTTTATTTATTAATCTTTCTGTGTGGTCATTTTGATTTTTTTTCGAAATCCGAAAAAAAACTTTTTTAATATTATAATACAAAAAAAAAAATTACCCATAACAGAAAGATTTTTGCGTACAATTACGAACATAAAAAAAATCAACTTTTAGTATCTTTGTATGGGCATCAAGTCGACTCCAAGGGACCTTTAGTGAATTTTGTCTTGGGTTAAGAACATTTACTTTAGTAAAATCTTAATTCAAGATTTTTTAATCCAGGAATGGTTATATCAATGAATTTATTTAGATCCGTGTAATTTGAGTAGGTATCCACCAAACAAGTGTAAAGCGCGTCGCGTTGTTTGTAGGTAGGTACCTATAAAATATTAAAATTAGTATATACGTGTGCTTTTATTGTAACTTGCAATATTGTGGGTTTTCGATATTATCAGTGTTTCCTTTTATTTTACACGTCCGGAGCGGATGTGGCAAAACAAAGAATAACGTGTGGCGTTCCTCATATGGTTATCGTTGTATAACCTTTTCTACATTATGTCTGTTCCAGTATTTACCCATAATTACCTATATTATTTATTTTATTTTCATTCCAGTAGATAACCCACGAGTTTTTTTTACTGGAGCACGGCTTGTGACCATAGAGTATAATTAATATATACAGAAACTTGTGACTTTTATTTATTTATTTAAATCTTTATTGCATACAAAATACAAAGGCGGACTTAATGCCGGGCTAAGGCATTCTCTACCAGTCAAACCTTCGGGACAATAAAAGCAGTTAATGAGTGAGGTAGTACAGTAACTTAGTATATAATCCAATGAATATTATATAAAATACTTACAATCTAATATACACTACTTAAATATATCTTATTAATATACATACGTAAACTACATAAACACAATACTACCAACTACAAAATGAGAAAGAAGAAGTAACAAAGTGGAAAGGAATAGAATAATGAAAACTTGAGATAAATAAAAACTTACATATGAATTTATCTACATGATGGTAAGCAGACCTACAAAATGCATAAATGGGATCGATCAAAACATTGTTGTTTAATATCGTTGATCGCTCCCACTATGCCGGCACTACATTTTATGTCTGTTCCAGTATTTACCCAATATAACCTACACTGTTTATTTTATTTTCCCTCCAGTAGCTCTCCCGTACGAGTTTTTTTTTACTGGAGCACAGATTGTGACTTTGATCAACTAAACACTTTTTGTGACTACAAAATCCATAAACGAGGTCGATCAATATTGATCGCTCACACTATGCCGGCTAAATGATGCGGTTACGAAATGGGTGGCGCCATAGACAAATTTGCATTACGTGGCTGTGCGATGCTGAATCGTCAAATTAACTGCCTGTTTCGCAAGCGTACCCTTAACTTACCTCTTTTTATATAAAGGAGACATACGTACTCTCCTTTATATAATAAGAATCCTTTATATCCATAGTAAGATTTCTCAGATAGAAATCGATGCAGTAGTCTCCCGAAAACCGGTGACCTACAGATTAAAACTTAATTGTTTACTTGACGGTTTTTGCATCTCCATGGGCGGTGGCCTAACGAAACGGTAACGAATAACGAATTATAGAGACCTTCCTCCCAGGTAAATTTATTTATTTATTTTATTTATTTAAAGTAGAAGATCTACAGCTGTTAACATTATTATTTTATACAAAAATAGATTACAAAACATTAATCTTATAGATGATCTTCCCAAATTTTAATTATTGTTAAAAAACACAGCAATAAACAAAGAAGAAAATTAACAAAGATTAGTTTTTTTTTTAATTGTGTTGAATTATGAATTTTGCAGTAAAATACATATATCCAAAATAATACTGATGAAGATACCTACTTATTTACAAACAAATACAAGTAAATAAATAAACTACCCAAAATACACCTACAAACATTTAATTTAAATAGTTTTTTGCTATAATCATATGAATCCAACCTAGAGAACCAAAATAATAAATAATTATACTAGCTGTTTGCTACGTATTAACGTAGCGTTAATACCTATGTCAAAAACGTTAGGTTTTACCAATAGAAACATTTTTATTTGTTTTCATTGACGTAAATAGTAAGGACGGGCCTCAATACCGGTTTCTTGAGTACTAAAACATTGGTGCTAAAAAATCAATTTAGCACCAACGATACGCCAGTCTGTGTCAAGCAGCGGCAGCGAAAAGTACTCTAAATAACTTGCCAAGATCCCGTAAAAGGTTGCACAATGTACTAGACAAAGTTCATCAAAAAGAAAGACAATGTTTCTTGTCATCGGACAGTCGAAAATTTCATATTTAAATATTAAAAAAATATATTTAGGTTATTTTCAATTCGTTCAATTTCAATGTATGGAGAGATTAATATCAACGACTTAACCTTGTAATGACGTTACATATTTTAACGCCTAGAATGCTTATATTGAATACAATAAGAGATGTCTCAAACAAAATTCGAATGAAAAAGTTGAATGATTAGTTATCTACACTTATATTATTAAGCTGAAGATTTTGTTTGAACGCGCTAATCTCAAGAACTACTAGTCCGATTTGAAAAATTGTTTTTGTGGTTAATCCTGTTTAAACTTTTATCTTAGCCACCTGTATAAAAATTAATACTTTAATAGACTATATATAGCCTTCCTCGCTATGTATAGGCTGTTAAAATATTTATATTTATACATAGGGCATAACTATACGGGATATTCGGACTTTAAGAAACTCTTAGAAAAAGTTTTGAGATATAACAGATAGGTGAAAATGTACTATAAAGCAAAGATGCGCTTCTTTACTTCATAATAAAACAAAGCTGGATTAAAATATTTACAATTTCTATTGGGGATTTAAAGTGCACTTCTAAAACAATAGATTTTTTTAATTAATAATATAAATAAAAAAATTACGGTAGTTTTTTTTTTAATTTCTTCCTAATGATATACGAAGAGAAGTATGGACTCGTATTATAGAGAAAGATTGATGGGAAACTGTTAGCTTTGTAAATTAAAAAATATATACACAAACATTGATTTTAAATATTAATTTCTTGAAAACCAGCTTTAAAAAAAGTTTTTATTTCGCCGGAAGCACATTCTGTGTTTTAGAGATGATGTTTTTGGAGTTACTTCTAAATTCCTTTTAATGTACCAAAATTATATATTTTTTAATATAAGTTAATATATTGCTATATAATATTGAAAAGTAAATAATATTCATCAAAGATGGTACTGTTCGGTACTGTTGGCTTACGGTATCTTTATGTTAGAGTAAACTCCTCCTTCTTACACAAATAATTTTCATTTAACGGTAGCTAGACTGTGCTTAATTTAATTATATAAATATATTACCTTTCAATTGACACCCCACATGATCTAATTTGTCCCAAATTTATTTACTTTTTTATTTAGACCACTTTTCACTCGAGCCTATAAGTAGTTATGACTTATACCATTTTGAATGAATGTGAGTTAACAATATTTACAACTATTCCAAGTTAGTCGGATGATTAGTTCTCGAGATATTTGACGCTAAGATGTAGATTGATAGACCGACAGACTAATTGATAAACATACATATTGAAATACAAACACCTGAGTCATATCCACATATTTATGGCAAAAAAAAAAGTAAACAAAAATTAATTATGAAAATGTAAAATAATAGTTTATAATTAAATTGGTACACCCTTACAACGTTACATCATACTAAGTATTAGTTCAAATTCTTACCGCTAGTGGCGCTAGTTGTCACTTTATTGACAAAAGCGTCGTTGTGATTTTGTATGGAAGGGCCTATCTTGATATTTATATCTATGTTTGTTTTCTAAACTATAATCTGAAACAAATAAAGTGTGTTAGATGTGTTTCTTACTTGGTAAAATATATAAATTGAAGCTATAAAATTTTATTGCCAAATATTTCGCCTCTCTATGGAGCGGCGTCATCAGTGACAGTGACTGAAGGTCTTTGTCATAAATTTTGAAGAAGTAATTTTATGTCTTTTAGCAATGGTAAAGGCAATGCACTATACAGTTTTGTATTTAATTTTTAGAAAAATATCATCACCACCTAGCCCATCATGGAAAACATCATCAGCATGTTATGTCCATTGTTGGTTCGATATTAATAAATTTACAAAACAAGTTAGACAAAACCTAATGCATTACATTCAGACCAGGGCTATAGTATGCACCAAGCTGCCATATAAAAGAGCTTTCCCATGTTTTTAAATCAATAGACCGAATAGTTTTAGGAAAACTCTTTAATACTCTTACTGTGAAACAATTGTTAAAGGTAGTGTTATGTATACGCGCATGGGTGGGCACAGGTAAAATATTATTAATTTGAGAATCTACTGAATGTCTGTGTCCATTCATGCGAGTACGAAGGGGTGTCGTAGTCTCTCCCACATAAAAACTGTTACAAAATCTGCACTCCAGCATATATACGCAATGAGAAGTAGTACATTGTGCGAAATTTTGAATTTTGATGACAACAGGGTTATGATGAGTTTGTATATTGATATCGGAATTTATTATTGGACATGTTTTGCAACGAGATTGGTTGCACTTGTGTGTACCTAACAATGTGTTATTGCTCCGTGTATTTTTATTTTTTGCCAAAATAGCTTTTAAATTTTGATTTTGTTTATATGTTACACTAGGGCACGTTTCCAAAAGATTTCGCGTAATATTATTATTTTTAAGGATAGAGAAGCTATCCTTTAATAAATTTTGTGTGCCCCGTGGAAGTATGGTATTATAAGCCGAAGGGAATTTTGTTGTTGTGTGTGTATAGCGTTTGGAGTGTTAGAAGGCCTGTTCATGTGTTTGTGTAAAAAGTTTGGGGGATAATCGCGCCTACATAACCCATTGAAGATTTTGCCTTGATATTTAGCCAAAGATGTTGAATTATTACAAATTCTTTTACCGCGGATAGAAAGTGAATGTGGTATAGACCGTTTTGTGTGCGACGGGTGGCAACTACTGTAATGCAGATACTGTAACTTGTTGGTTTCTTTAAAATGAACAGAAGTTGAAATATTATGATTATTATAAGTAATATCTACATCTAAAAATGTTATGTTAGTTTTAGAAATTTCATGAGTGAATCTTAGACTGCTAAATGAATTTAGTTGACTAAGGAATGTATTAAGAGTTTGTAAACTATGAGGCCAAATCATGAAAATATCATCTATGAATCTTAACCATGTTAAAGGTTTGAGAATTTGACTATTTAAAAATTTTGTTTCGAGAGAACCCATATATAAATTTGCATAAGAAGGTGCCATGCGCGTACCCATGGCAGTGCCTTTCTCTTGGTGATAGAATTTATTATCAAAAGTAAAATAGTTATTGGTTAAAACCATTTCTGCTAAATCTAGTAAAAATTTTGAAGAAGGCAGACGCGGGTTTGGGCGGCTATCGAAATACTCTTTTAGGGCATACAATCCTTCGTCATGTGGTATATTAGTATATAAGGACACGACATCTATAGTTACTAAGAAAATATCATTACAATTTGGAATATGAATACTTTTTATAATATTTAAAAAGTGGTAAGTATCTTTAATATGCGAATCTAAATTTTTTACTAAAGGTTGCGCATAAAAGTCTACAAATGATGATATTCTTTCGGTAGGACAATCATAAGAAGCTACAATTGGTCTACCTGGATTACCAGGTTTGTGTACTTTCGGCAACATGTAAAAATGTGGTGTCCTCGGATTAGAAGGAATTAAGGCCGAAATATCATTGTCAGAAAGTCCTTCATCGGACGCATTTATATAAAAATATTTTACTTTTAATGACAACACATTTATTAGTTTTTTGCAGTCTAAACTTTGGAATATCAATTTTATTTATATTTCTTAAGTTTAAATTATGCCTGTCGCCATTTTTACTAAACATACTTAAGTTTTTCTTGACGTACAATAAATTCTCATAAATATATTGAGATGGTAGTGTCAATACATCAATCATAGGAAATGTTTCCCGGAGAGAATCACGAGCTTTCATGCCATATATTGCCCGAATAGCCCTCTTTTGTAAAATAAATATAGTATCAAAATCTGCCGCGGATCCCCACATTATAAGGCCATACGTCATTATACTGTGAAAATAGGCGAAGTACACTAATCTGGCTGTTGCAACATCAGTTAATTGTCTGATTTTTCTGACTGCATATGCAGCAGAGCTCAATCTATTGGATAGAGTATTTATGTGAGCTTTCCACTGTAGTTTGGAATCGACTGTGATTCCTAAAAACACAGTGGAGTCAACAAATTCCAGATCAGTACCACCTAACTTCACTGTGGAATTAATACCAGTTACGTTGGGGAGCGTAAATTTTAGACACTTAGTTTTCTTAGCATTTAAAACTAAATTATTCACGGTGAACCACTTCGAGACCATTTCCAGAGTGTCATTTGCTGATGATAATATATTATCTTTTCTACTAACTTTAAACAGTAGAGATGTATCATCAGCAAATAGCACTATCTGCGCCATCTCCTGAACCATCCAAGCTGGCGGCGGCCATCTTCTGTTCCTACACTTAGAAAGGCGATTTAAAGGTAATAGGGCGGCTAAAATAAAGAACAAATCGTACTTTTATAGATAAAAGTAGTAGTCCAACAAGTAACAGTCCGTGGCGGAAGTACCAACTCGTACCAAACGTTTTGGCGATTCATACATCTGCCGTACTATTAAAATGTGGAATGCCCTACCAGCTTGCGTGTTTCCTTCCTCTTATAACCTAGAGGCCTTTAAACGAAGCGTGAATAGGCATCTTAAGCCGGCATAATGATGGCAACCAGCGGTGCACCTGTATGCATCCGCTTGTTGCTATCATTCCTGGACATTGCATGCTGCTTAACATCAGGTGGATGCAAGGTCACATGCTGAGCTCTTATAAAAAATATTTAAAAAAACCCCGAAAAGTAATGAAGGGTACTCGCAAAACTATTGTAAAGACGTATCTCACACTAATGTAAGAGACATATCTAAGGTGATATTGTGACGCCGGAGTTTTTTTTGCTCATTAAAAGTTATGTACAAGTGGCATTATGACGATGGCGTATTTTTTTTTCTCTACAAATTGTGGCCACAATAAAACGGAAAATTTAATGAAGCTTTTGTATTGAGTATGGCGGCGGCCATCTTCTGTTCATTTTCTAAACTATAGCGATTTTATTGGTTGTACAGTCAACGGCAAGGTAATGCTCTCCTCTTTATGCCTCTGTATTAAGGGTCAATTTACTTTAAAAACGTATACTTTATCTTGCCGTTGACTGTACCTTCACGTATTCACTTTACGTTAATACAATGGCAAAACTCATGGTAGAGCTACAGGTCCCTTATGGGGTAGGCAGAGACCACCAACCGCCAATGGTCTCTATTTCTACATACCTTGTCCACAGTAATAACGCTTCAAATTGCACCGTTTTGCAGCATTTTTTTTAATATTTTTTATTGGAGCACGAAATGTGACTTTGTATCTACCTGGTTGTAAGCAGTTCTACAAAGTCCATGAATGGGGTCAATCAATAATTGTTCTTAAACAATATTGATCGCTCCCACAATGCCGGCTAAATGATGCGATTACGAAATGGGGGGCGACAATGACGAATTGCATTACGAGTAGGTATATTTTAATATGAATTATCTGAAACAAATAAAGTGTGTTAGATGTGTTTCTTACTTGGTAAAATATATAAATTGAAGCTATAAAATTTTATTGCCAAATATTTCGCCTCTCTATGGAGCGGCGTCATCAGTGACAGTGACTGAAGGTCTTTGTCATAAATTTTGAAGAAGTAATTTTATGTCTTTTAGCAATGGTAAAGGCAATGCACTATACAGTTTTGTATTTATTTTTTAGAAAAATATCATCACCACCTAGCCCATCATGGAAAACATCATCAGCATGTTATGTCCATTGTTGGTTCGATATTAATAAATTTACAAAACAAGTTAGACAAAACCTAATGCATTACATTCAGACCAGGGCTATAGTATGCACCAAGCTGCCATATAAAAGAGCTTTCCCATGTTTTTAAATCAATAGACCGAATAGCTTTAGGAAAACTCTTTAATACTCTTACTGTGAAACAATTGTTAAAGGTAGTGTTATGTATACGCGCATGGGTGGGCACAGGTAAAATATTATTAATTTGAGAATCTACTGAATGTCTGTGTCCATTAGAGGTGAGCGTTACGTAACGTAGATAGTTACAGTAAAGTCGATATTTCTTAAATAACTAATAACGGTTATTATATTTGTAATAACTATTTAATTAAAAAAACGTAATTAAGAAAAAAAAACATAATATTGATTTTTGAGTATTAAAAGGGTTAGATCTCATTATTTCCTTTTATTAGAGTACAAACACGATAGGCTTACGACCGACGGTTGACGAGATAAATTGAAAAAACATTTTTGACCTTAATGACATTGATCGAGTACCTTTTTTTTAAATTTCATTCGACTTATTAGATGGCATACCATCGAATTCTACCAATAAACTGCAATTGTCAATAAGGTCGAAAATCCTTTAACAAAGCTGAAATTACTTTCATTGGCTAGATATCATCGATACCTATCGTTTAAGTACAAACACTTTGGGTCTAGGGCCAGGGGTTAATAAGTTATAATAAAAAAACGTTTTGACATGACATATCGCCAGATTAGACCAATACCATAACTATGAGTCCAAAATCAAAATATAAGCCATGTGGATATAAGAGTTATTATCAAAACAAAAATTTAATACTTTTATTAAAAAAAAAACAAAATAAAAACTAAAACAAGATAATTTTTAAACACAACTACAAAAAACCTAGAAAGAATGCGTCTCACGGAACGTACCGCAACCAATCACAGCAATAGCGTGAACATCATTAACCACCTCGTCGGAGTGCAACGACGATATTTTAAAAACCGATACAAGAAAAAGAAACTAAAACGAGGATAGCAACAATAACTCAAAAAAAAACACAACGTCAAAAAACCTTAGAACGAATGTGCAACCAATCACGAAAAAACTACTATAACAAAAATCACTAAATATCACAATCACGTGAAGTAACAATAACCACCACGTTACAAGAGTTTCCATCGTTACAAGTTACAACCGTTTCAAGCGTTTCAAAGTGATATCCATATAGATAGGTACATTTGTTCCGTCCGTTTAAATCACAAGTTGTGGAATGTCGGCGAGCAGCGACATAGTGCAAAGCGGTGATATAATGAACTAAGTAAACCAATTTATAACAACTACTACAGAGAGATGGCGCTAATAAATTAAATAATGCAGAATATAAGTATTTTGTGGTCAATAAAACTTTAGCTGTCTTTTGGATGTTAAAGATAAAAATTGATTAAAATAAAAACACATGTAAAAATCATAATAAAAATATGAAATTAAAAAAATTAAGTGCAGAAGCGGGGATGGAACTGGCGTTCTGTGGTTGTTAAGTTATATAAAAATTAAAATAGATAGAAAATTTTAAATAAAGAAAATTTGTTAAAGAAATAATTGTACAATGTAGATAAGTTTTCTGACTGCTGTTATAGTGAATAAGTTTTTATATTAAAAAAAATATTGGTACACGGGGTAAGTAAGAAAATAATTTAAAACAATGATTGTTTAGAGATTTATTTGAGAGTAAAGTAGGTACATAAAATTAAAATTATTTTCGAGGCACTACGCTTCTTGATTTTTTTTTTTTTTTTTTTTTTTTTTTTTTTTTTTTTTTTTTTTTTTTTTTTTTTTTTTTTTGCTTATAATTAGATTTTTTAATAATAACTATAAATAGTTACATAACGGGTGATTAAGAAAAAGAAACGTAGCCGTTACGTTACAATGAAATCACGTAACGACCCACCTCTAGTGTCCATTCATGCGAGTACGAAGGGGTGTCGTAGTTTCTCCCACATAAAAACTGTTACAAAATCTGCACTCCAGCATATATACGCAATGAGAAGTAGTACATTGTGCGAAATTTTGAATTTTGATGACAACAGGGTTATGATGAGTTTGTATATTGATATCGGAATTTATTATGGGACATGTTTTGCAACGAGATTGGTTGCACTTGTGTGTACCTAACAATGTGTTATTGCTCCGTGTATTTTTATTTTTTGCCAAAATAGCTTTTAAATTTTGATTTTGTTTATACGTTACACTAGGGCACGTTTCCAAAAGATTTCGTGTAATATTATTATTTTTAAGGATAGAGAAGCTATCCTTTAATAAATTTTGAATTTTGTGTGCCCCGTGGAAGTATGGTATTATAAGCCGAAGGGAATTTTGTTGTTGTGTGTGTATAGCGTTTGGAGTGTTAGAAGGCCTGTTCATGTGTTTGTGTAAAAAGTTTGGGGGATAATCGCGCCTACATAACCCATTGAAGATTTTGCCTTGATATTTAGCCAAAGATGTTGAATTATTACAAATTCTTTTACCGCGGATAGAAAGTGAATGTGGTATAGACCGTTTTGTGTGCGACGGGTGGCAACTACTGTAATGCAGATACTGTAACTTGTTGGTTTCTTTAAAATGAACAGAAGTTGAAATATTATGATTATTATAAGTAATATCTACATCTAAAAATGTTATGTTAGTTTTAGAAATTTCATGAGTGAATCTTAGACTATTTTAATATGTATACTTGCTGCCTTATCGTCAATCCAACTACCCATTTCGTAACAGCACCCTAAAGGGAGACAAGAAATCGATGCAGTAGTCTCCTAAAAACCGGTGAACCCACAGACTAAAACCAAAACATACTAGGTCACTTGACGGTTTTGCATCTGTATGGGCGGTGGTAACGAGACCAATCGGTTGGCCCAAGGAAGTTATAGAGATTTTCCTCCCAACTAAGACGTATCCAATTTGGTCATGATACGTATGCCTTGGTATCCCGCAGCCAAGTTCAACTCTTCACTTTCCTTTTATATATCAGAGGTTCCACCATAAGTTTTGTTATCGTATTAACGTGACGTTAATACTGAGAAACCACCAATAGGATCGCTTTATTTTTGAAAACACTACACGTAAACCTTTTATAATCGTAGAGCGTCACGTATTAACGCTACGTTAATACGATAGAAAAATTCTCGGTTTACCAAGCTCTGGATCTAGGTCAATATTTCGTTTTCACATTCTCTCTCTACATGCCCAAGTAAGCTAAGCATGCCATTCCTTATTTCCATTCCTTTTTCCTTTAGTTCAAATCCACTCGTTAGTCATCATCATCATACCAACCTTTCACGCGTCTACTGCTGGACATAGGCCTCCCCGATCGGTTTTGCGCTGCCTGTAGCCATCGGCTTCCTGCAACCTTTTTCAGGTCGTCGGTCCATCTTGTGGGGAGCCTGCCTCTGCTGCGTCCTCCAGCACGCGGTCGCCACTCGAGAACCTTAATGCCCCAACGGCCGTCCGTTCTGCGAGCTATGTGGCCTGCCCACTGCCACTTAGAGGTGGCAGTGGGCAGGCCACATAGCTCAATCAGCGATGCCGGCATCGGATGCCAGTAAGAGATGCCGCGCATCGATGCGGGTTGACTTCCAGTTTCGGTAACGAGAAAACGGATGCCGCATCGCAACGTCCCCGGCATCGGCATCGGCGCAACTCGCGTTTCGTTTTCGAGCGTCCGCACCGCATCGACCTCGGCACCGGCATTGGGCGCAACATCTCGCGTTTCGTTTCCAAGCGTACCACAGCGCATCGACCGCGGCATCGGCACCGGCATCGGCGCAACACCTCGCGTTTCGTTTCCAAACGTACGGCACCGCAACTACCATGGGCATCGGCATCGGTGCAAGATCTCGCGTTTTTGTTTTGACTCACAAAATGTTAATTAGTTTTTTATTCAACTCCTATTGGGTACGCATTTATTAAAAAATATGTTTTTGATGTCATGTATTTTTTTTCTTATTTCACTAGATTATAATGTGCCCATGTCCGTCGTACATTAAATATTTATTATTATTAATATTTCAGGAGAAGGGGGGGGGGGGTCAACACCTCCAAAAAGAAAAATTATGTATTAATTTATACTACTCCTATTTCGTACATTTCAGGAGGAGAGGAAAAAAGAAGATATAAAAAAAAGATAAATACTGTATTAATTTAGTCTTCTAAATACCCTCCTACTCCTAACCCCCCCCCCCCCCCCCCCAAATACTTTATTTTTAGGAAATAATAAAATTCCCTTCAGACTTTAAGAAGCTTTTTTGATTTGATGACAACGATGCGCATCGATGCCAAATAAATACTAAAACGCCCTTGTTTTTTCTATTCCGTGAAAACGCCCATGTCTACTGCCACTTAAGTTTGGCGATTCTGGAGGCTATATCGGTTACACTCGTTAGTGTTAATACCAATATTAATGCCTTTGGCGTTGTATCCGGAGGTATAATATACTCATACAATACATGATACAATATGTATTAGGTATATCGTTGCTTCTGGCACACATAGTACAAGCCTAGAGCTTAGTTTGTGACCAGACCAATATGTGTAATTTATCCTACATATTATTAATATACAATATTTTGACTGCCTCCGTAGACTAGTCGTTGCGCCTTTGCCTACACCGAAGTTAATATTCTGAGCCTACACCAACAAGCAAGCAAGCTCAAAAGACAAGCTCGTAACGGTGTATGGTATGGACTAGTTTCACAAGTTGTTAATGAAACTGCGACCGACAGCTTAACACCACTATAATGCTCTCTGAGGCTCAATGTCAACAGTATTTTTTTTCATTCGTTTCTTTTAATTTTTCATTCATACATCTCTATCGACTGCTTCCGTTCTCGTAAAGTTCATAAATTCCATTTGAAAAACATTATATTGTAGTTTTATGAGACTTTAGTGTTTTCTTGCTTATTGATAAGTTACGAACATCTAAGTATGCCTGATTTAATGCTATCAGAAATCATCAGGGCAGATGAAATGAGAAGAAATGGTCAATCCTACAGATCGATTGAAACAAGACTTCGTCGATCGTTATCAACCATTCATCGTAGCAACAAACGGTACAGTTTGACGAATTCTCTAGTGAGGAGAAGAGGACAAGGCAGGAAAAGGTGTGCTTCAAGGAGAGATGACCGTTTTCTACAACTTCGGAACGGCGGTGCAGGCCCGAAATGCATTGGAGGAGGTTCGAGGAGTAAGAGTGAGTGAGCGGACAGTTCGCAGAAGATTCGAGAAAGTTGGTATAGGCTCATACCCGCCAAAGCACCAAAACTTGTGAGACACCACCGCACAAAACCGACTATACTTTGCTCGTGAACATCATCATTGGGACTTTGACGAGCGGGGACAGGTTCTCTTTACGGATGAATGTAGAATTCTGTTAAATCAGATTGAAGAAAGGCAGCGAGTATGGAGACGCAAAGGAGAGCGTTATTTACAGTCTAATTTTGAAAATACAGTGGCATACGGCGGCGGCTCAATTATGGTCTGGGGAGGGATATATTTAGAAGCTCGCACGGAGTTAGTGGTAGTCGACGGCGGGAATCTGAATGCTGATCGGTATATCAGGGAGATTTTAGAGGAACATGTTGTGCCATTTGCTTCATTTATTGGTAACGACTTCATTTTAATGCAGGATAGTACTCAGTACAGGCATACCTAAACCATGTTGGTGTTACGTGTTGGCCAGCACGGCCCCCGGATATGAATCTGATTAAATACGTTTGGGACTTGCTAAAGAGGAGTGTCAAATCAAGAATGCCACCTCCTAAAAATCTGGGCGAGCTGAAAAATCATTGACAACATCATTCGCAGCATGCCCAGACGGATGGAAACCTTAATCAGGGCGCGGGGGGGAAACACTATTAAACATTCATTTAATTCATTTTAAAACACATTTAAAACATCATAAAATCCAAAATTTTCAACTTTTTCTCTGTCACTAGGAAATCTAAGAAAAATGCATTTTGTTTATTTATTTTTTTCATTAAACTTTGTAGGTGTTGCAAATTAATGTCAAAACATATTAATTTAATTGTTGTTTCATGTTTAATTATTATTTGTTTAAAGCTAACTATTTTATACTCTCCCTTTTTTTTTTCTTCCGCTAATTCTGCCGGTGGGTGTATAATGTATATACTTAAATTTAAAATCAGGTTCTTGACACGAAAACTCCTATTTATAAAAATACGGCAACAATTATTATTCGTGCTCAGACTTCAACACGTTTTTTGTGAGGCTTGTATTTTGTTCTCATGTAGTGATTAAGCAAAAAATATAAATTTAAGGATTTTTTTTTAACATTATGAATTAGTAGTTTAAAAATTATTTCATACACAAAAAAAAACATCTTAAGAAATTCAATTAAGTAAACATTTTTTTAAATCTTATTAGATTTTCTCTATGTTCAAATAGGATATAATTTTTGACCAACTAAAATAATTATTCTTATTTAAAATATTAGATTTTTATAAATTCCTTATCAGGATATTCTTGTATTGAAAATTTAAAGATAAATTGAAATGAAATAAATAATCTCTTCCTATTATTATTAACGTAACGTTAATTTAATACGTGCACGTATTAAATTAACGTTACGTTAATAATAATAGGAAGAGATTATTTATTTCATTTCAAGAGGAACCACCAATAGGATTGCATTATTTTTTCTGTTTACAAAAATAAAGCGTTCTTTTCCATGGAACCTACAGTTATTTAACTTTTTTTTTTATATTATCACATTTATATTATTTGGCGGATGAATATAGGTTATATTTCAATTCAATTTCTTATTTGTATGGCCTCTCGCTTTTCGCGAATTTTGCCAGTGTCTAGTCGTGAAAAAGGCACTTAAGGAGGAGAAAAATAATTATAGAGACTTTAACTTATTAGTCTTTAAGTTTAGAATAACATTGTTAATCAAATAGGGGAGAATAAAATGCAAAGATATTACTCAAGGTACGGTTTAGGAGGGGGAATGCAGTATTTAAAATTAGTTAAGACATCACAAGGGCCAAAAGTTAGGAGACACAGGACAGAACACTATCTGAAAAAGAAACATTCAGCAATTTAGTATATAAAGGATTTAAAACACAAATTTATACCCAGTTATATAGAATTATAAATACATGATACAATAATATAAATATACAAAATAAATACATATACACTCAGAGATACCAACCAAACCTTTTTAGGAACCAATGATGCTGTTATACCTCTCTTTTTCATAAGAAATAGTAGGGTAAACATTAGAATAATTTTATTGATTGTATGGTTGGCATCTCTGAATGCTACAGGGGGCCCTAAAATATCTTAATATACAAAACTGTACATATTAGTTACAGTTTTAATTTGAATTTTTCAATATATTTTGCTAAAGCACAGAGTCCAGAGAAGCTGGACAAAGTGAGAAAAGTGTTTAAGTTGGTAGGTCGGGGGACATAACAGGGAAGAGTGTCATATAATGAGGTTGACTGATTTGGACATCTGAAGAATATATGTTCCAGGGTTCCCAGCTCGCAGCCGCAATCACACAATGCACTATCACGGACCTTAATTTTATTAAGATGTATAGGGGAACTATTATGCCCCAGCCTAAGTCGTAAAACAGTGGATGTAATTTGTTTATTAAATGTTTTGTAAGCAAAGAACCAAGGTTTCAAACTGATATGAGGTTGTATAGTTCTGTAATGTTTAGCCTTTTCCTTATCTTTATTCCAGATTTCCTCCCAGCAACAAGCCAGGTCAGATTTAGCAAAAGGGTTTAAGTCCTGAGTATATAGGGCATAATCAACTATTAAACCAGTAACTGTGGCTTCCTTAGCCAATCTATCTACAGTTTCATTTTCCTCAATGCCACAATGGCTGAAGGGATCCAAGCCAGAATGACATCAAGGCCAGAGTTGTTACACTGGAGGAGTAAGTGTCTAATTTTGAAAGTAATAGGGTGAGGATTACTATTTGAGGAATAGTCTGATAAAGCTTTGCTAACAGCTTTGAGAATCAGAGAATATAATTGATTTTTTAATTTTATGGGAGTGTATGTAAGATACAGCTTCATAAATAGCAAGGGATTCCCCAGTGTAGATTGAAGACGGAGGAGGACTTTAAAATAATAGAATATTTTGGTATCCAAACTGCTGAACCAACATAGGTATCAGAACCGTATTTTGAAGCATCACAAAAAATTGGTAATCTATCTGACCAGTGTTTCTTAACTTCTCTATTGAAAATACTATCTGCTAAGGGGGAGTCCTTATCAATATCAAAATGTACAACTTTTGGGATGTAGAGTGAAGAATCGTATGGAAAGGCAAAGGAGGGGAAACATTGAGAGGTATATAAAGGGGTATCAAACTTACGCAACTTTATATAGCTGGCCAATAAGCATGGCATATCCCTATTTTTCCAGTAAGAAGATTTTGAGAGCCTATATAATAATTCCAATTTACCCATTAAAGGGTGAGAGGCGTTACAAGCAAGCTATTTTATATAAAAAACGATCCGAGGATTCTGTCTTCTGACAGACAAAGGAGGCTCAGCACATTCGGATTGCAAGGCCAAAATAGGAGATGACCTCATGGCACCAAGAATAACACGCAAACTTTTATATTGAATTTTGTTTATTTTATTTAGTGCAGATTGATTGCAGGGTGTGAGAACAAATGAAGCATAGTCTAGATTACTTCTAATGACAGCATTATACAGAAGTTACTGGCAGTATGGGTGAGAGCCCCACCATGCTCCTGATAAGCATCTAAGTAGGTTAATCGATCTCTCACACTTATCTGAAATGTAATCAAAGTGGGGAATACATGTCATTCTCGAATCCAATACAATGCCAAGAAATTTAAATGATTGAATTTGGGAGATGGGGCATTCATTAATTTTAATATTCAAGGAAGGGATTTTATATTTCCTAGAGAAAACAACAACAGCCCTTTTGGAAGGGGATAGTGTTAGTCCATGGGATTTAAGCCAATTGTTTAGATAGTAAAGACCGCACCGCATCGACCGCGGCACCGGCATCGGGCGCAACATCTCGCGTGTCGTTTCCGAGCGTACCACAGCGCATCGACGGCGGCATCGGCATCGGCGCAACATCTCGTGTTTCGTTTCCGAACGTACGGCACCGCAACTACCATGGGCATCGGCATCGGTGCAAGATCTCGCGTTTTCTTTTGACCAAATGTTTTCGTTTCACCAAATGTTAATTAGTTTTTTATTCAACTCAATGTGCCCACGTCGGTCGTACATTAATATTCCAGGATATTTATTATTATTAATATTTCAGGAGGGGGGGGGGGGGGGACAACACCTACAAAAAGAAAAATTATGTATTAATTTATACTACTCCTATTTCGTACATTTCAGGAGGGGGACCCCCTTATTTTTTTCAAAAATGGGGGGTTACCCCCCCCCCCCCCTTTATTGTTAGGAAATAATAAAATTTCCTTCAGGCTTTAAGAAGGTTTTTTTGTCCATTCATGCTGTAGCAAAAAAACTAAAAAACGATGCTGGCATCGGATGCCGATTTGATGACAACGATGCGCATCGATGCCAAAAAAAATAAAAAAATACGAAAACGCCCATGTCTACTCTAATATCAGTGGATAACACTTGTACAACGCCGTACCGTGCGGCACCAGGATGTCCGTGTTGGTCCCAAATAAAAAGTCTGCGTTCTTATAGAAAACGGCTTTAATTACTGTCCTTTGTAATTTCGAGTTCAATCTTGAATAATAATCTTTGTATATCAATAAACATTTCAATCGATACCATGTGCAAAGTTTTTTGATGTCAGCGACATCTGTCGGATTTTATATGTAACTAACAAATAATTTAATTCTATACATTGCAATATGATATGAGAGACATCTGTTGGAAATTTAATGTACTACAAATTATACATGCCGCCCACCAAGGACCATATGTCCTTCCTTGCCGCCCGCCATGAGATTACGCAATTATAAATGTATAACAATTTTATTTGATTTAATTTAACCTTATTATACTATACACATGATTTATTTATCTTATAATTATACATTATTAATTAACAACAATATCAACTAAACTTATAACTAGTCAGCAACAGGTAAAATACATATCTTAGACACAGGGCGTTTTATGAAGGTGTTTTTACATTTTAACGTTACGACCCTGGTGATATTATTTAGGCCTGGATGTTTCTGTTTAACCTTGCCGAAAAGCCATTTTGAGGGACGTAGATCATCCTCCTTAACTAAAACTTGCGGTTCAGACACTTTGTGAGTCCATTTGTACCGTTTTATACAACAATTTAAAGCTTCATCAAGTTTTCTATTCAAATATTTATATTCGTCTTTAGTCTGACGTGGATCTTTCTTTGTAAGAAATCGTCTGCAAAATGCCACAACTCTTATCAATTTATTTAGTGATGAAAATTTATACCATAAAATACCTTGTTTATTTGATGTAACTAAATTAACCTTAACTAATTAACCTCTTCCATATCTGTTTTATTATTTTTAAGTTTTTTATATATTATATTTTCTTCTTGTAAAAATGTTGGACCAAATTTCCATAAATTATGATCACTCAACGCTGATGGTGTGACACCTCGAGATGCACAAGCTGCGGGGTTCTCTTTAGAATTTACATGAAACCACTGAGATGCATTTAAACCAACGGTTATAATCTCCGAGACTCGGTTGGCCACAAATGTCTTCCAGTTACTCGGGTGTTTGTTTAGCCAAGCAAGGACAACTGTAGAGTCTGTCCACGCTCGTATGTCATCTTTTGGAATATCCAATAATTCAGCTACCTCTATTAATAAATTTGCTAATAGCACTGCACCACATAATTCTAAGCGTGGTATGCTGACCTGTTTAACTGGTGCTACTCGTGTTTTTGCGACAACCAAAGATACATGCCTTTCTTCGTTTGAACTTATTATTCTAGTGTATACGACTGCAGAATAAGCGACGTTTGATGCATCGGAAAAACCATGCAGTTCTATTTTGCAATCGCTCGAATCGATTTTTAACCACCGAGGTAAATTGAAGTTTGTGAGTTCTGAAAGTTCATCCCGGTAAGTAAGCCAATCATTTACTATATCTATTGGTGCTTCTTCATCCCATTCTATTCCAGCTAACCATAGCCTTTGTATAAATATTTTTGCTATAATTACACTAGGTGCTATCCATCCCATAGGATCATACAAACGTGCTACATCGGAAATAATTGTTCTTTTTGTTACAGGTTCTGACAGCGGCGGCAGCTTCACCGAGTATTGGAATTCATCGGTCTTCTGGTTCCAGGTAAGTCCCAATATCATTACTAAACTATTAAATTTGATTTCTAGCCTTTCTTTATTTTCTACAACCTTACTTTCATTTATCTTACTTTCTTTTATTTTATTACGTAATTCTTCGTTATTAGTAATCCATTTTTGCAATTTGAAACCTGCTTTCTTTAGAAGTTTAGTCATTTCTTCGTAGAGGTTTTTACCTTCTTCTACCGTGTGAGTGCCCGTCATAAGATCATCCATGTAAAATTCTTTAGCTACCTTCTCTGCGGCCACTGGATACAAATGTCACCGTACAGAGTTTATAATGACACATTTTGTCTTCTTGATTTTCTCTCCATACAATGCGCTGAAAGTCTGTATCTTCTTCATTGACTTTTACCATGCGATACATTTTTACAATGTCTGCTGCCAGACAGATACGGTGTCTTCTCCAACGCATTATCAGACAACGTAAATCAGGCTGCAAAGTAGGTCCCACCATTAAAGTGTCATTTAATGATATACCATTTTTATTTTTACATGAGGCATCAAAGACCACTCTGACCTTTGTAGTCAGCTTATCCTCTCTTATTACAGCGTGGTGTGGCAAGTACACTGAATTATCTAAATTTAATTCCGGTTCTGTAATTAATTTCATATGTCCTAATTGTATATATTTATTAATTACCTCGGTGTATCTTCGTTTCAGATCACTATCTTTACTTAGCCTTCCTTCCAATGACTTAAATCGTCTAACTGCTATCTCTCGGGATCTTCCATCTATGCAAGAAGTTGGAATATTTCGGAAAGGAAGTCTCACTACATACCTGCCTTCTTCATCTCGTCGTGTGGTATGTGAAAATAATTCCTCACATTTGGTTTCTTCCTGGGTTAATATCCTTTTTGGAGTTTTATTTTCATTTGATTCCAACTCCCAGAATCGTTTTAATAATTCATCTTCTTGGTTCATTTGTACATTACCTTTATTTTGCTATTCGTCCCTGCGGAGTTGACAGAGCCTGATAAAATCCACCCTAAGGTGGTGTTTTGTGCAACAGGAGACATCACAGAACCTCTTATTACACCGTCTCTTAAAATTTGCCAATACACCTCCGCACCCAATAAAATATCTATTCTGTTGGGTGTGTTATAGCTTGGATCAGCAAGACAAATATTATTTACTTCAACCCAATCCAAGGCAACTAACCTTCTTTCTCGAAGGTTAGTGGTTATGTTTTTCAAAACATATGCTTTTAATTCCATTTTAAAGTTTGGGTCAGCCAAGGATTGAACCTTTATAATTTCTGCATGTTTGATATTTACAAGTAATTGACTACCTCCTACCCCCGATACTGTACCGTTGATAGGTATCCTTTTAAGACCTAAACTTTGGACTGTAGCCTCCGTTACAAATGAGGCTTGAGAGCCTTGATCTAACAAAGCCCTGAATATTTTTAATTGTCCATTTCTAGACTCAGCTCTGACCAGAGCTGTGGCTAATAAAATTTGGTTACATACTTTACCTTTCGAAAAATGAGACGTAACCGACCTAATTTCATTACCAGCTGGATGCTCTTCAACTGCCTGAACTACATTCTCTTGGATGACAGCCGAAGATGAAGCATGATTTGGATAAAGCAATGAATGATGGCGTTTCCGACAGATTCTACAATTAGTGGATTTTCGGCAAAATTTCACAGGGTGATTGTTGCCCAAACAATTATAACATAAATTATTATTTGTTACAAATTCTCGCCTTTTATTTAAACTTTCACTGGCAAACTGTTTGCAAAAACATAACATGTGACCTTCCGAACAAAATTCACAATTAACATTAGATTTACTATTATTGGCTACATGATGTGTCTTTGACTTACTATTGCTGGACACAACACTACTAAATTTACTTTCATTTTTTGTTTCTAAAAACTCAAGAGCTCTATACCTGCTTATAATAAAGTTATTGAAATCTGAAAGGGTCGGCAGAACATCAGCTTTGATGTCTCCAGAGGCATGGAACTCCCATTGCCTTTTAGTCTCTGGGTCCAATTTTGAAGTCAACATATAAATTAACATTATATCCCAGTTTAAAACATCAACGCCAATGTTAGTCAAGGTGTTCAGACAGTCTGTAGTTGTATCCAACAAGCCCCTAAGAAAACTAGCTGACTCTATATTATTATTCTTTAACCCGAACAGTCTCTTAAGCACGCAGTTGGTCAAATACCTTTTATTGTTATACCGCTCTTCCAATGATTTCCAACATTGGTCATATTTGACACCGTGATATTCCTAAGGAACTGTTCCGCCTCGCCTACCAAATAACCTTTGAGATAGTGCAGCTTCTGGACTTGGTCAAGCGATTTGTTCTGGTGAATCAATGAACCAAACAAATCCTTAAAGTTAATCCACTCTCTATAATTGCCTGAAAAACTAGGAATAGTTATCTCAGGCAATCTAGTGTGCACTCTGTTAACTTGATACTCTAAAGTAGATGCTGCAACCGGAGTGGTGGCAGCATCTCCAATCTTTTGCTTTAAGATCTGCTTTAGTTCACCTTTGTACACCAGACACAACTCCTCCACCTTCTCGTATATTTCATTACTAGTGTATGAATGAGCCTTGAGTGAAGCACTATCTACTGACTTTAAGAGTTTTTATGACCAGCTCTAAAGTCCTGCCAATAGCTCTCTAACACTTCCAGCCTATTTTCTATGTATTCACTAGTAATTCGTTTTTTTGGAGACTTTTTTAAATTTGTACGTGCCTTGCTAATACGCAAATACAAATCATCTTGTACATTTGTTAATGTTCCTAGTTCCATTTTAATTTCTTAAAGCTAGCACAATAAATCAAAAATAAAAATTTAACCAAAATTATTATATCTTAAAACTAACACCATTAAAAAACTAATAAAATATTCTAAGTCTTTGAAATGTTTAAATTGCAAAATGTAAAATAGGGCATAGATTCCCCGTCAGTTCACTTTTTCACAAATTATTTTAAGTCCAAAATTCTGCACTTTGACGGCTGTCTGATTTTTAAACTAATTATTAAAAAATGTACTCACAATCACTTCGAATATACCAACACTGAAACCTCCAAAGCCTCTGCTTGGCTTCCCCTTCTTCCCGCTGACTGAAGTCCCTGACGACTAGCGGCTCTCGGCTGGTTGTCTGCAGTATCGCCCTGACCGCTGCTGGATCCCTTGGCTCTGCTGCTGCTGCTGCACTTCTCTTCAACGGTGCGGGAAGACCCGTCCGCGCTGCTCGTCGAACACCGTGAATCACACTATGCCGGTTATCCGGCTCGAATGACCAATGTACAACGCCGTACCGTGCGGCACCAGGATGTCCGTGTTGGTCCCAAATAAAAGTCTGCGTTCTTATAGAAAACGGCTTTAATTACTGTCCTTTGCAATTTCGAGTTCAATCTTGAATAATAATCTTTGTATATCAATAAACATTTCAATCGATACCATGTGCAAAGTTTTTTGATGTCAGCGACATCTGTCGGATTTTATATGTAACTAACAAATAATTTAATTCTATACATTGCAATATGATATGAGAGACATCTGTTGAATATTTAATGTACTACAAATTATACAACACTCCTAGGCTTGCCCTTACGTTTACGGAACCCAAACTGGGAATTAGGGATAATGCCTCTACTCTCCACTATCCACTCCAGGCGGTTCTTCACAAGATGTTCCAGGATTTTACAAAATACGGGAGAAAGAGCAATAGGTCTGTAAGAAGAGGGGAGAGAGGGGTCTTTATTGGGTTTCAAGATAGGTATTAAAATTTGCTTTTTCCAGGGTTCCGGAGGGATACCATTAACAAATGTTTTATTTATGATTTGTAAAAGGATATTTTGGAAGCATACACTAGATTTACAGATAAATGATTACGGGATACCATCAAAGCCCGGAGAGGAATCTTTAAGCTTGCTCAAGACCAAATCAAACTCCCTTCTGTTAAAGGGTTCATTCATGGGATCAAGGAAGTTAAGGGAGACAGGTAAAGGGGGAAAATTATCAAGTAGGGGATTCAGGGAAGGGGCCAGGGATTCTGAAAAACTCTGCAACCATCCTGAGGGGTCATTGGAAGAGGAAGTATTGTTAGAGGACATGGCTCCACGGAATTTTTTGATATTATTCCAAACAAGAGATGAAGGGAAGCGAGGAGAAAGATTCTCACAAAATTTTAACCACCCAGCTTTTTTCTTACTAGTTAGCAGTTTTCTTGTTTGAGCTGCTATTTTCTTATAATTAATAAAATTACTTAAAGACGGATGCATTATACAGCCTTTCTGCCTCTCTTCGAGCTTTGACCATTTTTGTACACTCGGAATCCCACCAAGGAGGGGACATCATTCTCAGAGTTCTGATAGGCTTTCTAGGAATACATGCATTGGCTGAAGAAATTATAGATTCCACCAATTGGTCATAAATAGAAATATAGTTATTGTCATTTACAACATCTAGCAAATTAGCTTTCTGTCCTGTGAGATCGGAAAATTTTAACCAATCTGTAGGTTATATTTATCCACCGAATAATTTAGTAAAAAAATTTTTTTTTTTTGGCATAATTTTTAGTAAGTTCTTTTATAATTATATAATTATAAGGTAGCTATTAAGATTAAAGAAGTCTTCGTAATAATAAGTAACAACTTGAACTCATCATCATCTCGTCTTATGAACTTAGAACATGCTTCGCTAATTTCTCACTCATTGCACGTATCGGTATTGCTTACTCTAGTCTAGCTACTCCGCTATAAAACTTTGTTTCCATCATAGCTGAAGTACCTACTTTTTTTCCAAGCCATAATATATTTAAAAAAAAACATTTTGATTTTTTATAATGGCAACACAACGTATAGATAAATTTTAGTGCTGCGCATTAATTACGAAAAATATATCGATACATTTAATTTTAAGTAAGTAACAAAAAAGCTATCTCAACCCCTTAAGTTATAATGTTTCGGGTAGGCTGAATAAGGGTAGACGTTCCGTTCCGGTCGTTGCATAGCCTGTGACACAGGCTATGCAATAACCGCGAGTTATGTGTGAACAATTGACTTAACGTATATAGAATAATTAATACTTATGGTTATTAAGAACCCAAGAACTAAGTGAATAGAATGGTGTGTGAGTCATGCAATCATTTATTGTAACTGTCTTTTAGAAGTATGAATTCGCAGTCATCAAATGGTAGGTCTAAAAGCCATTTTTTTATTGTATGAAAAATAAGTATGTTAGTATATATTTTATACATATAGATATGTAAGGTTTGTTTTATAACTTTTAAGTTACTTCATGAATTACTGCTTCTTAAATGATTTGGCTTGACTTCATTTGGGAATCGATCATTCTTGCTTGACTTTAAACCGATAACCAAAAAATATATACTATACCTAGGTTATGGGTCTAAATGATTTCTTAAGAGCACAGGAAAAGGCCGTGCGAACTCAACCGCCAGAAATTGCTAGCCTAGACGCACGTTAGAGCGAAACTTTTTTACAGAAAAAAATGTACCATTACGGGTTTCATGCGGCTTACGGGTACCTAGCGGAAGGGTTTTAATTCCAACTCGTCGTAGCTGATTCAATAACCTATCTATGAATAATTTTATAAGTTGGTATAGTGAAACTGGGACCGGCAACTTAACGTGCTTTCCGGGTCACTATAGTTTTTAATTTAAATAAATATGCATTTGTTTAATACAAATGCATATTTATTTAAATTAAAAACTCAATGCTACACATTAGACTTAAAAACACGTCAGCTTTTAAGTCTAACAAACTCTTAGTTCTTATATATTATAATTAAAAGATCTTTGTATGAAAATAAATTGCTAATGTTTTTTATTTCTTTTAAAGATAAGCACATATATCGCTAAAATATTTTTTACATATTTTATCAAAAAAAACTACTTATTAAATATCACTTTATGATATTATTAAACATCACTTTATGATTTTGGTGATCCAATTTAAATTCCATTGAATATTTTTTTTACTCTGTAAAGTTTATCGATTTCGACATTATTATTGTTTGTTTTGATATGACATCACTAGTTCTGTCACACAACAAACGTTTGTGCTGTCAATTTTTTCCGGGGTAACCTATATATATTTAGGATTTTATACATGGGAGGCCAATCAGCTAAGATTTCTCAAGCAACTAAAATGGCAAATACAGCAGACATTCAACAATTCATTAAAGATGCTATTGCAAAGGATAAAGTAGTGGTATTTTCTAAGTCTCACTGCCCTTACTGCAAAATAGCAAAAGAGGTAAGTTTTTCATTTCTTTAATTGGGTTTTAATTACTCTTATTTCTATGTACCAGAAAATATACTTTAACAGCTTTTTTATTTCAAGTTTCATTCATAATTTTATTTTTATTTTAGTACAGTGAGGTTATATCTTTGTGTAACTAATGCAAACATTTTTAAACAGCTAATATATAATTTTAATTCTACAATTTATTGTTACAACAAATACTTTATAATTTAGGAATATATTTCTGCTATTACTATTAGGAATATGCTTGGTAAATTTTATTGTTTTTGTTCATATTTTACTTATGCTAAAACAACATTACCAACCTAGTTCTTATGACCAAGTATTTTAATTTAATATTTAGTATATTTATCTAATAATTATAGCTACATACTTAAATAATTTATTTTTTTAATTAAGACTAACAAGTTGTTTATTTGCAAGTGGTTTAAAATTAATAATCTTTTCTTACTACTAATCCTTGTGCATTAATACAGTAGTTGGTTCATTAGCTTAAAATAAATAAACTGTAGTTGTTTTCAAAAGAGCATTCTATTAGCCACAATTAATACATATTATATATTGAGCTTACAGTATAAATATTTTTGCTTTCTTTAACAATGTTTGTAACCAAGTAAGCAAAGTTATTGAAAAAATATGTAAATTAATTAAGGATATTTTGTTTAGTTCAATTTAATTATGTGCTCTTAAATATCACTTTATGATTTTTGTGGTGTTTTAGGGAAATAGGCAACAGAAATTCAAAATACTGAAATCCATATTATTTCAAACCATTCTAGTTTCGGGTTGGTTTGAAACGTTACATTAACATTTATTAGTATTGTTTTATTTAAAATATACTGCTTCTATATACTGAGTCAATATAAGAGCTTTATGTACAATTTGGTTGTTGATATAGAAAGCTATGTGCATCTATTGTTTTTTTTTTTTAATTAACTATGTAAATAGTTTGAATATCATAAGTTTTTATTAGTAGGGTACCAGTAGGTTATAGAGAAGTAGGTCAGTATAGAAAAAAATAGTTTCCTCAATACATAGGCTGAATAAACTTACAATAAGCTAATAATAGTAATATGTATATGTATGCATATTGCTCTGATCACAAACTAAGCTCTAGGCTTATACTATGTGTACCAGAAGCAACAATATAATATATATTATATTTTATAAACACAAACTGTACAGAAAAATGTACTAATAAATTTTGCCATGTGTTGAAATTAAACCCACAACTTCTGTATATAACCAACCACTAGGCCAAACAACCAAAAACCAAACAAAACAACCAAAGGCGCAACCACTAGTCTATGGAGGCGTTCAAATAAAAAATATTTATTACCTAATAATAATTAATTTTATACCTATAATTGTTGTTAGTTTTTATTAAGTTGTAACTCTTAATAATATATCTATAGTCTGACTAACGTGACATTACTAAAGTGACATTAGAATAAAATATTGATAAATATGAAAAAATAAATGAAAAATAATTAATTTTATAGGTTTTATGGAAAAAACATCCCAAGTGTTATATAGTATAAATTTCTCCAATGCACTGTTTATAAAGAGTAATTTATAAAATAGAAGGTCCCAATTTTCATTACAATTTAAAACAAAACATACAAGGTGTAATAAAAAGTTATTTATACACATTAATCATTCATAAGTAAAACCTAGTGGTAGTAGACTACAAAGACAAAATACATTGATAACAAATGTTATTGTTTCGTCATTACAACTTTATCATCATAGGCCTACTTTATAATCATGACACATTATCATGTTCTTCGATAATTAATTGATTCATTTTTAATCCCTTTAATATTTTGAGAATTATAATATTAATTTTATCTCAATGACTTTGAGCATATTCTTTAACATCATTTCAATTGTCTGATATATATTTGAAACTAAAATCTTAATTAGTTACTTGAGGCAATAATAAAAAAAAAATTGCCTTAGCTATTAATTATTATTAATTTATAAGATTATTTAAAAAAAAATAACCTGTTAGATTATTTAAGAACAAATATAACTGTTTGCAAAAAGTTAAATTATATATAAAACCAATATAGAACAAGGACAGCTAGGAAACAATTAACAAACCCATTGTTATTTATAAAAAAATAAGTTGGATTTTATGATTAGATATAATAGTTAATTCTTAATAGTGTGGATTAGATTAGACAAATATTTTATAATATTTATGTCTGTCTGGCTCTTTGTATAATAAACAAAGCTGTTTATTATTTATCTTTTTCATAGTAATAAGTATAATTATAATTTTCCAGACTTTTGCGAAGGTGAACCAAGCCATCACCATGATTGAGCTTGACGAACGCGACGATGGGCCTGCTTTTCAGGACACTCTCCAAACAATCACCGGATTCAGAACTGTAAGTTGATTTTTTATAACAGCATGATATGTGACTGATGAACACTGAGATGGTAAGAGGATTTCGCAGTCCATGAATTGTTGCCACAAATGCTAGAATCAATAGATGCATCATTGGTGGAGTATACCATGTCAGCGGCAGCTTTTTAAATTGCAAATTAATGCATTGATCATTGTATAATATATATATCAATGCTTCATTTTATTTCTTATAAAGTTATAGAATAGAACATATTGTAAAGAATTTTATTTATTGGAGCATGGCATGTAACCATTTTTTTTTTTAAACATATTTCCATTGTCTTTGACATGCAATATCCAATACATTTAAACAAATGGGTTGCGGCATAGACAAATTTGCATTACGAGTCTACTTTATTATTCTTGTGGCTTCATCAAGTTGTATGGTTTTGTGGGATCACCAGTACTAAAACTGGTGATCCCACAAAACCATAATATGACGGTTTGCATTTGTTTGTTTTTATAAGGTTCTTTGCACCATAATTCACCAGTTATCTATAAATGACTTTCAATAATAATAACCAGTTCAAACTAGTTTTTAATAATGCTATAAATATTATTTTAAATACAATAAATTTATTGATAATCTTTAAAGATAATGATTACAACTATAATTGCCTTGCGGCGGCCAACTCTGCCTAGACGGGCGGCGACAGAGATGTTTTCAATTCAACCTCGTTGTCCAATGACAACGAGGTTGAATTGAAAACATCTCTGTCCCATCAATATGGGACCCTCAATCTACACTCTACACCGAACAAGTGGCGAGCTCGTGATAGTGTATATAGACTCAAAAAAATATATTAATAAAACGATATCAAAATATCTTACTAACTAAAAGTCGGCCTTAAAATGAGTTAAAAAACTATTAATTAAATCGTTAAGAAACACAAATAAGGAAGTGAAGATAAATTGATTCCAAAAATGCAATTTTATAATTTTAAAATATGATGGCCTTAAATTTAAAGAAGGACCAATGAACCAAAGTTATTATTACGGATATAAAACGTAATCTTTTCTCTTTATTTTTTGTAGAGTCACTACATTATATGAGCAGGTGTTACACTAATTAATGACGTATCGTTAACATACTGATAACATCTCGTTATCAATTGCAATTCGTTTTCAATGACCTAATCTTTTCTTTATCATTTGGCTACGCAAGAATAAAAATCCCTTTTTTAATCGCACAAGACACAGTTGATTGATTGGTGGATTATTTATAACATGATTAAGATAACAACAAATTATTATATCTAATAACAAAGAAATCTGTCACGTAGTAATTTACATTTAAACTGTAACCATTAATGAAAAAAAAAGCTTGAATTCCTGATAGACGACAAGTTCAACATAACGCGTACCTACGCAGAAAAGACAATTCTAACGAATGTAAATATTTGAAAATATTTTTTATTTTGTTTCCTAAAGTGTGCGCAAACATACACCTGCTGCGCCAATCTCTGTTCACACGGCATGTGACTTTGTATATACCTGATAGTAAGCAGACCTACAAATGCTATAATTAGTTGCTCCCATTATGCCGAGTACTAAATGATTCAGTTACGAAATAGGTAGCTACGAAGTTGTTTTACGAATCTACTTTAAAATCCTCGCTGGTTTATCGTCAAATCAACTGCCTTTTTCGTAACCGCACCCCTTATCGTATTAGATCATCACCTCGACAAGAAATTGATGCAGTAGGCTCCTAAAAACCTGTGAACCACAGACTAAAACTGAAACATGACTAGGTCATTTGACAGTTTTGTATCAGCATGGGTGGTGTTAACTATTATTTTTCAATTGTGTTTATTAACTTGATATAGTTATATGATGTACTATATTACGTGCCAAATATATATATATATATTTTTATTTATTTCAGGTACCACAGGTGTTCATCAAGGGAACGTGCGTAGGAGGTGGTTCCGATGTGAAAGCCCTCTACGAATCTGGAAAGCTACAGACTCTTCTCGCCTAAACGAGCCTATGTCTAATAATTAGAACAACTAAAAAATGACAATACGCAGATCTATTTAAGTAGAAATATTAAAACATCTATTTAAAATTATAATTTAAGTAGTTTAAGATTATATCATTAAATGTCTACAAACTCTTGTCTACAATTTTATATTCTTAAAAATGCTATTCATTTAGTACATTGAAGTGTGAACATATATATTTATTTAGGTATGGAGATGCTACAATGTACTGTACTAGTACTCCTAGATCCTCCATTTTATAAAACAAAATGGCGATTGTTTCCTATGACTGAAGTTAGGTACAGGTCCAGAATTACTAATGGCAACCATCTTGTGGGGCATTTTTAAGGATATAAAGCAGCGTTGTTTTGTAGATATGGCCGAACCTTTAAATTATTTAGTCATTGGTTTATGTACAGTGTTGTAAATATGCACAACTAGAAAAGATATATTTTTTTAAACATATTGTTTTATTTATTTATTAAATGCAATGTTATAACTATTAAAATAATATATAAATCTGAGTACTTGAAAATTATTTATTGAAATTAATATTGTTATAGATATGTATATTGTAATGTATTCGTGTAAAATGTAGGTACTTAATAAAAAATTAATAAAATAAAACTATTTTTTATTCGCCCATCAGATTTATCCTACACTACACTGGTTTGTGCAACTTTATATGTATGGGTTATTAAGTATATATCAACACCGCGACGAGCTCGTCACTTGTACCGTATTACAGACTCAAAGTACCAAGCGGTGGGGGTTTATTCCCATCTCCACCAACTAAAATTTGTAAGGGAAAACGTCCAGCGCTTCTACAGTAGCAGTTTGGATTTTTTAACTTTTACTTTCGAGTTAACTAGTATAGTTACTGAGTTAACTTTTTCACAAATCACACGCTCGCATTTTTAGTTCTCAAAATTTCCGCGCGGGGCGCTAAACTATTTCCCGAGTAAGTTCCAAAATTCAACTAGGGCTACAGAAAATGGATTCGCTATCCCGAACATCTAAAAGTTGTTCTCAGTAATAGGTATTAAGTTTTTAATAATATTTAAATTTTGTAAATATTTTAATACAGTTTTATGTCATTAAAATATATCCAACTTTGCTTCATAAAACATTTATTTCTATGGTAACAAAAGAAAAAAACTTTTCCTAAGACTTAAAACACAAAAACCCTATTTATGTAAACTACGTATGTGTATCGAAATATAATATACCCTATGTTATTATATACAATTTTATTATGTAAGTTAAAATTTTATGTCATCATTTTAGGAGCTATATCTTGATTGGTACCTAGATAAGTAATTACTAAAACTCAAAAGTTATACCTTTTAATCGGGTTTTTATATACATTAAAAAACGCGGGCATGGTATCCAAATAATTGGTCTATTAAAAACAATAGAAGATCATTTTATTTTTTATAATAAACATGCTTACACAATTAAGACTGAAGTAGTAGCTAAATTTTCAAATAAAATTATTTTATTGCTTATAATCCCTATGTATAGTTACTGGACTATAGGAAATACAGTCAGTAAAAACTCATGGTAGAGCTACGCACTATGGGGACCCGCCTAAGAGAGCCATCTCATAAGTGGTTTTTCAAAAAGTGTGCGGAGGTGCATGTGTTATACCTCAAATTGTAGCTAAAGAGTTACTCTTTTATTTATAATATAATTATAATTTCTGACCATTTGCATGTTGTAACAAAATGCGGCTAAAGTCAAGGAATGAAAAAAAACACAAGAATAACCACATAACTTTCAATTGTTTGGTATTATTTTGTAGTATCAAAATAATAGAAAGAACGTATGTGTGATACCATTTTAGAAAGCTTGAGATGTGTTCTTTGCTATAAAATAAATGTATTTTAGTACAATATCACTTAGACAAAAAAAAAAAATCACATGTACCTACTTATCTTCCTTTTTTAAAAATTCATTTTGAGATTTGACATTTACCGAAGCTTCCCAAAGTTCTATTTTTTATTTTATTTGATAGGAAATATAATCTTATTTAACGGTAAAAAGTTTTTTTTGCGGTTTCAGTGCGTAACATAGTCAAATGTAATAAAATATAAGAGTAAGAATTTTACTAGATTTATAGGTACTACACTTCCGAACATATTTTAATTTTTTTTTTGTAAAAATATACATATTATACCTAGAAAACACGCAGATAAAACAAACAGATATATTTGGCGGTATTTTTATCAAATATTTCCCACAGTAATTTTTTAGCTAACCACATAACCACATTGTGATAATTTATTTTTATTAAATAATTTTGCGCACGTCTTCGGTTATTATTCACTATAAAATAGTCCACTTGCTCGTAAATTATTACAGTTCTTCATTTATTTTTGTCATTAGTAAAAGTTTATTTATTACATACGCTCCATAATGAGTGAATTCTCGTGTACCAGACGCGACTTAAGTCTTATTTTGATCGAAAGTGATTCAATTTATGTCGTTTATATCTCAAATTATATACGGAACAATTTTGCGGAATCTTCTGACGCAAACATAGCAACAATAATAGCAAACATTCAAAAATCCTTCATAACTCAGTTTCGTCTACGTTATAGTAAAGCGGGTCGGAAGAAAGATCAGTTTTTAAGACAAAACAGCAATTGGTTGGATGGCGTATTTACGGTGAAGCTAGAAACTACTACATGCGAACCGGAATCATCTACATCGACAGGAAAAGGAGCGAGACCTTCTAAAACGTACGAAGATAGTTCAGAGAGTACAAAGAAACGTAAAAACAAGGAGTTATTTGAAGCATGTGGACTTGAATTCATATTGAACTCTTACGTACAGGTCTTAAGGTCTCATAGCGAAATTGAAGAAACATTCATCGTTGAAGTCTTAAGAGCACTACCGGCAAAAAAAAAAAAGTGAAATACGCAGTAACCTGCTTAGTGAACTGGCATACATAACAGCCTATTCAAAGGACGAAGCTCTTAGCATTTTCGTTGAATTAAATCTTAACAAGGCACAGTATGAAACTATGAGGAATTGTATGATAGCAAAGAATTGCTTATTGTTCCCTTGGTATAAGTCAATTCGTGAAGCTAAACATATGTGCTATCCGCCAGAATCATGCTGAAGTGTGATCCAAAAGATCTTGCAGTTTGATTTTTGCTTTAATATTATTAATTTCAATGCTAAAATTAATAACATTAAAGCAAAAATCAAACTGCAAGATCTTTTGGGTGTGATCCAAAAGCCAGTCTTCTAAAAAATAATGATATTTATAAAGTTGGTTCAACCCACTTAAAGTTATATTCCAAATGGGGATGTGATGGATTAAGTGGACAAAGTGAATACAAGCAAATCCTACCAGAAGAGAGCGATATATTTATTAGACTCAAATTTATTTATATCATCATTAGTGCCACTGAGATTTATAAATGTCGATACTAATGAGGTGTTGTGAAATAATCCTGCTCCATCATCAGTGAGATTTTGCCGACCTATTTTGATCGAATTTTCAAAAGAAACACCTGATATATATATCTTCTCGGGCGCCGTAAGGCACCCGTGAAGATATATATATATAAACACTTGAGAAGACAACACAGGTAGTCGACGAAATTAATGCTCAAATTTCAGCTCTTGCTCCTTCCCTGATCAATTATAGTGGCGAAGGTATTGAAATAAAACACACGTTATTTTTAACTATGATTGACGGCAAAGTGGCTCAAGTTTTGTCTGAAACTTCATCAAGTGCTGTATGTACCATTTGCAATGCAAGACCTACAGAGATGAACAATTTAGAAAAAGTGCAAAATAAACCTGTGGATGAAGCTTCCTATCAATATGGGCTTTCAACTTTGCATTGTTGGATCAGATTTATGGAACTTATTCTACATTTATCTTACAATCTAGGTTTTGAAAAATCGTCAGCCACAACAACAGAAAATAAAGATTAAAAAATACAAAAGAAAGCTCATGTACGAAGAAGGTTCCGAGAAGAACTTGGTTTAAATATTGACAAACCAAAGCAAGTCAGTGGAACACTAATGACGGCAACACAGCCCGAAGATTCTTCCAAAACTACCATTGTACATCCGAAATCACTGGTATAGATGAGGAATTAATTAAACAATTTTATGTTATACTTCAGGTCATGTCAAGCGGTAGAGCTATTGATGCTACGAAGTTTGGTCAATATGCACTCGATACAGCTCAGCTGTATGTTAATAAATATAAGTGGTATTACATGCCATCTTCCGTGCACAAGGTGTTGATTCATGGTGAAAGTGTTATTATACGTCATTTCTCTGTCTTGCCTCTTGGGCAACTCTCGGAAGATGCTCAAGAGGCACGAAATAAAGACTACAAATAGTTCAGGCTTCATCATGCAAGAAAATGTTCGAGGATAGCCACCAATGAAGACGTGTTACACACACTTTTATATACCTCTGATACATACATTACAAGCTTGAGAAAACCTTCCAATAAAAAATATTTCGAACTTCTTGATGAAGCAAAGGAACTCTTGAGTGACTTATAAGCTACAACTTTAAGTTTTATTAATATTTTATGTAGTTATTTAATCATATTGTTATATATAAAATTGCTAGAATTAAGATGTTAATCTAGCAGTTCAATTTTTTTTTATGACCCCATAGTGCTACGGTTCGCATTATTTTTGAAAACAGGATAAATAAACCATTTTTATTGGTTGAACCTAACGTCTTAACTAACGTATAAACGCTACAGTAAAACAATTTACAAAATCTATAATACCCTACGGTCCAAATTGCGCTTAAATCGGATACACTCTAATAAGTTCACAAATGTATTTAGTGTCCGGTTCAAATTAATTTTTAGTCGAATCGGGGGAGGTGGGGCAGATTGATGCAGAAATATTTAATATCATGTGATATGACATAATATTTTTAACTTATTTTTAATTTAGCGTATAGCTAAACGTATTAATAATATAACGGTTAAAGTTGAGAATAAATTGAAAAAATAATAATTTAATTTTATCTCCTAGCCGGAATTGTTCGGTTTGATCAGTATAGCCTCATATTAGCCCTAAGTACAAGTTTTCGTTTCAAATTTAACCTATAGGTATATTATATATAATTTACCTCTTTATTGTAGCCGCCTCTAATGATACTAATTAACATCTTAACGACTTACTAGGCAATCTCAACCATTACAAAATCAAACGTCAAACGAACTAGTAGTTTTTTAAACATAATGGGGCTCTAGAGAAAAAGCAGGCGAGGCGACATGTCGCGTCGCCTCAGTCAAAAATGTATGTATTTTGACAGTGACAGTAGGCGTGAGGTACGCTGTCACCTGCCAAAGTCTATACAGTTTTGATTGAAGGCGACACGACACGTCGCCTCGCCTGATTTTTCTCTAGAGCCCCTGGACTACACCTGAGTGTCATAACCATAAATAAAGGTAGGTTTATACGGGCTAGCACTAGCTGCTATTTAAGACTGGCAACCAGCGGTGGCCCCATATATCTAAACATTTTTTTCAAGACGGGCCAGCGCTTAGCCACAGAAGAAATAATACTACAAGGCTTAGCTGCTAGCACTGGCAAGAATAGAGCGGAGTCTATATCTACCCAGTGGCCTCCGCCCGCACAACCCTCATCGGTAGGAATAGGAACCGTGTAAACGCATCGGGACAGTCGCTGGCGCATGTTTTTTAAGTACACATGCATTTGTTTCGGCTGGGACTTTTCTAGATAAAATGTTGACCAAATTTTGTGAAGATGAAACTGTAAAGTTTATTCAACTGTATTGAGAACATGAACCAAGGAAATCAAATTATTACATATTTTTTCTTAATTTCGCAATAGAACTAGTGTTTCTATGAAGAAAACATGTTGACAATTCATTTAAGTTTGTATGTTGTTAAACAACAATGTACCTACCCCATTCATGGACTTTGTCCATAAATATCTGCTTATCTTTATTTATTTGTTTTTTTCCCGAACCCTATTTACGAAAATAACGTTTAGTGATAATAATGTAAGTAGGTACCTTCTTACGATAGGTACTTAGTTAAATAAAAAACAATCTTTTTTCCTGTTAAAACTAATCCTACGCACTAACTACGTATAAAATATTTTATTAAACTGATTACGATAATACTTATCAATCAAATCTTAATTCATCAATTGATTAAAACGGAATTTAATCTTCACTAAATATAGCAGACGTAAAACACGCACGTACCCACCTCGTTACTTATTTTTGTATTTGTTTATCACGGACATTGCTATATCTAATTGTGACGTAATTATCGTTTATTTTTAATACTAGCTGTGCTCGCGACTTCGTCCGCGTGGAATAGTTATTTTTTTATCATATAAACTTTCATCCCCTATTTTATCCCCTTGGGGGTAGAATTTATCAAAATCCTTTCTTAGCGGATGCCTACGTCATAACATCTACCTGCATGCCAAATTTCAGCCCGATCCGTCTAGTGGTTTGGGCTGTGCGTTGATAGATCACTATGTCAGTCAGTCACCTTTGAGTTATATATATTTAGATTATTCTTTAATACATATTTTTTGTGTATCTTGAACCGTTTTCACGGCGCACGCAACGGAAGGCTTCAAAGATGAAATAATTTCTCCCGTTTTTTACACATTTACCACTATATCTTTGCTCCTATTGGTCGTAGCGTGATGTTATATAGCCTATAGCCTTCCTAGATAACTGGACTATCCAACACAAAAAGAATTATTCAATTCGAACCAGTAGTTTCGGAGATTAGCGCGTTCAAACAAACAAACAAACAAACAAACTCTTCAGCTTTATAATATTAGTATAGATTAGAACACGACATGAAATGAAATTTCTTTATTGCATTATTTGATTTTGGTTTAATAATGTGATATTAAATATACTTACCTGTATACTGATACAAACAATGGCGGATTTACCAGCAGGCAAATTTGGGGGAATTTTTTTAATAGATGGCGACTGCATATTGGAAGTTGACTACCACCTTGACAATAAATCGATGAGTAGGCTCCTGAAAACCCACATACTTAAATCGAAATATGACTACATACATGGTGAATTTGAATGGGTGTACTTTGGGCTAATATGATGTTCTATTGATCAATACGAACAACTTTTCCCATGGAACCATGTGTCGCAAATGAAAAAAAAAATTGCCTTCTCCATACAAACTAATAAAGTTAAAATGACCAATTTGTATGGGGAAGCCATATTTTTTTTTCACTTGCGGCACATGGTTCCATGGGAAAAGTTGTTCGCATTGACCAGCAGAACATCATATTAGCCCAAAGTACACCCATTCAAATTCACCCTGTATATCGCTTCACGGTTTTTGCATCTGTGTTCAATACAGATGCAAAAACCGGCCGGTCTCGTATAACGAAGCTATAGAGAACTTTGACCTTAAACATAATTGGGAAAACCCGGTCCTTTATCATGAAAAACATTGTTATCATTATAAATCATTTTGTATAATCATCGATCCCAATAAGTTTACAGCAATAATTAATTTGTTTATCATTACTGTGTCATGCATTGTGGATCACAAAATCGTAATAGCGCTTTAAAAAAAGTTTACTTCTTTGCATTATACCGGGTGATTTTCTGGCATCAATAAAGTTGGGTTAATATTATGAACATAAATAATTAGGGATAATAAAAAAAAAAGATCATATTCGAAACAAAAAAATTGTAAATACCTAGTACGTCTACGTTTACACTAATTAGTTATGTAGCGTGTGTTCAACTGAACAAATTCATGTTACATAACTAATTAGTGTAAACGTAGACGTTGGAGGAGGCCTATGTCCAGCAGTGGACACGTGAAAGGCTGGTATGATGATGATGATATCTAATAACATAATATGTATTATTCTAAAGTCATTAATGAGGGTAATTATCACCCTGTATATTTTATACCAAATTGTGAAACTGACTATTCTGTATTTTGAGCCTATCCAAACACCGTGACCAGCTGAGCACTTGTTCGGTGTAGACTCAGAGTACTATCGATTACGATTAGGTGGGAAATAAACCCCACATCTGGGTACCCTGATACCGTCAAGGCAGTCCCGGGCGCCTCAAGGCACCCTGATGGTATCTACATACCTATATATAATATGTGTAATGGAACTATGTAAATTTGAATGTATTTTTTTATTGAAGCACGGCATGTGACATTGTGTCAAAATCCATGAATGGGCTTAATAAATAACTGTTCTTAAACAACATTGATCGTTTCCACTATGCCGGTTAATTATACATCAATTAACCGGCATAGTGGAAACGATTAATGTTTTTTTTTCTGAAAGTAAATATAAACAGAATCACATGACGTGCTCTCATTAAAAACTCCTTTGTTGTTTGTTTAATAAAATTATCAATAACTATTTTAAGCCCACTGTGACGTTAATCTGATAAATGAAACAAACGATGCGTTAAGGATTATTTTAAAATAGAATTTAATATTTTATTCGAACCAATTTAGATTTACTGATTAACGTGTTATTGTAGATCGAAACATGAAAGATGCTCCGCGTTTCATGACGGTTCATTAGCTATTCATATGCCGAGGTTCGCAAACTTCGTGAGGTCGCTTTAATTCAAAGAGACAAATGTTATTCCCGTCTTACAAATTTTCTCGGTGAGCTACAGCGGTAAATATCAGCTGCTGTTTATTATAATTATGTAAATAAGCTTCAATCTTTCACCGTCACCGAGAGAGGGCGGCCCACAATCGACTCGAATTAATTCTAGAGATTCCTCCATAAATCCTTCAACCAAAGTCGCTCTGTCCCCTTTCTAAACGCTTTATTACGCACACGGGATGAAAACATCATGAGGACTCAAGGCCACTACGCGCACGGGAAGCTAGTAGAGTTTGCAACAATATTGCATATTAAATTATAAATCTTATATCATATTAATAAGCGCTACTTTTGCGTAACTTGTGACGTCGCACGCCAACACGGAAGCGAGAGCGAGAGGCCGTTGTCGCCCCTTGGCCGCCCGCCCTGGGGTTGGAAGTTCGTCCGCCCGCCGCTAGTCGGCGCTGTGCAGCCGCCCTAACCAAACATGACAATAATGAAACATTTTATTCAGTTGTGATGTAAACAAACAATTATTAATTCATTTACAAACATTTGTATACGTAATTATTTAGTATTAAATTCTGTGGTTGATCTGAATTATTGTAGAAGTGAGGTGGTGGATAGATTAGCTGCTATGGGTGTTTTCAGTGTGACTGAACGTGCGTAAAGAGGCTTAAGGTACGTACGCTGTCATTCAACTCTGTGCTATATATAAACATAAAGCTATAAGTAGTATCTACGTGAGCCGTTAAGGGAAAACGTAAAAATAAATGTTGTAATTAATATTTAGAACAAATGTCTGTAATTACATGATAATATTAATATACCTACTTAATACATGTAAAAGTGAGATTTTCTATCTATTGGTGGCCTAAACTAATAGACCGATTTCAATTAAATTTAGGTAGGTATTGAGTACATACTATATTTATGTTTTTAAATATTAATATATAGGTAATATTTAGACTAGTCACAAACTAAGCTTAGCTAAGCTTTAGGCTTGTACTATGTATATGTATTTACTAGAAACAGCGATACTATTCCATATTATATTTTATAAACACCCAGACCAAAACAAACTGTACAGAAACGTAGTAATATTGTTTTGCCGTGAGTAGGAATCGAACCCACGGCCTCCGGGTACAGCAACGCATATGACGATATGACGGCAGAGTGCAGTAAATAAGTAGGCAAAATTTTTCAATTTATGAAATACCGATGTCCGGAAAGCCTTTAAATTACAAAAAAATAAAAATAAAATTACTTAGGTATAATACTACGAGTATCATAGAAATATGCGGCGCAAAAAGTAGGTATATTAGTATTAATTGCTCACGGAGTCGAAAACACCACCAAAGTTTAAAAGGTTCTTCCTCAAGCATACAAGACCTAACCATAAAAATATTTAATAAGGTATAATTTAATATTATATATATTGTATTCTTGTATTATATTTTTGAATAAATGATTTAAATTTTTTAAAAGTTTGCGATTTACGCACCACATATAAACCTTAAAGGTTTCCGTTGGTGTGTAACATAATTATTGTAAATTAGTTGTAAGTATTGTTGAATAATAAATGAAAAATAAAAACAAATCCGAAAGCCGTGGTGCTTCTTTAGCACACTTCCGTCAAACTACAAGACAATTGTTTAGTTCCATTTTTTATTTTATTTAATTCTTCCACCATTGTGGAAAGGCAAATATCGTTCAACCATACAGCCATAATTGTTTAATTCCAGTTTTAGTCGCAAGATAATATTATGGCTTGGAAACAAGTCCTTCAGCCAACAAGACTTAAGTGGTTCTAGGGTTACCAACTCCTGGTTTTGTTGCAGAGATTGCCAGGAGAAAATAAATAACTAACGACGGAAATAAGGGATATGATGTTGTTTTAAAAAGCGTGTTATAGATAAGCGTGATAAAAATCACTTTTTTAGTACGTAAAAAATCATGAATGCACTAATTTTATCTAAAATAAAGTATTAAGTATTGTCCCGAGTCCTCTAGTCTTTATTTCAAAATAAGGCACACAATCCGTTTTGAGTCTATCCAAACATTGTGACTATCTAGCTACTTGTTCGGTGTAGATTCATATATCCATCGGCTACGACGAGGTGGGATTTAAAAAACCCCTCACTATATAAAGGCACCCGTGATCATATTTATTTATTTTATGTCTAAAGTCTATTTCACGAGAGATGGTGACGACATCTCGTCAAAACGTACTCGCCTCCGTAGACTAGTGGTCTTTGTCTTTGGTGTTATATCCGGAGGTCGTGGGTTCGATTCCCACTCATGGCAACAAAATATTAGTGCGCTTTTTCTATGCAGTTTGTCATGGTCTGGTGTTTATAAAATTTTATATGTATTATATCGTTGCTTCTGGTACACATAGTACAAGCCTAGACCTTAGTTTGTGACCAAAGCAATATGTGTAAATTGTCCTACATACTATTATTATTATTATATAATATATTAATATCGTTTTGGTGTCGCTTATTATTTATAGTAAACGATAGAGATATAGATATATTATAAATGGCGCCCGACCAGGGGTATGGACCCTTGGATGTAAATAACTAAATGTAAAAAATTGTTGGTATTTAGCCATGCGTATATAACCTACACCGCGAGTATAGGTGTAAAACTTTGGTTACAAATACGGTAGGTTCTTCTCCTTTAGCTACCTTTTGGCAAGCATGTATGTATGTTTATACGAGGTGGCTGAGTTGGTTAGACCTTGGACTTAAAAACACTTAGGTCCCTGGTTCGAATTCCGGTGTGTACCAATGAGTTTTTAATTTAAAAATGTATGTACATTTGTTTGATAACACCGCTATAGAACCTCGGAGAGCACGTTAAGCTGTCGGTCCTGGTTTCACTATACCAACTTGTGAAGCTGTTTATAGATGGGTCATTGAGTCTATTCAAAACATCGACGCGACGAGCTAGCCACTTGTTCGGTGTAGACTTAACCCATCGGCTACGACGAGGTGGGATTAAAACTCCTCCGCTGGGTACTTTGGGGCCGTCTAGGCGGTCTCGGGCGCCGTAAGACACCCGTGAAGATATGTATGTATGTATGTGAATATCACAGTTTTATCATTAAGGGCCCTGAGGGTCTACCATGGGTTTGCTCATTGTATTAACGTAACGTATACGTATACAAATACGTTACGTTTCTACAATGCGCAAACCCATGGTAGAAGCCTCTGGAGTCGAATTGACGCCCATACAAACGTACTTCCAATATTACAACTTGGCTGTTGGTCGAAGTTCAATTGTTTTTTTTAATGTTCGTAATTGCACGTAAAAATCTTTTTCTTGTGGGTGTTTTTTTTTGGTATTATAATATTTTTAAAGTATTTTTTTTTTATTTCGAAATAAATTAAAATAATAACCCACAACACAGAAAGATAAATACATACAATGACCGACAAAAATATTATATTAATTCTGCGGTAAATTATCGAGTATTCGCCAGCACTGCATTCGTAATAGTTCCCGATTACGAATGCAGTGCCCTTAAGTATTCCAAATTTCAAGTCCATTGGACGAGTGATCTCGAGCTATTTCATTCTGAAGTCTGTAAAGACAGAAATACTTTAAACTTTGTATCTGCCTGGTGATAAACAGGCCTAGGAATCCATGAATGGGATCCATGAGTTTGTTTTGACTATCGCTTCATAGTCAAAACAACTACCCGTTTCATGGCCGCACCCTGAAAGGACGACTAGTGCCACGTCAAGAAATCGACGCCCTAGCCTCCTGAAGATTGACTACAGTCTAAAACCGAAGCATGACTGGGTCACTAGACGGTTTTAGCATCTGTATGAGTACCCTAAAATAAGAAATATCATAACAATAGTCAGACTTTAACCAGTCGCAAACATTTATTATCTAGTAAAGTATGAAAGCCATATGGGTAGCACTAGTGCCACAAAAGAATTTTTAGGTAGGTGCAATAACGTTTTGCGCCGACACCGAGGGTAGATAGCGGGGACTAAAAATCATGAATAATTAAGTATGCTAGGACAATGAGTAGAAAACTATCCTCTGTTAGTTTAAGCTATCAAATATCTTTGGAATAGATTTAATAATTGATGATAAATACAAAAAAGTAGACAGTATAATAGTAGAGGTAGAATCAAGATCTAAAATCGCATATCTAATAATATAGAACCCAAACCAACTAGTATTTTTTTAAAGATAAAATGCAGTGAAATAAGTCCTGGTGGGCGGGACACGAACCCACGATCCTCGCTTTCGTGGCAAGGTACTCAAGTAACTCAACCACTGAGTCAACCGGGCTATTTTGTATTTATTATAATTCAGTCTGATTATGTTGTGATGTGGTTATTGAATTCGCGAATTCGAATAAATATGTTATGGGTTAACTTAGATACTTCGGACCCATGCTACATAGAAACCCCAAGATAGAGTATTATAACGTTTTTTGTTCGAGATACGACCAAGATAGTCTGGGGTTTTGGTGCTGATGGAGAGAATTAGATGAATTACTGAGTTGGACGAATAAAGCTTAATAAAGTACGAATTTAGTGATGGTAAAAGTAAAGAGAACTGTATTGTAAATAAGTAAATATGAGGGGAATATGTTTGGACACTTGATACGGAATGACACTTAAGAATAATAATAAAGGGAAAGATTAAAGGAAAAAGAGGAAGAGGAAAGTTGAGACAAATCTATATTGATCCAGTGAAGGAAATTACTAAATGTTGTTTTGTATAGCCCACACCAATACAGTGGTGTCCATTCGATTCTCAAAAGGAGCCATATGATTGGCGTACGCAGATATATGGTTGGGATAATTTTACGCCAATACGAAGATCAACACAGATTCTCAAAAAAATTTGGTCAAGGAAGTCTTCATGGCTAATGTTTTTTTTAGGGCCCCCTCCCCTTAAGCTAAGATTATATTAGATGACTCTACCTCACAAGAAGCTAATATTCTTGGTCTATGAACTGGTAAAGAATTTGAAAAAAGACTATTGAATATAAGTTTTGCTTGTATATCATTCCAGCTAGCTTGGGTCAAAGGAGACAATGGAAGATCATCTCTCTGGCATAATAATTTCCAAAATGTATTGCTTCTTCGTTACCTATGGAGGGGATTGTTTAAGTTTTGATGGAGGCATACAAATGCCTCCAATATGGAGAGGATGAGCTTGGATAAAAACTTAGTCACTAAAATTTAAAATTTGTATTTTTTCGGAGCATATTCTAATTACATGTTGTAACTGTAGTATAATAATAACGCTTGCTAATTCGGAAAAAAATAATGTACCTACATAATTTTTTTCCGAATTATTATTAATTTTACTTACCGCACAAAATATTGAGAGAAAAATATTTTCCAAGGCTATAGATAGATTTTTTAAATCTGATATAGGTACTTACTAAGCATTTTTTTTTCTGTACTTCAATATTCTTTTGTAAACTCTTATGTACAGTTACATTACTCTTACATAAGTTTGCTAGGAATGTTATTCCAAAGGGTAGAGAATCGGACGTCACAAGATTCTACTAATAAGCGAGTGGGCGCAAAAGTATATTTGATATTGCACTTTATTCATCCATGATAATATGGGTAATAACGAATAGTAAGGGCTAATACGAAGGGTTCCAATTAAATATACCTTTCTTCTATATACAGGGTGAATTTGAAAGGATGTACTTTGGGCTAATATGAGGTTCTGCTGATCAAATCGAACAACTTCTCCCATGGAACCATGTGTCGCAAATGAAAAAAAAAATTGGCTTCTCCATACAAATTGGTCATTTTATCATTACTAGTTTGTATGGAGAAGGCAATATTTTTTGTCATTTGCGGCACATAGTTCCATGGGAAAAGTTGTTCGTATTGATCAGTAGAACCTCATATTAGTCCAAAGTACATCCTTTCAAAGTCACCATGTATATCTGTCTCACTGGCACGCATTTGAATAACGAAAACAAACTTAATTTTTAACGTAATTGAAATATGTCCGTCCGCAATATCTGTTGTCACTTTTTGAGCATTGATTAGTCATAATAACTTTTGTCTTTGGGTTTATAATCAAATTATGGCCACCTTATAAACAAATTATTAACCCAGACGGCCTTAGGGCACTTCCACAATATCCATACTGGTAGTATAGTAATAGAACAACAAAATACTCATACTACTTTTATTATAATCTAAAAGCACACGAACTCTTGATCACGTTAAGCATAACACTGGGGCAAATAATAAAATTCCCATAATTTTATTAACAAGAACGTGGCGGGCTGACACCGGGTCCCAAGTCCCAGGGCTCTTTGTGCGTGCAGGATGTACGCAGCCAACTATTTAGCTAGAATGCTACATTGTGCTTGATGTGCGTGAATGTGCTACGACGTATATGTCAGGCATTTTACTAAATTCGTTTAATTAAATTTTATTAGGTCCAATAGCAATTTAGCATAGAAAAATAATTATTTTGTATATTAAGCAACGCTCCTTGAAATACTAATTGAATTCAACATAATTATGATGAGTCTAGGAATGTCTAGATTAAATATAAAATTTACAAATGGTTTACCATTTGTAAATAAAAGTAAAATAGTGATTACAAAACCTTTAAAATAAGTATTAAATGATTATAATATATGTTTGACAACAATTTAAATCGAGGCTAATTATGTGTTAAGTATAACTTAAAACTTATGGGCAGATTTTTTTATATAAAACGTGGTTACAGAGTTAGACCGTTGAATTAAAAACTCAAGCGATAGGCCCCCGTAGTGTAGATAATATTAATCATGCATGCGCTAAGCTGTCCATCTCAGTTCTACTAAGCAACGGCAACGATCGCCAACTTGTTCGATGTAGACTTAAAAATCGGCGACGATGAAATGGGAATGGGGAAAGCTTTTGTAAAACCTGTTGTACCCTGAGATTTAACGTGGCCTAGGCCGCTCGTAAAGAACCACAGAAGCCGAAGCGTGCCGAGGCGCTTTCATTTTTCACATTGTATCGAATTATATTTTATCATAATTATCTTTTTGTATCATTCCTCAATACGGCCACTGTGAGTTTAGTCTAGTGGGTTTAATAGTTGTATCATTATGAATGGTTTTGGAATCATCTATTAAATGGGGTTATTAAAAGAGGGCACGAGCAATTCCTTCTTGAGACCATACACTTCGCCTATCTATTTAATTGATTGAGGTCTGTAGGGATAAACGTGTGTCGGGTTTTGGCCCTTATCCCTTGTCAACGAGACCTCTTATGGCTTACCTGCCATAAATATCGCCGGAAAACAGGAAAATTCCTTAAATATTTTTGGGTATTTTTTCCTCATTTATTTGCAATGAGATTAATGTATTAAAGTGTCTGTTAATTATAACAAAGTAACTTGAAACAAAAACACATATTTACGTAATAATTCAATATAGGGTGAGGGCACGAGTCTCCGACAAGTACACGTAGGTACCATTTTTTTTGTATTAAAAAAAATCTAAAAATCTGAATAAAATATGGTTAGGGGTGCAAATTTTAACACTGTTAATTCAGACTCTAGTACTATAGCTAAATATAATTATGACAGGGTAGGTATCAATAAAGCTCAAATAAATTTCGTTTGGTATTATTGATAATAATTATTCTTTTTTGTTCCAAAATTATTTATAATTAGGTATATATTAATATTATTTTATCATATTATTAATCAATGAAATATGACATATGAAATATGAATAATGTCCATTATGTGTTTTAAACTTTTAAATGCATACTAATATTAAACCGCTGAACCGTATTAGATTGTTATGGAGATAGTTTGAGACCATGAGTTTTTGCTTCGTAGCAAGGTAACGTTAAAACGTAAGAAACCACCAATAGGATCGCTTTATTTAATCCTGAGGCTCCACCATGGGTTTGCGCATTGTATAAAAGTAAAGTATTCATTTACGTATACGTGAGCAACAACCAATAAGATCGCTTTATTTTTGGTAACAGGATTGAACAAAGCGGTCCTATTGGTTGTTGCTCACGTATACGTAAATGAATACGTTACGTTTCTACAATGTGAAAACCCATGGTAGAGCCGCGCGCTGTTACCAAAAATAAAGCGACTCTATTGGTGGTTTTGATCCTTACGTATTAACGTTACGTTGCTACAATGCAAAAACCCATGGTCAGCATCAACTTAGATTGTTATATTATATTATGTATATATTACCTACCAGGTAACAATGAAATTGTGATCATTTTGCAAATTGTCCAATGATTTAGCTAACCTACCTATAATCATTAGAAAATTATTGAATTTTAATGGTTACAATCTATCATATCATAAAATTGTAAATAAAAAAAAAAACTTCATACTGATAAAAAAAAATGCCGTGATGGACTCTAAATAGTCTACAGTACCATTTTAAGAATTCGTGTCTGTTTGTCTATTTGTTTGTTTGTCGGGGCATAACTTAGAAACTACTGAACTGATTTATATGCGGTTTTCTTTGTTGAAAACCCCCAGATCTACTAGCTATAATATTAGCTATGGGGGTCAAATAGGGTATATTATATTTCGATTGCATACAGATAGGGCAGTTTTGTTTTAAGAGTCTCTTAGTTTTTTTTTTTAAATACCTAGTCTTGCCATAAATATTGTAACAATGATTTTTTTAATATTTTTCTATTGCAAATAACATTTAATCAATTTAATCATTAAAAACTCATTGGTGAGTTATTAATTTAAAAAAAAAAATATATTTGTTTGACAACACCACTATAGTGCTACGGAGAGCACGTTAAGCGGTTGGTCCCGGTTTCACTATACCAACTTGTAAAACTGTTTATAGATGGGTTATTGAGTCTATTCAAAACATCGCGACGAGCTAGCCACTTGTTCACACACATAAAAATGGAGTGGGGCGATAAAGAGAAACGAATCGCTGTGATTGCATTACACAAAGTAGGTATGGAGCCAAATGCAATTTTTAAATATAAATACACTTGGTATTAGTCAAATGTTTGTTTATATTGTTTTATATTTATGTATTAAACTAACACACTGTAAAAGTAATAAATGTTATTTGCAATAGAAAAAAAAAGAAATCTTTGTTATTTATGGCAAGATTAGGTATTTATAGTAATTATTATTGAAAATTCTCAATAAAAATACAATTGTATTTTTGTATTACTAATTCATACAAGGAAGTCACACTGACCGAAGAAAGAAAGATATGAAAATTACCCCACCGACATAGTCTGGAAACTTAAATTGTTGATGACGATATACACGAGTATATCGTCATCAACAATTTAAGTTATATCATATTAGCCCAAAGTACAACCTTTCAAGTTCAGCCTGTATAAACGAATATACAGGGTGAACTTGAAAGGTTGTACTTTGGGCTAATATGAGGCTCTACTTCTCTAATGAAAAAGAAATGGTTTTCTTACATGGTCATTTTAACATTACCAACTAGTTTCTAGTTTGTATGGACAAGGCATTATTTTTTCATTAGCGACACTATGGCAGAAGTTTTGCTCAGTAGGATTTTAGCCCAAAGTACACCATATTATACATAGTCTGGTCATAAATACTGTTACAATTAAAAATAAAAATAAATATTACATTTGAATTTGGAATCTGTCATTTTTATACGATTGTTCATTGTGGTTTCTCATTTTGGAGCCAATACATTGTACAATATTTTGCGATATTAAAATGGAGTGGGGTGATAAAGAGAACCGAATCGCTGTGATTAATGCAATCACAGCGATTCATTACACAAAGTAGGTATGGAGCCAAATGCAACTTTAAAAACTCTTCATACACTTAGTATTAGTCAAATGTGTGTGTCGGGCTATTAATAGGTACAACGAGACCTCCTCTGTTTGTGACAGATAAAGATTTGGCTGTCCACGTAGTGTTCGTACGAAAAAGGTGGTCAAAGCAGTAAGGGAAGAATTCGAAGAAATCCTGTCCGAAAGCAAAAGATTTTGTCTCGGGAGATGAAGTTAGCACCTAGAACCATGTCGCGTATTTTAAAAGATTACTTAGGACTTGCAGCCTATTAGCATTGGTCATTTATTAACTGATAATTTAAAAAAGAATAGGTTGGTAAAATCGAAACAACTACTGAAGCGTGCGCAAAGGGAGGTCACAGTTTTTTTTTACGGATGACATTTTTTTTACAATTGAGCAACATTTTAAAAACAAAATGACCGTATCTATGCTCAAAGCTTTAAGGAAGCTTCCTAATTTGTCAACAGAGTGCAACGTGGGCATTATCCGACTTCAGTGATGGTTTAGTGGGGTGTTAGCTATGAAGGAGTGACTGAGCCATATTTTTGTGAAAAAGGTATCAAAAGATCGGCACAAGTGTACATTCTTGATAAGGTAGTTAAGCCCCTTAACAACACCATGTTCAATAACCAAGTATGGTCCTTCCAGCAAGACTCGGCGCCGGGTCATAAAGCTCGGTCCACGCAGTCTTAGTTGAAGGCGAACGTTTCGGACTTCATCAGAGCTGAAGACTGGCCGACGTCTAGTCTTCGATCGATGATCTTAATCCGCTGGATTATGATTTATGGTCAGTTTTAGAGAGTAGGGATTGCTCTAAACGCCATGCTCTAAACGAGTCACTATAACAATCCATACTATTGGCAGTGAATTTTTTTCCCATGGAACGTTTAAAGGACTTTATTGCAGCCAATGGAGACCACTCTGAATAAGCTTTTTATATTGTGAATTGTTTTATATTTATGTATTAAACTGTAAAAGTTATAAATGTTATTTGCAATATTTTTTTTTTCTTTGTTACAATATTTATGGCAAGACTAAGTATATTTGAAAGTCACCTTCAGAAATAGTTGCTACGATAATGTTTACGACCACGAGACGCTATGGCAATAATAATAAATATATTTTTCATATTATTACCTATCTAATACATATTTATTAATAACCATTAGCTTAGCCTATACAAAATATCTAAGGAAGCTGGCTGGCCCTTGTACATTTTTTTTATCTTTACAAAGACATATTAATAATATACTTTATTGCCAGTGTCTATTTCATAAATGTATTTCTTTCATAATAATTATATTTTATAATGCATTGCTTTATTTTTTTTTATAAATTCCTTATTAAGTTAATCTTATATAGATTATTTAAAGATAAAATGCAATAAAAATGGAAAAAAACCTATGTAATGTGAGAGGTGAATGGTCAGTTGTTGAGTCCCTTTCCGCGAAAACGAGGATCGTGTGTTCGAGTCCCGCCCACCAGGATTTTATTCATTGCATAAAATCTATATTACTTAATAACTTATAGTGGATATTTGGGGGCGTAGATATAGTCTGTTAGGTTGGTCGGCTCGGTGGCACCTTTGCATGGCAGATAACGATGGACAGGTCAATGGAACCAGCTAACCACCTAGTCTTACACTGGTTGGTTATGTGGTGTGTGTTCGGTTTGGTTTCTAATTATTTTATGTATGCAAGAGCCTACCTAACCAAGCGCACACTTAGACCTTATACTAAATATATATATATATTTTTTGACTATGCATAAATACCTGTAAAGGTTTACATGAAATAAATATCTTTGACTTGTCTTTGACTTTGATATTAGTTTGAATTATTCACTTTAAACAATCTAAACCTAGCAACGTTAGCTGGGATAAATACGAGTAATGTAACATATCATTAAGCTCGCCTATATACATTTTTCTATGGAACAAAGAATTTAAATTAATAATTGTATTATAAATTGCATTTGTAATTATAATAGTCAAATTTTTGAAGAAGGCCCCTGAGGTTCATTAGTATAATAAAGACCGCCTCCGTAGACTAGTGGTTGAGCCTTTGGTGTTATATCCGGAGGTCGATTCCCACCCACGGAAAAAAAATACGCCTTTCTGTACAATTTGTCTTGGTATAGAATCTTGGTCTGGGTGTTTATAAAATATAATATGTCACGTATTAGTATCGTTGTTTCTGGCACATGGTATAAGCCTAGAGCTTAGTTTGTGACCTGCGCGCGGCCATATTCTGTTTATTTTAAATGTAATATACATTGTCGAAATAACGTTTAACCCAAAAGCTACCTGTAATACAAGGGAATAGAGTGCATGACTTTTTAATTTTCCTTATCGCTTAATAAAACTATTAATGTCATTGTGATAGGATTCCATTATTTTGAAAAGCTAACGATTTCGCTGTAAGAAACATAATATGGCCGCAGGGAAAAAAAATTAATGTCCTACATATTATTATTAAATCTCTTTAGCCAATACTTAAAATATTCTTATCGGTTTATTATTTATTACCATGGTAAAATCGAGCCCTAGTAATTTAGTCATAGACTGTTGATAATATAGTCACTTTTTGTTTGTTCTGATGGATAAAAATGATGGATGAACATAAACAGGGAAAGTGGACAAAATGTATTCAGTTCCATCAGATTGTATAGAATCATTTGTTTATATCAGAAGAGGCTATTTCTTGTATACTGTCAGTTCTTATCAAAGGGGGTGGGGAGGCTTTTGGGGTGTTTCGGGGGGTATATAAGGGAGCGCCAGGCAGGCGCCGTGTCAGAGCTACCGCGGCTCTATTCCCGGAGACAGCGCGCCCTAGAACGGCCGCCCGCCCTGGTAAAAAACTTTGTCGGACGTCGACGTGTTTTGAAATTCATATCGTTTCGTTATTTGTATAGGCGCGCTTTTAAAGTGGTTTAAGCATTAAAAGTTGATGACATTTTTGGGTAAGATTTTGTAAAAACTATTTTTTATTTTCGTTACGCTTCTTAATATTTATTCGCTTTACAAAAAGTACTTAGATTGTGAAATTATTTGCACAGAAAAAAAGACAAGTAAGTTTGTATATTTAACAAAATTTTATTACGATAACATTATAATTAAAGAACTAAGAAGTTAATGAACTTAAAAATAAAACACTATTAAAAAGATAATAAATGAAATTAGAATAAACAATTTGCAATAAGATTGTATGATAATAATTAGTTTACTTTCAAGTATAGGCATACGGTATGGGTAATGGAAGTTCTATGCAGGCTGGCATCGCGATCTAAACAAGAATGTCTGCAAATTTTAAGCTCCCTTACCTTACTTACTTAAAAAAATAATAATACATTTTTATAAATTCAGTATCAGCATGTTCTTATATTAAAGTTTAAAATATAAAATTGCAATGAAAAATTTCCTGGTGCGCGATGGAACGTTTTTTATAACAGATTAAAATGGTTGACTCTTAAAAAAATATACTTAAAAATGTTGTGTAAATAATAATAATAATATGTAGAATCTGTAATAATTTACACATATTGCTTTGGTTACAAACTAAGCTCTAGGTTGGTACTATGTGTACCAGAAACAACTATATGCAATGAGTGGGTATCAATCCCACGACCTCCGGATAGAACGTCAGAGGCACAACCAAGCAGATATAGTGGTATCAACCAATTAAAGCAAGCACCATTGCTAATAGTAGCAACCAATAGTGGTTGAGAACATTCTTGGACGTTACATTGCCACTTACCATCAGGTGGATGTAGGGTCACATGTCCTGCTTTATTTAAAAAAAAAAACACTAGTCTACGGAGGCGGTCGAATGTGAAAATGTGAGGTAAAGAAATAAAGCAGTAACTTTGCTTAGTTTAAAACTATTTATTTTTTATTTAATCTGGTTATATATGTTTGTATTTTATTTTCAAGGGATTTTTTTTTCTGGAGCACTACATATATTTTTTTATGTATCTAATGGTAAACAGAACTACAAAATTCATGTATGGGGTCGATAAATACTTTTTGTTTAACAACATTCATCGCTCCCACTATGATGCTCATTGATGCGGTAATGAAACAAGCGGCGACAAATAAGAACTTGCATTACGAGTCTACTGTAATAGCCTCGCGCTGCTTTATCCTGTAATCCAATGAATAAACATTATAAAGTAACAAAAATAAAATCCAGAAATAATTAGTGAATATCAAATCTGATTATAAGGCAGCTTTCATCAGCTTTGTAAAATAAAGAAATGTAAAATCATAAAAACAAGTACAAGCTATTTCAACTACCAACAGAACTAAAAAATGAATTTTAATATTCATTAGTTAATTTATTTTCGCAACTACTTTCCCGCTAACTACGTGCTCTTAAGTCTTTGAAGCTCTTACTTAAGAGGCTACGCTATGCATAACATACCTCGATGACGTTAAAAAGGAACAGCAATTTTTCCATAAAGCCAGTTTTTTATTTCCCTGTTTTCGCCAGACTGGGGGGCGCAAGTGTTTTCAATCGTCTTTCTGAGACTAAACGCGCCTGATTTAATTTAAACCCAGTTTTGGAGGAGTTCGTTTAGTACGAGTTGAGAGGAGAAGCACTTTATAAACATGAATATACACAGACTTCAATCGGTAGATAGGTTTAATATATAATCTGAAGTGGTAATCGTGCGTGCCTTTATTAGCGGTTCAAGATCGTTGCGGTCTTTATAAAGTCTAAAAAACACAAGATGATTAGTGGAACTGAGAGAGATTTAACTTACTTGTGGTTTATGTACTAGTAAGACAAGTTGGTACTTAAGAGGTAGTTTTCGATCGAACTCCGCGCACTTAGTTGTATTCCTTTGTTCGAGTGCAATGCAAATGTTTATACAAGTTAAAGACTTTATTTGTAGAAGAAAACTTAAAAAAATTAAAATAAAATAAATAAAAGGACTATGAATATAAACTAAAATTAAACATTAAAAATAAAGGATAAAATAAAAAAAATAAAAAAACCATAGTGGATATTTCCACTATGGTTTTTTTATTTTTTTTCCTTATATCCTTTGTTTAAAGAAATATCCGGACCGGGAATCTCCATTGCAAAAGAAAATATTATATAAAAAAAATGCTTTTAAGCAAATTTGGATTAGATGCTGTCAGCTTTAAAACCAAAAATTCGAAAGAATAGAGAGAAAGTGAGCGTTGCATATTATCAAGAAACTACTGCATCAGTTTGTCGAGGTAGTCTCCTATCAGGGTGCAGCTACGAAAGCGGCAGTAATTTTATAGTAAAAACACCGAGGATAATAATATACCAATATCAAAATTATTTCTTTACATATTGAAAACGACTAAAGCTGATATTGTGTAATATTATATTGTAAAAAACGAATGATATATATATATTTAAAAAAAAACGAAAATTAAAATGTAATAATTAAATAATATTTTTATTTTATAAATACCCATAATGACTGCGTTTTGTGAATCCCTGATATATATGTTATATTAGAAACCACTGGCATCGTATCCAATCAGCCTTTCTACCTAACCTTTCTAACGCTCATTTTGCGAACGTACCCTTCGTCGTATGTAGACTGGAAATACTTAGGCGTTATAGAAACGCTTTCAAATACTAACTACGCTGCGTTCACTTAATGAGTTCCCTTAATAGAGTCTGGAGTTTTAAATTATTTTGTTTATCTTATAAGTAGCTAAGTGGTCTTTTTGGAACTTAGGTAGTTTTTCTTTTCAGTTTTATTTTTAGGTACCTATTATTTATTTCATTTAAATCTTTACGTAGTTTAGATATTTATGAAGTGCCAAAATTAAAGTCTTTAGCAATAAAGTATTTTTATATTTTGTAGGTATTAGTTTATATTTACTTATTATAATAAGTAAATATAAACTATTATAAAATTAGAATAATATTTTTTCTTGAATAATTCAAAAATTACTTACATTCACTCTATAGGTAAATAATTTTGTGAGTTATTTGAATGATACAATAAATAATATCATTACCGAAAAGCGAAAGTTTTTGTCAAAAAAAAATCAAGATCACGGGTCAGTTTTTCACCTTATTTTTCATGAAAAAAAAAGAAAAAAGTAAATAATAAATCAAAAATATTGCAGTTTTATGTCATTTTAATATATCCAACTTTTCTTCATAGCATACTTTTTATATCTGGAGTATTTTACAATTTTTAACTCTTAAAACACCAACATATATATTTTAGCACCCTGCATGTAGCTATATCAAAATATAATATACCTATAGTTTACCTTTAGAATTAGATAACAAAAAAAAGCATTATTTGGTCCAGTATATTTAAGCGATTAAATTCAAACACTAATTCCAAAATCGTTAAATTACTGTTAGTTTATTTGGAGTCGATTATTTTTATATGTAATTTCCAAATACCTATTGCTCAGGTCACAAACTAAGCTCTAGGCTTGTACTATGTGTACTATAATCAACGATAATATTATATTTTATAAATACCTAGACCATCTGATTTAATCTGGCCTATTTTAAAAAAAAGGTTTCAGGGATGCAATTTTTTAATATCAGCGGATTACTAAATATCACTGAAATGTCAAAAAAGTCATCGATTTCTAAAGTTCGTATTTTTGAATCTCATCGGGTGACTAAAATATCGTAGGAACCTATGATATCAATACGAGTGCCTCCTACCACACGTAAATAAAGTTACCGATGGCTAATAATATTTATCACAGATAATGTATGTTAAGCTACGCCACGTCCTTACGTCAGCCATACCGCAGTGTTTGAAAACAAAAGTCTTTGATCAATGCGTCCTACCAGTGATGACATACGGCGCTGAAACGTGGACACTTACAGTGAGGCTGGTCCACAAACTTAAGGTCGCTCAGCGAGCTATGGAAAGAGCTATGCTAGGAGTTTCTCTTATGGATAAAATCAGGAATGAGAATATTCGTAAGAGAACTAAAGTCACCGACATAGCTCTGAAAGTTAGTAAACTGAAGTGGCAGTGGGCCGGTCACATTTGCCGCAGGACGGATAACCGTTGGAGCAGGCGGATATTGGAGTGGAGACCACGTCTTGGCGCACGTAACGTAGGACGCCCCGCAGCTAGATGGACTGATGACCTGCGGAGGGTGGCTGGCAGAGACTGGATGCGAAGAGCGGAGGATAGGGATCAGTGGCGTGTATTGGGAGAGGCCTATGTCCAGCAGTGGACTGCGATAGGCTGATGATGATGATGATGAAGTTCCGTTCCACCATTGAGTTTTTATGGTTTAGCATAGACATGTTAATTATTATGAGAAACAAGAACGATAAACAAGTAACTCTTATGAATGATAAATTATCTGTAAGTTGGTACCGCACATATGACTTAAAAAGGTGGTTAAATAGGTATTTTGATAAATCGTGATTTTCTAGTCATCGGTGGAATATTTAAAGTCATCGCTGACATTCAAAAATCGCACCCCAATTAATATATGTATAATTTTTAATTTAAATACCAAAACTGAAATTAAGTTAATCATAACTCCAGAGAAGGTATACTTAATAAGCATTTTAACAAGTAGTAGAAGTTTTAAGTAGAAATATATTTAATTAAACAAAACCGCTCCGTCGGGACGAGCTCATCAAAAATGTATGGAATTCATATTATTTGCATAAAAGTCATTTTATTGCCTCGAAAGACAAACAGAGTGGCATATTAGCTATGTTCGAATCGTTGAATTTGTTGGAATGAATCCAGCTATGGAAACAGATGACAATATCATTTTCTTGCATTGGTCTGCTAGCTTTGGATTCAATTGAAAATTTCGCATTTTTTTATTCAATTCAATTTAAATTATTAATTTAAAGTAAATCTTTACAAAAAATAGTGAATAGTAAAAAAAGGTTCTTACCAAAGGGATTGATAAGAACTATTGTGTTTGGTCACTCATAATACATACATATTTAAGGCGTGGGGGGTCGGTGAAGTCCGTCACAGTTAACGATTGAATTATTTCATATTTAGTATACATTTATTTGATGCATCCTTAGTTATTATTTTTACTTCCTCATAAAATGTAAGTTATGTAAGGAAATTATACCTGTTGAAACATCATTAAATGAATATATATATCTTGTTCAAAAGGAACTACCATAAATGTATATAAAATCTTACCATATAGCATCCACGATACGTGGTGGCCGAGTTGGTTAGACCTTGGACTTAAAAACACTAAGGTCCCTGGTTCGAATCCCGGTGTATACCAATGAGTTTTTAATTAAAAAAAAAAATTGTACATTTGTTGGACAACACAACTATAGTGCCTCGGAGATCACGTTAAGCTGTCGGCCCCGGTTTCACTATACCACCTTGTGAAAATCTTTATAGATGGGTTATTGAGTCTATTCAAAACATCGCGACGAGTTAGCCACTTGTTCGGTGGGCGCCATAAGGCACCCGTGATGATATGTATGTATGCCTGCGCATCCCAACTATGATTATAAATACAAGTGTTTAGTCAATGGAGCCATGTAACTAGTTCGGAGGGTAGTGCGACTGATTCGCGATCGATGCGTGTGCCAATAACAACAATATAACAAAATATTGTTATTTACAAGTTAAGTACCTTCGCTATAAGTAGGTATGGACTCCTATCTAATACTAGTAGACTTTATATATAATGAAATGTTGTTTCGTACTTATTTGTATTCTGTGTTGGCTTTTATTTAAAACAATAACGTTATTATTTAATGAAAAATAATATATATAATAGCAAGCAGCCTAACCAAACGCACTCTAATACCTTATTGTTAAAAACATTTATATATTTATTTTGAATTAATCATAAATATCTGTAAACATTTACATGAAATATATAATTTTGAATTTGAAAGAAGTCTTAGAGTGCGTTTGGTTAGGCTGCTATTCATTACCAAAAGAACGACGAATATTTTTTAATAGCTCGATATCACATTTAGAAATAAAACGCAGTAATGGAAATTTTAATATGAAAAATACTACCGAACCGAACGCACGCTACATAACCAACTAGGTGGTTAGCTGATTCCATTGAGTGTCACTGAGAAGACGAACTCCACCGACCATATCCACGCCTTAAATCTGAAAACGAGTGTTCTTGGAATGTTCCTATACAAAAAGGCTAACGTATTATGTAATGTACCCTACCAAGTGGTGCCTCATACAGATTTTTTTTTCGTTAAATAAATTTTATTTTTGTAAGTTTTATAAATTTTTTTTTTGATATTTTAAAATAATTTTTCTTGTGTATATATATATCGATCTATAAAACATTTATCATTAGCAATGCAAAACTACTGGTCCAATTTATGATTATAGATCAATATTTTATATTTTTATTTATAATAATATCTAATATTTTTCTCTCTTTAATATTGGTAAAGATATATCATAGCTGATTTTTTCTTAGTAGGTAACTGACCCGTGACTTTTATGTAACGGGTCAGTTACTAACATATACAGACAAGAATAGCTAGGTTATTTTTAACTTAGTAGGTTTAACGCGCATATTGATATTATAAACTAGCTGGTGCCAGAACTTCGTAAGCGTGTTTATCACAATAAAAATAACTATTTGCTATTCTTTTTAATAGATACCTATTTTTACTAAGGTAAAGGATATATCTTAACCATGGCTAGCAAGACCCAATTTATAGGTATAATTTTGGGTTTTAGTAATTACTTAATTAATCAATTCTATATATATTCAACTTTATACGAAAAAACATATTTTTTAATGCATTTTTATGACATTAAAATATATCCATAACTTTGGAACATTTATAACTTTTAAAACTTTTCCTTAAAGACTCCTAAAACAGGAACATACTATATCTGAACTCACCGTTTTGTAGATCGTAATATAATATACCCTAATTTCCCCACAAAGCTAATAATGATTCAAGTAAATAATGGGACCAGTAGTTTTTAAGCGACGCTCCAACAAAAAAACAGGCAGATAACACGAATTATAATTATTGTTCTATAGCCCTTTTAGAGTCCATCAAACTATTTTTAATCAGAATCATATGTACAGATTTTGAATATTTATAATTGTATTATAATATGTATAGATAAATGTAAAAGTGTCTGCTTATTTGTGGGAGTAACTTTTCAACCGCAAATGTTTATGCTGTTATGTAAGTTCATCTTTCTTTTCATTAGAGCACAGTCTAAGTTAATATTCGTATTGGTCGCCCTCACTATGCCAGCTAAGTAAAGGTATTGAAACTAATGGCGATAAAAACGATTTGCACCATGGGTCTATTATAATACCCTTGCAGCTTTGTTACCAAATAAATTCCATCACATGTGCCATTTTTTTAAATTATTTTTTGGCTCCCGAGAACCGTATAAATGGTCTCAGGGTACCCAGCGGACAGAATAACCCGTCCTTATTTCGCCGATGGTATTCGGAGGCAACACCTAACTGCTTGTTGCAGTGTTTAAGATGGTATAGCCTCGTTGTATAAAGCGGTCACTCATCCCAGGTCCGACCTTGTTGTCATTTGCTTAACCTTGTTATCAGTTGCGCAGTGACTTAACCACTAAGCTAGGGCCACTTTTTTTGTTACCAAAACACCCAATATTGCACCCTAAATTTATCGACAAGGAATCTATGAAAAAAAGACCGGTTAACCCACAGATTGATACAGAAACATGAAGTTTATTTCAAAACTGTATGATAATAACCAAAAGGTGTTAACCATAGTTAATAACTTCTATGTTTATTCATACTATAAATAAAGATAGCTAATTTCGTAGTAAAAGACTACGACCCGTAGCTCGTAGCAAATGTAAAAAAAATCCTAGCATTATTAACCTTCCGCGTACAACGTGGGGTTTAATACACCCCAAACGTAATATTTTATGGATATCTCTTTTAATTTTGGTGCTATTAATTTGCACCAGCTAATCTCGTATGCGACATTGCCAAATCGACTGATTAGATTTATTTAGTGTAAATCGTGGCCTGAGCCTCGATGAATGCCTCTGGGGTCTGTGAGACCCTACGTTGTATTGCACGCAACTAAAACGTAAGTACGAATTTTTTGTATTTACAGGGATTTTCATTGTTTGAAAAAAATAACTTTGTATATAATGTCTAAAGCAATAAGCTCTTGGCTCAATGAACTTCTTGGTTTATTGGTATACGACAAAGAACTACTTGTGGGTCTGATGGAACAGGCATAGAAGCATTTTTTTATTATAATATCGTTTCCTTAGTAAGTAATTTAAAATTTGCCGACATGCTTACTAGAAATATAACATGAATTTTGAAGTTTGAAAAATAAACCCCGTAGATAAAGTCTAAGGCAATAAGCTCTATGAAACTTAGAATTAAATCTCGAAGAGAATCATTTTAAGAATATAAAACAGAAATTGAAAACGCCAAAAAAATATTCTTTATTTTAGAAAATTTTGTTGAAGAAATGAAAATAGAGTGCCTAATTCGTACTCAGATTTATATTTGCCCTAGAACAATGGACAGAAAAACCAAATTAACACCAGAAAATGCAATTTCCATATATGATTCAAAACATTGTCGTTACTCTTGTTAAAATCGAGAATATCGAGTTCAGACCATGACTAACTTTTATTCTTATTTTCATTTGTCGTTGATTTTTTGTATGTTTTTTTTTAAAATATCCTATTCTATATTATAATATAAGTTATAATACAATGTTAGTAATGATATAATTTATATATTTGGCTATTAAGTTAAGATATTACATTATTTTTGTAGGTAAAAAGGTGACATTTTGTTTTTGTGATTTTGTAATAAATAGTAGAAATGAAATTGTTTATTATTTTTAATTTTCATCCTATTGAACGTTAGAACATAAATATATAATAAATTTAATTAAAATAAATCTGTATTACCTTAAATTTTAATATATTGTTGGGGTTTACTAGACCCCACGTTGTACAACTTGTAATTTTATTCCACGTTGTATGCGGAAGGTTAAAAAGTCTATTACGTTCCTTGAGAATTGCGTTATAAAGTGCCGACTAGTAGTTCCAACAATTAAAAAAAAAACTCTTTTTTATATTAGTAGGATATACCTAATAGGGTATTTTGATCCCGGTATAATTTAGTATAACCGCGATTAAATCTACAATTTAACGCAAGCGAAGCTGCAAGCAAAAACTAGTATATTTTAAAACATCTTCTGATAAAATTACAAGTTCAAGGCGATAGAGGCGAGCTTAGATAACTTCCCGTCCCTTTTTTCTGTTCCAAAATTTTGGGGAAACGAAAGAGATTGTATATTTACAAATATACACAATTAAAAAAAGCGGCCCAGCCTAGTGGTCAAGTCACTGCGCAACTGAAAACAAGGTTAAGCAGATGACAACATGGCCGGCCTGGGATGGGTGACTGATTTATACAACGAGGCTATTTCATCATAAACACCGCAACAAGTTCGCTACTTGTTAGGTGTTGCCTCTGAATACCATCGGCGAAATGAGGACGGGTTAATCTCTCCGCTGGGTACCCTGAGGCCGTTTAAACGGTTCTCGGGAACCAAATAGGCACCCGTGATGGTATTCATAATATACAATTACATATAGACTTGAATTAAAAAAAAATAATAATACTAAATTTAACTTTTATAATTAAAATTAAATTAATTTACAAATTACACAACTTTTTTTTTATTGGAGTACGGCATGTGACTTTGTATTTATCTGGTGGTAAGCAGATCTACAAAGTCCATGAATAGTGTCGATCAATACATTGTTGTTTAACAACATTGGTCGCTCTCACTATGCCGGCTAATTCATGCGATTACAAAATGGGCGGCGACAGAAACGAATTTGCATTACTAGTAATATTCTCACTGCCTTATAGTCAATTCAACCGCCCGTTTCGTAATCGCACCCAGAAAGGAGTATACCACCTCGACAAGAAATATATGCAGTAGTAGTGAACCCACAGACTAGTCAAAAAAGAGACAAAGTACCGTCTCTTTCTTTTTCCCGAGAGATCGCACAGGTTTAGTAGACATATTTTGGAACAGCCCCTACATAACTAACCCCCGTCCTTTTCACGCCTGCCTACTTTAACTTGCTCCAAGAATTTTAATGAGTGACGACAAAAGTTTAGGAAAGAATTCAATGAGCTTTCTGTAATTATGTCAGTAGAACTTTTTGCATTCATTAGTCGGAGCCATGTTAAATATTCATCAGGTCTTTGGGTACAAGAAAGCGTTTACTTTGACAAATCTCAATTCACTGCTGGATTCTTAGGCTGCGATGCTGTAATTTGACAGGTACAAGCTTTTGTGTAAGTTTAACCTGTAGTTAACTTTTATCTTATTGTATAAAATATTAACCTTGTTAAATATTAAAAGGTACGTAACCTAGTGTGTTCCAAATAAGGTGTAATGATTATCTAGTTGATAATTTCATTAATGGAATGCGTTTCAGAATTAGCTACTGGCAAATTAGCCTTTAGAATTTATTACATAATATACAAACAATCTTATTACATACGTACCATCACGCCTGCCGGTAGGTAGCTTAGCAGAGAGCAATGTGCGCCACTTCACACGATCACTACATACATCTCTAGCTTCCTCGACCTCCATACGTTACATCTCTTGATACATGCGCGTCTAATATGAAGACTACGTATTTTTCGCTTACCGACATTACAATGTTGTATATTTATTGAATCGGTTACACATTCAGCTTGTACGTGGCTATTTTGCAGCCAAATATGTATATAAAATGAAATGTAATGGTTTTTTTACTGTTTGCGAATTTATTTATTTATTTTTGTATGTATATATATTACTATTTATTTATATATTTATTTGTGTATACTTTTAAGTATATTGTATTGTTATATTTACCTAATAATTTCTTTATATATCCTCATATTACCTGCCTGTTATTAGTTAATGTACAGGGATTAGCAGATAGATAATACCTAAGGCATTAAGCTCGCTTATGTACAATAGTATTACGCTTTTGTGCAATAAGAAAATATTTCTGACTGAGACTGATATAAATAGTAATTAAGATATAAAAAATTAACCCTTTATATCTAAGTAACCTTTGTTTTTGTTGTTTCAGATGCTGAAACGGACGTTTAAACAAAATTTTGTAAATTTAACTTAGTGTAAAATTAAAACTTCAGTAGTTTTCTTTACTTATTTAATATATTAAAACAAAAAATCACTATCCCAATTTTCAAATAGTCCCAAAAGAAAAACGGCTAGTAAAACGGTCATCGCCGCAAATAAATTAGAACCTATCGATAACGTAACGGCTAAAACAATGCCAAAGGATCTCATAAAACATCGATATCTTGAGGGTTGCGATTTTTCTCTCTAGTGTAGAGGTAGTTGAGGTTTCGTAGGAAAACGAGGGTAGGTAATGTGCGAAGATAAGGATGAGGTTAGAAGCTCGGCGATGGAGAGCCCGCGCCGCCTGTGCTGGCCGAAGCGAGTTCCAGCTCCGCTTCCGGATACTCGAGGACAGTGCTGTGCGAAGCTGCTTAGAAAAAATGGCAAGCCGAAAAAGGTCAGTGGAATTTTATTGTTAATATCAGTATATTACTACAGCTAAAATTTAAAACCGGCTTTTTATAATATTTGCCGATTTGAATATTTATTATTTCTTTAGTTCGCTTTAAAACAGGAGTGGTTGAAAAAGAAAAATAAACGAGAAAATCCTACAGAAAGACTAGATAATCTTAAAACAAATGTAAGCCGACAATTAAAACAAATTGCTCGATTAATATTTAAATCACGTGTCTAATTAACTTAATCAAATTTCTTAACGAAGCTATTTCGAACTTCCGTTATAATCATTACAGTATTAGGGCGGATTAGGGCGGCCATTGATGTACCGTAGGGCGGGCGGATTCTGTCAGTCAAGTCAAGGTAAGTCCATTATTTGGTATAAACTCAACCTCATATTTGAAGCTTCACTGCTTCTTGATAATATTCAAAGTTTAATACAAGTTCGTGACAAGGTAGACGTTTGTTTGAACTTTAGTAATTATTTGTAATTTGGGATTAATATAATGAGGATCTCCTATGTGATCTAGTGGTTGCGCTTTTGGCATTGTATCCGGAGGTCGTGGCTTCGATTACTACTCAAGGCATAACAATTGTTGTACGATTTTCTGTTACAGTTTGTCTTACAAAATTTTATAAAATATATGAATATATTAGGTATGTAGAATATTTCACACATATTGGCCTCACAAACTGAGACCTAGGTTTGTACTATATATACTAGAAACAGCGATACTAATCAAAATTTATATACCCAGACCATAGCAATGTAAAAGGAATCGAACACACGACCTCGAGATAATACACCAACGGCGTAACCATTGGTCATTGTTTCTGGTTTACAGGCCTAAAGCTTAGTTTGTGTCCAGAAAAATATGTTTGATATGTCTTAACTTTGATTTTCAATACCTACTGAGTTTTTATTATAATAAAAAAACTTTAAGTACAGTATTATGTATTTTCTTGAAATATAATATACAGGTATTATTTACAAGAAACCCTAAAAACAAAAATAATATAAACAAGCAATATATATTTCACATATTCTCATATACCGTACGGTAAATATAACGTCCAACTATGACTTCACGCCTCCCCATTTGCTCCCTATTTTTAATGACATAAACACATACTATATATCTACACAAGTAGTTATGGTTATAACTATTGTTTATGTTACTCATTAAAGTATCATAACTCGCAGTGCAAATATCTTACCCTACAGTTCAGAATCACATAACTAACTTAGACAAATCGGGTAGAAACCGCAGTCAGGGTTTTGTTTTATTACCACTCTACTATATTTAACAATAAATATATAATACTACATTAAATTCATTACGATATCATTTATAAAGAGAGACAATGTTCTTAGCAAACCATGGATTCACCGTGCGGGTGCCGGGTCCATCGCGTGGTTGAAAGGCAGGGGAATGAACTGCAGCGTTCCCGGACTTGAGACCGCGAAGTAGGTTTAAAGGCCTTTTGAACTCTCACCTGCCCTGTGTTCACTACCCTCTCTACTCAACCAAACACTATATGATCCTGTTAGCGCCATCCTGGAAACACGCTCCATAAAAGTTCCGACGGCTGTTCTCGGAAGGCCAAGATCCTTCAATAGACGGTGCAAAGACTTTGCTGGAATTCCTCTTGCACCAACTTCCACTGCATAAAGTTGAGTTTTAAATCCGTTTCTAGTCATTTCGTTTGTGAGATCAAAAATTTTAAATTACGTTTATTTATTTTTTACGAAGATAGATTTTTTAGGCATTCTGAAATCTAGTTTGACTGGTAACATAATAGTGACTTTGAAAGGTTGTACTTTAGGCTAATATGAGGGTCTACTGATTAACTTTATATTTATATATTTATTACAGTAGGTAATGTTAAAATAACCAATTTGCACAGGGAAACCAAAAATTGATTTTATATGATTATTTCCATAATATAGACATAGTCTGGCCATAAATACTGTTACAATTAAAAATATACAGTAAAATCGAAACAACTACTGAAGCGGTACGCAAAGGGAGGTCACAGAAAAAAATTGTTTACGGATGAGATTTTTTTTACAATTGAGCAACATTTTAACAAAAAAAATGACCGTATTTATGCTCAAAGCTCTAAGGAAGCTTCCCAATTAGTCGACAGAGTGCAACGTGGGCATTATCCGATTTCAGTGATGGTTTGGTTGGGTGGTGGCTATGAAGGAGTGACAGCCATATTTTTGTGAAAAAGTTATCAAAACATCGGCACAAGTGTATCATTCTTGAGAAGGTAGTTAAAAGCCCCTTAACAACACAATGTTCAATAACCAAGTATAGTCCTTCCAGCAAGACTCAACGCCGGGTCATTAAGCTCGGTCCACGCAGTCTTGGTTGGAAGCGAATGTTATGTTCAGTTTTAAAGAGTACGGCTTGCTCAAAACGCCATGATAATTTGGAGTCCCTAAAACAATCCATACGATTGGCAGTGAATAATTTTCCCATAGAAAGAGTGCATGCTTCTATTGATAACTGGCGTCAACGTTTAAAGGACTGTATTGCAGCCAATGGAGACCACTTCGAATCAGCTTTTTATATTTAAAAAAAAAAAAAAAACATCACGGGTGCCTATTTGGCTCCCGAGAACCGTTTAAACGGCCTCAGGGTACCCAGCGGAGGGATTAACCCGTCCTCATTTCGCCGATGGTATTCGGAGGCAACACCTAACAAGTGGCGAGCTTTTTGCGGTGCTTATGATGAAATAGCCTCGTTGTATAAAGCGGTCACCCATCCCAGGCCGGCCTTGTTGTCATCTGCTTAACCTTGTTATCAGTTGCGCAGTGACTTAACCACTAGGCTGGGGCCGCTTTTATATTTTAAATTGTTTTATATTTATGTATTAAACTAACACACTGTAAAAGTAATAAATGTTATTTGCAATAGATTTTTTTTTCTTTTTTCTGTTACAATATTTATAGCAAGACAAGGTACAAAGGGAATGTGAAAAGTTGTAATTTGGCTAATATGAGGCTATATATATATATATATATATATATATATATATATCTTCACGGGTGCCTTACGGCGCCCGAGACCGCCTAGACGGCCCCAGGGTACCCAGCGGAGGGGTTTTAATCCCACCTCGTCGTAGCCGATGGTATGAGTCTACACCGAACAAGTGGCTATCTCGTCGCGATGTTTTGAATAGACTCAATAACCCATCTATAAACAGTTTCACAGGTTGGCATAGTGAAACCGGGACCGACAGCTTAACGTGCTCTCCGAGGCACTATAGTGGTGTTGTCAAACAAATGTACATACATTTTTAAAAACTCATTGGTACACACCGGGATTCGAACCAGGGACCTTAGTGTTTTTGATCCAAGGTCTAACCAACTCGGCCACCAAATATCTACTGATCAAATCGAACAACTTTTTTGTACTTTGCTAATATGAGATTAGCCCAAAGTATAACCTTTCAAAGTCACCATGTGTATAACGTGTTGGTCGAGTATGATATTTTTTATATTCCCCTTTAAGATACCGTTCATATCTATCCGCATTTATAAGGCGAGATTGGTGAAATTAGTCTTCGCCGCAGTTGACGTCGCCGTTGTTAAACTTAGATTATCCTCCTGCGGCGATGCTCAAACTACTGTCGTTATTATATTTCTCGAATTTCTCGGCCAACTTCTCTTGTTGGAAAATAACATTATTTTATGAATGCTTACTTAACTAGAATTCTTTTTTTTAGCATGGAAAATCAAACGGAAATATTACTGGGTGTATTTTCTTTCAGTGGAAAAATAAATAAGTATCACTTATAGAACCCATAATTTAAAAAAAAGGAAGGCTTGGCATTTAAAAAAGAAAATTTTCTTCAAAAATAAATGCCCGAAAAATAAATTATCATATGAACAAATCGGCAGGGTCTCTTTAAAATCGTGAATTTAGTATGTATAAAAGTTGAAATGACCTTTTCTGTCCTTTAAGTCATTTTATCCTAATTTTTTGTATGTATGTATATATATCCCCTCCCTCTCGGACAGTCACAACGACTAGACGTGTTTTAAGCTGATATTAAAATAGTTTACTTATCCTAAAATAAATAATCATTTTGAAATAATAGGAGTGCATAAGTGAAAGATAGTGTTTCGTTGTTGCCAACAAGTGAGTACCTACATGAACGCATAATACATGTTGCCCTGGTACATTGGACTCCACCCTTACTGAGGTAATTGGACAGCAAGTCTGAGCTGCGCCGGCGCCACTACAAACATTCTGCAAATCAAACAACTTGACCACGCCCACTTACCTGTGATTGAACGCGCACGGACGGTGCGCAGGAGTTGGCGTGAACATTCTGCGCAATCATAATAAAGAAACTAGAACCTTTTGTGACTCAAGCTTTTACGTCACTCCAACTGCATATACAGGTTGTTTAATATTTTTTTTTTGGCATACTATTAATATTTAAAATATAAATATTTAATTATAAATACTTCTATTGAAAATAAAATAAATAAAATGGAATCTACAATGAATAAATCCTTATCTGAGTCAAACCTAAATGAATTTAATAAGGTAAACTCTCCGCCGGGTTTTGTATCTCAACGTCCCAATAAGAGGAGAAAACAAAAACAGGATGATTATCTTTCTGATCAAGATGATTTTAAGGACGAAATTAGATCTTTGTTAAAAGAACTAAAAACATCTCAGGAGAAGGAACTAAAAATAATCATGCCCACACTGAAAGAGATACAAAATACCAATCAAAATATTGAAAGTTCTATCGCTTTCCTAACAACACAGAACCTAGAATTAAAAAAAAAAATTGAACAAATGGAAATAAAAACAAAGGAGGATAGAGAGCACATCGTGATGCTGGAGGATAAAATCGAGGATTTACAACGAGGAAGTCGTAAATCTTCAATCGAAATTAAAAACGTACCTAGGAAGAATAGTGAAACAAAAGATGACTTACTTAGTATGACCCAATGCTTATCTAAAAACATCAACTACAACATTGAGAAAGCGGATATTCGGGACATCTATAGAGTGAAACAAAAGAAAGGCGATAGACAAACAACCAACACCCCTATAGTAATTGAAATGTCATCGACGATGGTTAAGACTGAAATACTACAAAAGTGTAAATTGTTTAATATCAGGAACAAGGAAAAGATCCGTGCTAAGCATTTAGGTTTCACTATCAATGAAGACACTCCGGTATATGTCTCGGAACAGCTGACTCATAGAGGATCACGATTATATTTCTTGGCGAGGGACCTAGCGAAATATAATAACTATAAATTCTGCTGGACCTCTTTTGGCAAAGTCTTTGTCAGAAAAGATGAAAATTCAACAATAATCACCATTCGGAACGAGGATCAAGTTCATAAGATGAAGCAAGGTGGCTGACTAGTTTTGGTATTATCCTGTAATCATCTAATATTTCTTACTCTAACCCTACACAATTACATCACACACTCACAAAATCATCCTACACATATTATAATAATATTTTTTTTACAACATATTGTATTACACAACAAAATAAAACAAAATTATCTAATAATCCTTATTGTAACCCTTCCTATTTATATGTCACACATCACACAATCACAAAATAAGCTTAAACAGTTTCTATTAAAAAATATTTTACAACATACTGTATTACACAACAAAATTAAACAAAATTATCTCATAATACTTATTGTAACCCTGTACATTTATATGTCACACATCATTCACTCACAAAATCAGCTTACACCTATTTTAAAAAATAAAAATTTACAACATACTGTATTACACAACAAAATAAAACACTCATACCCTCAAACATTTACACTTATTTTTTACGGAAATATTAAAAACTATATATCAATATCAAAATGTTTAATCTATATACTTATAAAATATAAATACTATAATATTAAGAACTTTTTAAAATATTCTAAAAATGAATTCACAAAGTTTACCAAGAAACATAACACTGTGGATCGGGATGTATACTTGTATATAAAAATATATAATAACTATGAAACCTATACATGTAAACATACTCGTAACATAGTTCCTAAAATGATTTACAAACTCACTTATGGATAATACAACTTACCTTTTACAAGAATTAGACTATATACAAAATAAGAAACCTATTAATACTCAAATAGAATTACTACAAACATTTCTTCCACAAAAGAAACCCGAACTCTCTCTTATCTCCCAGAACATTAGAAGTATACATAAGGAATCAAATTTAGATGACCTGGATGCTAACCTAAGTCTACTTAAATATGATATTGACATTATTGTTCTAACTGAATGTCGCATCGACTTAAACAAACCCCTCCCTCAAAAAACAAACTACGTAACATATAATACTACAAACAAAGTTAATCAAAATGATGGCGTCGTAGTTTTTATAAAAAACGAAATCCGACATAAAGTTACTGAAATTAACCTTCATGGTGCATCATGTCTCGTAGTTACGACCCCTTCTAATATTATCATATGCATATACCGCTCACCTTCCGAAAGAAACCCGGAGAAATTTATCTCCTCACTTGATAATTATCTTAAATCACTAAACACTAATAATAATATTATCTTAACAGGCGACATTAATATAAATATTATGGAAGATTATTGCGATAACCACGCAGAGTCATACCTTGATATGTTAGCATCAAACGGTCTCCTACCTGGCCACCGCCTGGACACGAGAAACGAGAGTTGCCTTGACCATATTTTTACGAAATTAACTCAAACCTCCTTAAATCCGATTATTGCTGTTCTCAACACTGCCATTACTGACCATAAAATGGTAACAATTTTTAACTACACAAATAAAACAATATGTAAACCCCCTAAATTCAAAATAATAACAAACTTTAATAACGCTTTAATCTCATTACAAAATAACAATATATCCGAACTAATGACAATAGATGACCCTACTATATTAACAGAAAAATTGATATTTAAAATAACTGACTCTCTAAATACAAATACTAAAACAATAAAAATTCCAAACAATAAAAGAATAATAAAACCTTGGATCACCCCAGGAGTCCTAAAATGTATAAAAAATAGAAACAAACTACAATTACAATTAAAAAATGATGAACATAATGAAATATTAAAAATAACATATCGTAGATATAGAAATTATTGCAATAACCTAATTAAAAAGCTAAGGAAACAATATGAAGTTGAGTTACTAGATAAATCGAAAAATAATAATAAAATTCTATGGAAAAGTATAAAAACAATTACAAATTTAAACAAACAGCCTCAAAGTAATGCTGAATTACTTAACACTTGTAAAAGTCCTACTGACTCTGCGGATCAACTCAACACTCATTTCATTAATGTTGGTAAGACACTAGCACAGCAGATAAAAAAAGACTCTAGTGGAACCTCTGCATACTTGGCATCATTACCCACTCAACTAAATTCTATCGGAACTATAGAACCCGATTCCTCGGAAATAGAAATAATAATAAATACACTAAAAACTGAATCAGCACCTGGTTTGGATAATATACCTACAAAATTCATAAAACTAGCAAAAAAAGAACTCATACCTGTTATAACTTATCTTAGTATTCTCTGTTTTCGACTAGGAATCTTTCCTAACAAACTTAAAAGCTCCATAGTCATCCCTATTTACAAAAGTGGTGACAAAAATGACTTTAATAATTACAGACCAATTTCGATTTTACCAGTCATATCCAAAATAGTTGAAAAATTAATTAATAACAGACTGATTGAATTTCTAAAAAACACTAACTTTCTTTCCAAAAGACAATACGGCTTTAGAGAGGGAATAAGTACTGAGGACGCTATTGTTGACTTGACAAATGACATCACTAATCACATTGACAATAAACAAAATGCATTATGTATATTTCTTGACTTGAAGAAGGCATTTGACACAGTCTCTGTTCCCATGCTTCTTTTAAAATTAGAAAAAGCCGGGATCAGAGGAAACTTTTTGACCTTACTAACTGACTATCTCCAAAATCGGACACAACGAGTTAAATTAGACAATAACTTCTATAGCAATGACGAGTACATGACTGACTATGGTATCCCACAAGGTAGCGTCCTCGGTCCAACCTTGTTCCTTATCTATATAAATGACTTGACAGACCTTTTATTACAAAATGGCCAGGCCTTTTCATATGCGGACGACACTGCCCTCCTTTTTCATGGTGATAACTGGCTAACTGTCTATAACTCAGCTGACGCAGGACTTCAAAAAGTTATTAATTGGCTAAAGCTTAATCTTCTTACCTTAAATCAAACGAAAACCTACTATATCCCCTTTTCTATTAATGACTCTAAAAAACCTAATCCCGACTTATATCTGACTGCACATATATGTAATAATAAATTAACAGACCCTTGCTCATGCACCCCAATCATTAAAGTTGGCTCGATAAATTATTTGGGTATAAAAATTGATAAAAATCTGTCTTGGTATCCACAATTGGAATCAGTTGCATCTAGAGCTAGAAAACTGATTTGCATCTTTAAAAAACTACGTAGTGTAACAGATCAAAAATTATTGATTTTTATATATAAAACACTCTTTCAATCGATCTTACTCTATTGCATCGTTGTATGGGGAGGTACATACAAATCCAAATTCATAGGCATAGAACGCTCACAAAGACGGATCCTAAAAATAATGTTATGGAGGAGGAAACGATATTGTACTACCACACTGTACAACGAGGCAGAGGTGTTATCTGTGCGAAAACTATATATCCTTCAATGTATCCTAAGGATACACAAAAGAGAAACAATAGATCCTAACAAGCTCAGAAAACGCAATAGGGTAATATTTAGTATGAAAAGTGTTCGAACACAAATGGCGAAAAATCAGTTTTCGAATAAATCTGCTGATTTATATAATAAATTAAATAAAATATTAAATATTTATCCAATGACCTATTTTGAATGTAAAAAAACCTTAACTACATGGCTAAAAATGCAAAATTACAATGAAATAGAAAAAAATATTAAACAAAACTAAAATATGTACCTATACAAATTATACCGGAACTTATATTGTCATGTTGTATGACAATATACTCACTCACACTCTCTCACACACACTCACACGAGGACCTACACATACAAAACACCTAAATTTACCTAATGCTTACATAGTCACCAAAATGCATACAATTCTGTACTTAGTAATAATTATAAGTTATATTATACATTACCTACATTATATTTTAATTCCTCCGATTACCCACTTGTCTATTTATATTTATATAGCTTAATACTGAATTCCTAAAACTAATACCTACTTATATTGTGTTTATTACTGATACATTGCAAAGTTAGAAAAACATAGCAATTACCTACTGTCTGGATGTTATATTCATTCTTATAATACTTGCTTAGTTAATGAAATGTGTATTTGTATTACAAAAAAAAAAAAAAAAAAAACTGTTTTAATTAAGATTAAATTAATTGTAACTAATTATAAGTATTACTACTGGGGAGACGGGCTGCTCCTAATACAGGTTATTATAACTTACAGGGAGCAGCCCAGCTGTACAGTAAAATTGAGTAAATTTGGTAAATGAATAAACATTATTATTATTATTATTATATATATATATATATATATATATATATATAGGTACTATGTAGTTTATTATAGGTACCTACTTATGAGAATATTTAATACAATATATATATAATATGTTTAAGTTTAATAATCCAAAGAGGAAATATCGCCCGCGTTCTGGGCACTATGTTCATTGTGAGGATTTTTTTTTTGAGAATGTTGGGATTTTTTCATTATTTTTTTAGTTTTTATTATTTATTATTTTGTAAAATGTTACTTCGAATATATTATATTGTTAGACCGTCTTAACAAACACCTATAAAAGCTCGTCTTAAGGCGAGGTGAGCTCAGAGATTGCGTCGATAGTACCGTACTTAAAACGCTGAGATAAAACATTTGAATAGATACAAATACGTAATTTAGTGAAATTACGTAATTGTATCTACTTTCATATGTAAGTTATTCATATGTATATAAGTTAGTTAAGGCGAGGTATGCTCGTAAGTGTACGTGCATACCTCGCCTTAACTAACTTACTCATCGTCGCCCAGCCGAAACTACTTACGCTAGGAATAAGAAATTTGGACTGAGGTTCCTTTTGTACTGTAGGAGTCCACTAAGAAGGAATTAAAAAAAACGAATCAATAGAGGGAGAAAATAATAAATAAGTTTTTAGAAATATTAACTTTGTTAGACGTGAAATTTGGTTATCATATTCTTGTTTGAAATAAAATTGTCTGTGAAAATAAAAACTGTAATAAATGGCATGAATTTTCAGCGTTATGCGTTTTTTTTTCTTCTTAACTTATCTTGCAATTTTAGATGCATACTAGGTACTTTTGGCCACAGCGATAGCTGGGACATAGAGGAACATTAATTTATTTTATTTTAGTTAAGATTTATTTTAGATTAAATCTTAATCTTATTCATTTTGCCCTTTTTTATTATTATGATCCTAAAATATTTTTTATCACAAAAGCTGTAACAAAAACGGCCTCATTATACCAAAAATCAGTGAGTCCAACCATAAAAAGGGACAGAAAAGTTTTTTTTACTTTACTGTCACTAAAATAAAGTTCCTTTAAGACAAAATTGTATTTGAAACTTGTTAATTCCTTCTCGAGCACACTTAGACCGAGTTGCTTCAAGCATAGCTTCGGTTAAATCGCCTGTTAAAGTATAAAATAAAAGTTTATTGAATGGACAAAATAAATTATAATTAAGTACCAAAAAAAATTAACGAGAGCAATCTGCCGATAAACTATTTATATAGTTTGGCAGATAAATACTTGCAAAATAATACTGTTTTTATAAGAAAAAAATAAAATCATAAAAAATATTCAGTCAATTTTTTTCTAATGTTTGTTTATTTATTAATTTACAATAATATAAAACTAAATATATAATAGAAATAAACCATATAACTAAAACATAATACTAATAAAACCTTACCCAAATATAGACTAATGAAAAAAAAGAAACCTACAAAGAAACATAATAAAAAAAAGGTCCAATATAAATATATAAACCTACATGTCCACTAAGTCCAGACCCTTTCCCGCTCCGAATGTTCCCATAACACTGGCTGCATTCCCCCTTTGCACTGCCAGTGATACTCGTTGTTTGAAGAAGTATCCGGAACGGGGATCACCAGTAGCCTCATTTAAAAGAGCACACAATTTCTTTCCAAAGTTCTTGGCTTCGGAGCCCCATACCCCAGTCGTTTCCACAGCGAATGGGATAAATAAAAATTCATTTTTAAAATTTTGATATTTTTGATGTTTAATTTTGGCTGCTGCTTCGGCAGCCGCTCCCGTTGAGCTTACACAGGCCTGTAGGTGGGAAGCCGCAAAAGTGTCGACACAAGTGGCATCCCAAATAAGGCAACGGCCTTTTTGCCACGGGATTAGTGTCAACCCATCTGGGCGTTTCCCATCCACTCTACTTAAGCCATGAGGCTCGAGAACACTGGGAACATTTGCCGAAGTTAGAGCTCGACGAACAAGGTCGTTAAGGCTATGGTGTCGAGACAATCTACCTGCACTTCGACTGCAGCTTAATCCATGATGACCATTCGCTAAGACTTGCACTCCGCATGTACATGCATGAGGTTGGCAGATGTTAGCGCCTAACCTTAATGCTATGGCAATTCTTAACGACTGGTCATCTAGGAAAGTACCCAGTGACGGTGAGGGGAGTGTCTCTAGCCATAACCCTGACTCTAATGTTGATGCTGCTTTAAGCCGTGCCAAATCAGTGTTAGAAACGGTTTCCAAAAGAGTTTTATGTGATCTTTTAATATTTATCATATCCCATTGACGTTGTGATGAAAGCTGTGATGGAAGAAGGGCATCTGATGGGAGTCTAAATGCTTCTAGTGCATCAGTTAGATATGGAGTCTCAGTACTGACACCCAAATTTGTCAAAATACTAGTGACTAGATCTGAGACCCCATAACATGATGAAATAAAGGCAGGTAAACCCACATCAGATACCCTTCGAATTCCAATACCACCAAACTTTATAGGAAGAGATGCTTGAATCCATTGCAAATCAGTTAATTTCACGTTTAATACTAATTCAACAGATGATTTAATGCAATCATCTATTAAAGTACATAAATTTGGGAATTTCCATAATGGAGAAGTTCTGATGAGATATATAAACTTAGGAATCGAAAAACTAGACTTTAAAATAGTATAAGCAATATGTGAATGAAGATTAGGTAAATGCTCATGTAATATTTTTAATTGAGAAATTTTCATATTAATAAAGGATTCTACTGAATTTAATGTTATTGGCGCACCTAAAAGTTCAAAATTTTGATCAGTTATAATTTTAATGCCAGGAAATATATGTTGAAAATCAATAGAGCTTCTATCGTTACACAGAAAAACTTCAGATTTGTCAAAATTTACCTCCAATCCTATATTAGAAAACGACGTCCTAATTTTTGATAAATCTGATATCACTGTATCCAAGTCACCACCTAGGGTTCCGTCATCCAGATACCAAATATTTAGTTCGGAAGATAATGAAGAAATTAATGGCTGGATTCCAAGACTAAAAAGTAAAGGACCTAAGGGGTCACCTTGTTGAATTCCCACACTTGATTTAATAATATTATTGTTGAAGAAAAGATTTGATTCATAAAAATAGCATTGGTAAATAAAAGCATACAAAAGCGGAACATGTTCTTTTACTTGATTGAGAATTTGATCACGGTCTAAACAATTAAAAGCATTTCTAATGTCTAATTTTAAAATAATTTTGTTTGTATTTAGGTTATTTAAAATAAATTTTCTAGTGGCATGAATTGCTCCTTCACAGCCAAGTGGCGTCCCAAAACCCAACTGTAAAGGTTTTAGGTATTGCCCCATTTCTTGTCTAATATGTCTACAACAAATTTTACCAACGAGGCGTCTAAAGACATTACCCACAGCTATCGGTCTTATCCCACCGTCTTTTTTTGTAAGGGCGCATAAATTAGCACCGTATAAATAAGGACATATTTCAGGATTTAATTTTCCTTCAAGTAAAAATTGACATAAACGTCGTATAGATGAAACAAGACGTACCCCGTTATTACCTGCAGTTTGTGAAGTTAATTCTTTTGGATGGTTTGGTCTCAAACCATCTATGCCAGCTGCTGAACCACTGTTAAAACTATTTAAGGCATCTATAACGTCATTTTCTGAAATAATGGGAAAATTTAAGTTTTCCAAGGACGGATCAGGTGATACAATTGCATGGGATTTTACAGGATGTTGATGTGTCAAAATGTTTAGAGTGTTTTCATTATTAGGTGCTATGGAATTTTCTGATGTTAGTAATCTAATTGCACCTTTTATATCACCATCAAACACTTTAGTTTCGACTCTTTTGTATATTGTTGTCGAACGATAATTAATTGGTCTATGTGACGTTATATGCTGGAATAATATAGTATTTTCTTTTACTATAGATGTTAATGTTTTGTTTTTATATGCTGCATCCTTTTTATCGGGTAATTGTAACGCTATAAAAGGGAAAGACAAAAGTGCGAACCAGCTTGAGGAATTATTTGTGGTTATGGAATCAATAATTAAGGAGTTTAATTTGTCTGCTACTAGACAACGTGATCCTTTAGGAATTCTTTTAATGACTATTTTACATTTTTTTAAATCATTAAAGGTTTCATAGGTATGTTGCATAACAGGTACCTGAACGTTTGGAACAGCATTGGTGTCAACCGTAGATGAGTTACTTTGTGATATCGATCTCTGAACATGACACTTAGATTTGTGAATATTCAAACCGTGTGCTCCTTTAAATAGCCTGGAAGAATTTGGACACAGTGGACATGCTAACATGCAAGGCTGTGAACTACGGAAGTCCATTTAAAAACTAATAAACATAAAACAATAAAAAATATTAAAAATTAAAAAAAAATAATAAAAAAAATTTTTTTCTTGCATTCAAATATAGCGACCAATAGATTGTTAAACCACAATGGTCCCCATTCATAGGTGTTATATTATAAGCAATTAAATTTTTGCCCACAGCTTCGCCAGCGTTAAATTATGAGTTTTTATTTTGGTTAACATTTCATTGGTATAAGAAATATTCTCGGTTGGATCACAAAGGCTTACAAAGCTTAAGGCCAAGGCTAGCTGCCAAACTAATTTAGATGACATCATTCAAATTGTCATCAACCGATCATTGGCCGTTTTGGCGTGATCCTAACATTTTTTTTTTTTTATAACATTAGTATACTAAGGGCTGATTCGCCCTAAAGAGGGCATAACTTATACTTGGGATAGTAATGTCAAATTCCATACACATATTTATCCGTAGATTAAATTATTAATACTCAGAATAATTATTTGTATATGAATTGACATTACTAATACTTTTATTTAGTAATTGACTACATAATACTAATAAATAAGTTATACCCACTTTTGGTCAAATCGGCCCTTAGATATACAGGATGAATTAGCCCAAACTACATTCTTTCAAAGTCACCCTGTATAATTACAATACCGATAATTTTTATTAAATATCTTTAAAAAAAGGTTTTTTTTAAATATAACTACTGGTCACTTCTCAAAGATCTTTTGTTAATTAAAAAAATAATTTAAAATTAACTAAGGATTTAATCGTTACTACACTTCCAACAACTCAGCCTTAGTTAACCAAGTCTTTCATTAGCGGCAGTCACGTGGCCAGAATTATAAGATCAGAGAGTTTTTAACTTCGGGAAAATTTTGGAGACAAAATAAAGTACCAATTGGGCCCAGTACCAACTTGATCGAGAAACCCTTCTTTTGTGGGGAGGTCCGTGAATACAAATTGGGAACTTCGATGCGGAACAACTTTTTATTGGGTTCGCTTATTTTCCGGTACTCGGTACTATTGGTGCCTTTTCCAGTTAAATTCTTTTCTTGTAATTTTATTACAGTAATTTCTAATTCGATTTTTTTTTGGTTATCTATAATTTTATTTAAAAGCTATTTTTTTTTTACCTATTTTTGCAATCTTTATGTTGAAAGAACTTTATCTATAAGTACATTATAATATATATAAAATCGTAGAATTTCCGTATGTGTAGGTACATTAAAAATTTACGCGAGAAATAAGGAATAGAAACTATTAATAATAAAAATGAATAAAATTCCGAAAATATTATTTAATTTAGTTAATAACCTCATAGTGCCTCGTGACGCGAGAGCCCATTGATAAAATAGCCAGTCAATATTTTATGCCGGCCTAAAACTAAAAACTTCAAAACCAATTTATTTGTAATACCACTCACCCAAAATTGCGGGCTACCAAATATTTCATAAATCAACATGGCATCGTGCAAAGCTACAGGAAAAACTGATTCAATAAATGGTTTTATAAATAAACTGTAACATCTAATCCGAATAAGTATATAAACCATCAAACAATAAGGGTAAGTGATACAAGCGAAAATGACGGTAATACAATAAAGACAAGACGTATTCTCCTTCCTATACGAAGTTACATTGAAAATAATGTCTGTTTGAGGGTATTACAAAAAGCAACCTTCGTCTCTTTGACAAAGGCCCGACCTCTAGAGGACAATGAAAAACACTTTCGCCTCGAAGCTACTGAATGCAAAATAAAATAAAGGACCAACTCTACAGTTGCACGCGTCGCAGATTTTTCTTTACTCAACATAAAATTTTATTACACATGTAAAGATTTTATCGGGGACAACATTTGTTTATTTAATAAAGAAAGTTATTTTAAGTCTCCTCTTGTTGCCGTAACTATGTTATAAAAGACTTCAGTGAGGTCTATAACCGGTAAAATATGCTCAATACCCTTTGTAGAGAGAAAAGTTGTACATTCAATAAGATACTTGTTCAGGAGACAGCTGAAAGTTTTAGAGTTATTCTCGGTAAAGGGGATATAAAATGTTTGTTAAGTAAATACACTTTCTAAGGGACCAAGGATTATGTTTAATATATTGAATTGGACTATTTTTCGTTAGGGATTTGCGCTTTAATTTTTTGTAGCTAAAACGTATTTTCCTATTTAGTCTTTGTTGGCATGGCGCTCGTCTTGTATAACATTCCACTTCCAAACTTTCCTTGTTTTCTATTTACCCCTTATTACCCCTATTTATAAAAAAAAAAGTTAAACACAGTTTCTACATATACAATTTCAAGAGTGTAGCAAACGTCATTCTAAAAATATAGAACGGCATGGAAAACTACCTCAAAACTTTTTTACCCGCTTACCCCGCTCCTCATTGAAATTTCTAAAAATACTGAAATCACTTTCTACTTTTACCTATAAATTTACTTTCTTTGTAGTGTCATAAAAATGTGTTCTATTAGTTATGTCACAGTCGTTGCAGACGGTATACCCGGAGTTCGTTAGTTAGATTCATTCACGGCAAATAATATTAAGTTATACCTTTTTCTGCACAGTTTTTTTTTTGGAGCACGGCATGTGATTTGTATCTGTCTGGTGGTAGGCTTACAATCCATGAATGGGTGAATCAATAATTGTTCTTAAACAGCATTGATCTCTCCCACTATGCCGGCTAAATTATGTGATTGCGAAAAAAATCGATTACTTTAACAGAAATAGTTACAAATAATCCATATTGTAAACAATAATAATTATACAAAGATGTTAACATTTTAAATTATACTAAAACAAGCTGCCATAAACACTACTAAAATAGTATCAAGATTTTTATCAAACAACATCTAAACAACAAATTAATATACAAAATTAATATACAAAATGAACAATTATTTATTGTTCTATTAGTGACAAATAAAATATATTAAAACAACATTTTATCCCATCCGGCTGATGGAGGAATGTTGGATAAATACCAGCTGCAAGCTGTGAGAGAAATAACTTCTCGAAGAAATATATATATATATATATCAAAAATATATTTTTCTGTTGTAATTATTTAGAAAAACAAAATTAACATCTTCTAGCCTGAATTAAATAAAAATATAATTAATTTCAAGACAAGTCTATAGAGGTATTCTCCGAATATTGGGCAATAAAATTGAGAAGCACAAAGTAAAATACTGAAGTAATTTTGAAAGATTTCACAGCCAGCCAGGCTTCTTCAGGAGTGGTAGCTCATCTGCAATTCCAATGGCTTCGGGGCCTTTCAATCAAATTAATTGCTATCTACGTTAGACCGTCTTCTGCCTCAACATAATAAATGAATTCCTAAAAAAATATATAGAAAATAGTACATATAGAGGTGGTTTTAAGTAAATAAGTGCGTTTGAATTTATAGTGATATTTTTAATTATGAAGACTTGAAAAAATTGAATTGATTAGTTATTTAATTTTTTATTATAGAGTTTAGGCGAAGATACTAATTCGAATTATTTACAAAAACTATAAATTATAATAATAGTAGTCATAAGAACATATAATGTAAGGGTAAAGGTATAAATTGTAATATGTACGCGGTGTTCAACTTAGTTAGACTGTAGACTAAAAAAAAAGGGTCGGTGTTCAAACTTCGTTGTGTACCGATGACTAAATTACCTTTGTTTATTTGTTGGACATCACCACTATAGTGCCTAGGAATAACATTAAGCTACCAGTGTCAGTTTCACAATACCAACTTGTAAAAATCTTTTTAAGTCTTTAGGTACAAAACACCAAGGCAAGCTAGACTAGACTCGGAATACATCAGCTACAACGAGGTGGAAACTTCGATCAACAGTGGTGGAAACAAAAACCCATTTATTATCCAAAGTTCGTCTAGCTAGACGGACTCGGGGGCACCCGTGATGGTACGAATAGGTTTTTAATTTATAAGTTTATATGTTTCTGATAATTATAATAAATTAAATAACATTTGCTAGATTTTTTTTAACGCAAAATTTACACCCAAAATTTATTTATCTACTGTCATACAAATTTTGATATAAATATTTATGGCCTTATTCATAAAAACTTATTGAGTCATTCAAGAACACTTTAGTTATCTAAACTGTAAAAATCTAAAAAAAAAAACCTTATAACCATAAAAAAGGTTTTGATTTTTTTATTTAGCAACAAAAATGAATATGTGTAAAAGAGACAAAACTATCCATAACTAAAGTGTTCTACATGAATAAGGTCATTACTATTTAGTTAGATATATGCATTAAAAAATACTCCGGCCGCTTTTAAAACAAGAAGATAAAAATGGTAATAATAAAAAAAGTGTATTGTATATTAGTTATTATTATATATTACCTACACAACACAACCCATCTATATCTTTACATATAGTGTACTATTCCACTGCAAGCTTTGTTTTGTCAATAGTGTGAATGATCCGTCTATTTCCTGGTAACCTGGAATGTCACTCAGCAGAGGGTCCTGAAGTGTTTGCTCCGATCTCTACGTCCATCACCCTCCCTCCCTTAGCACTCGTCTATTGAATAATTGTTGGAAATACCCCCAAATAGAAAAAGGGGTTTGTTTAGATATTATTCGTTTTTGAATATTTAATATTTTGAATATTTAATATACGTGGTGGCCGAGTTAGACCTTAGGCTTATAAACACTTAGGTCCCTGGTTCAAACCCTGGTATGTACCAATGAGTTTTTAATCTAAAAAAATAGATACATTTGTTTAACTCAATAACCCATCTATAAACAGTTTCACAAGTTGGTATAGTGAAACCGGGACCAACAGCTTAACGTGCTCTCCGAGGCACTACACATCGCGACGAGCTAGCCACTTGTTCGGTGTAGACTCATACCATCGGATACGACGAGGTGGGATTTAAACCCCTCCGCTGGGTACCCTGGGGCCGTCTAGGCGGTCTCGGGCGCCGTAAGGCACCCGTGATGATACATACATACATTTGTTTAACAACACCACTATAGTGCCTCGGAGAGCGCGTTATGCTGTCGGTCCCAGTTTCACTATACTAACTTGTAAAACTGTTTATAGATGGGTTATTAAGTCTATCCAAACATCGCGACGAGTTGGCCACTTGTTAGGTGTTATCTCCGAATAACATCGACGAAATGAGAAAGGGTTAATCCCTGCGCTGGGGGGTACCCTGAGGCTGTGTTTAAACGGCCAAAAAGGCACCCGTCATGGTATTTATTTTATTTTTATATTTAGTACGATTATTTCATATATCATATATTATTACTAATCTGTAGTAATTCAGTGTGTATACAAAGCAAGTATAATATATTATATATTGTAATGTGTATATACCTACTTATTAAGTATATTACTTATTTATATTACACAAGCTCTTCGTTTGCGCAACTTTAACTATTTACGAAGCGCACGCAACACTCAATACCATGTGTTATATGTTATGTTAGTAACGTGTATGTTAGTCCAAACTTACCAAAACTCCATATTAAGTTGAACTTTTAATATTAGGCGTGATAGCTCTGATTAGTTCAGAGCTATCACGCCTGTGATGTGCACTAAGAAATTATATTTTTTTACATCCTCTTAAGCGCCATCTTGGAAACACACTCCATAAAAGTTATTGGGAGGCCAAGATCCCTCAATAGACGATGCAAAAACTTGGGATGATGGTGGAAAAATTCGCTGCTTTATAATCTAATAATAATACTATACAGTTAATTATACTATTTTTTTTTTGTAATTTTATTTAAGTATTTACTTTAATTATTTTATTTTTAGTTAATTTAGTTTTTAATGTTTGTTTAATTTTAAGTTTTCTTTTTTAAATTGATTTTAAGTTTTTGTTTTATTAAATTGATTAAAAGAAAAAAACTGTATAGTTTATATTAGAAAAAAGACTAGTGACTAGGTCATCCGTCTGCCTTTGGTATGTCCTAAACGGGCTTTCTGTATGAAATAGTTGATTATGAATAATACAAAAGCACCATTACTTAGCTCCACTTACTATAATTACTCGAAAATACCTAAATAAAAAACATTACAATAAAGTGTTATTAAGTGTTAAGTTTAGATTCCTACTCGAAACACAAGAACAATTTATTTTTGGTAAATAAGTTAAACTTAATTCGGAAAGAAGTAGGAAATTCATTGGATTTAAGTGCTGCTGTGGCCATTCTGAGGTTCTAAGTCCGAGAGCTATAAAAGCTCATTCTCTTACTTACTTAACTTAGTTGAAATACCTTTTTAAAAGATCATTTTAAACTGGAACATGTTTTTATTTAAAAAGATCATCCAGTCTTTGTTAAGTATTCTTTCGTATCAATTTCTAACAACGAACCGAATTTTAAGTATATTTAAAAGATTTTAATATTCTTACAGATGCAAACGCCGTAAAATGACCTAGTCTTCATTGGTTTTTAGTCACCTATTTCTTGTCGGAATGGTAGTTTATTTTCTGGCCTCATTTCGGTTACGAAACGGGCTGCTCATTTCAGAACCACATAATTTAGCGGAGGCCTCCAATAGGCTCCAATGCAGTATTGATTGACCCCATACATGGAGCCTGTAGGGCGCTTACCAACAGATATCATATACAAAGTCACAAGCCTTGCACCAATAAACAAAAAAAAAAAGTTTTTCCTGTAGTATATGTATAAACGACGCGTCGTTTCGACGGGTGCTACAAAAGTGAAAAATATTACGTATATGTAGATAATTATAATTACCATACTATAACGGGTGCCTTTTTTTCCGGCTCCCAAGAACCGTTTTAACGACCAGCTGAGGGATTAACCCTTCCTCATTTCGCCAATGGTATTCGAAGGCATAAATATAGCAAGAGGCGAGCTTGGTGCGGTCTTTATGATGGTATAGCCTCGTTGTATAAAGCGGTCACCCATAGCAGGTCTGGCCTTGTTGTCATCTGCTTAACCTTGTTATCAGTTGCGCAGTGACTTAACCACTAGGCTGGCTGGGGCCGCTTTTAGTAGATTGAGACCGCTTTTTTTAAAATTAAAAATAAAATATTTCATCTCCGCGCTAAGTCGGTAGACAGAAATCTCCTGCACTGAGCTGGCACTAAGCATCGAGTAAACACCCCTACATCGACAGTACTGTGTGTGGTAGCCATAGAGCATTGCTACAAATTGTTCTCACAGAGACCGCAAAGTGATGTCTTAATTTAAAATTACCGTTTGTAGAAAAAAAAAATCACAACGCAGTAGAATAAAAATATCTACATTCATTTGGAAAAATAGGCCTGATCGACTCCAAATATTACACAAACGTCTAACGTTTTTTAAAATTCTTATCTTTCTATCCGTCTCATAGTTGGTATGTACACGTACTATCACTTAAAAACTAATGAACATTGAAGGTAAATTAAATTATATTTTTGTATACATACAGTTCAGATATACAGAATGTTTGTATTTCAAGAGTCTCTTCGGAAAGTTTTAAAATACTACAAAACGTATATAAACTTATAACGGCAATAAAATAGTTTTGATATTATATTTACTTTTTCAGACATTTTTTTCGTTTAAAGTTGAGATTATACGTCAAGCAGGGTGGTTACGCGCACAACGCTAAACTTTAATCGATATTATGTAATTCTGACGTAATATTTATGTAACCTGGTGACATTGAAAATCGATAGGGAACTACGTCATTTTGGTGAAAGTTTGGCTTAACGTTGTGCGGGGTAATAGGCATACAGTTTTTGGCAGCGATTGAAACGAAAATACTTAGTAAACCCCTAAAATATACTATAAATAGATATTTTAAATACTCGTAGATTATGAAACGCAGGTCAATTATAAAGTAAGAAGGGCATAAAAAGTGCCTAACTAGAATGAGTTACCTAAAACACTTGCAGACATAATATATTTTGTCTCGTACGTTTTCTTGTACTTATATGAGACGGTGGCATTCTGGCAGCGCTAAAAGCGATTTTAGCGTAATTCAAATCGCTGCATTGCTCTTTCTATGAGCATATTCATAAGCCCACATAAGATCTCTGTACTCGAAGACGCTGGAACGTCGCGGGATGCCTTCGGAGCTATATTAAATCTTTCTGTCGACGGTTTATCGGTGCCTATACTTGTAGCACAATATATTTCAGCAAGAAAACAATTATTTGATGTGTTTTCTTTGCAATCGAACTTGATCTTTTATTGTTTTGTATAGACAGTCGATAGTCTCAGAGGTTTATTAACTGCGCCGTTGTATATGGATGCCGTAGTTTGTATTACCACTATGGGCAACTATATAAATAAGCTTTACTAGGTTTGGACACTTCGCTAAGTTTTATTTGGAGACATAAAAAGGTTGTACTTTGGGCTAATATGAGGATCTACTGATCAAACCGAACAGCTTTTCCCATGGAACCATGTGTCGCAAACTAATAATTTTAACAATTACCAGTTTGTATGGGGAAGGCATTTTTTTTTTCATTTTCGACACATGGTTCCATGGGAAAAGTACAACATTTGATCAGTGGAACCTCATATTAGCCCAAAGTACAACCTTTTAATGTCACCATGTATGTTTAATTAATAAACATTGAACTATAATATATTAATAATATTATAAAGACAATTTTTTTTTTATATACGTGGTGGCCGAGTTGGTTAGACCTTAGACTTAAAAACACTTAGGTCCCTGGTTCGAATCCCGGTGTGTACCAATGAGTTTAAAATTGTATGTACATTTGTTTGACAACACCACTATAGTGCCTCAGAGAGCACGTTAAGCTGTCGGTCCCGGTTTCACTATACCAACTAGTTAAACTGTTTATAGATAGGTTATTGCGTCTATTCAAAACATCGCGACTAGCTAGCCACCCTCATCCCTTACAAAGCGTGCGAGTGAGAAACAAAAAATAACCTCGCGGGGAATTCTTCGAAAAAAAAACAGTTTTTTGCTATAAGTAACTTGGTACACACCGGGATTTGAACCAGGGACCTAAGTGATTTTAAGTCTAAGGTCCAACCAACTCGGCCACCACGTATATTTGCATTAAAATGAAAAATAAAGAAATTAGATCCTACGTAAAGAACATCGATTTGATACTGACAACTTTTAAATAGTTTAAGACGCTCTACGTGAGAGCAGCATAAAACTCAGCATCTGTCGACCAGCTGGCAAGATGCAGCCAAAAGAGGATAAGGAAGAAGTAAGCAGTTACCGAGCTGGCTGAAGGAAAAACTGTAACTACCGAATATCCGAGCGAAGCGATGCTATGCACAACTGTTTGCATTTTAAAAAGCTTTTCAGCTGAAACGTGGCGCTAGTTTTATAAGTTTGAATATAAAAGAAAAGAAAATTTGTTTTAAATTAGGTAAAGAAACGAGAAGAGACGTGGTTATGTATTTTTTAAATATTGAGAGGTGAAGCTAAAATGAAAGTCTTTTTTCTAGATAATATTTTATAAATAAGATCTAACAGCTTTTTTTCTGTCTGTCTGTCTTTAGTGTATAACTCGATAACCACTCGTCCGATTTTCGTTTTTTTCTATACTAATAATATTATAAATAAAAAAGATTCATTATTCATTGGTCATATTTTTAGGCCTTGGTCTCCAGATGCAAAAACAACTGGAAGAATATTGGAAAATTATTAATAGATGCTTCTGGAGACCAACGTGCAAGATCTTTCTTTTCCCAACGAATATCATTAGAAGTTCAAAGGGGCAATGCTTTAAGTATTTTGGGTACGTGCTCAGTACTGCTCAGCAAAGGAGGATTTAAATGATTTTTTAAATTTAAATTAGGCTTTAGAAAAGATTTGATTATTTCGAATAACCTTAATAACTATAAAACCGATTTCAAAAAATCTTTCACATATAGAAAGCTACATTATATGTGCTGTTATTGTTTAGAAATTTATTTTTGATTCGTCTTCGTTTAAATTAAACCGCGGGGCGTAACTAGTATTATTTATTTATATGTTCAGAAGATTTACAATAAACTTGACTTAAGTATATTTCACATATAACAACTATGGATTATTAATATATCTTCACAACATAATTTCATAATAGATTATATAAAAAAAAACAAAGTTTTTATTTATAAGAGGATGAATGATTTAATGTCTGGAGCACCTTCTATTTCTGACGTATTAACTGAAAATTAATCATCGCCCCCTTTTCACCCCCTTGGGATTCGAATTTCGGAAAATCCCTCAATCCTACAACATAGAAGAAAGCTACTGTTCATATTTCTTGCTTTAATAGTTTCGGCTGTATATCTGAGTCTCTACTATGGGTCTCTATATCAATCCTGTTACCAAAAATAAAGCGGCCCTATTGGTTGTTGCTCACGTATACGTATACAAATACGTTACGTTGCTACAATGCGCAAACCCATGGTAGAGCCTCTGTACTAACATTATAAAGCTGAAGTGTTTGTTTGTTTGGTTTAACGTGCTAATCTCAGGAACTACTAAATTTGAATTCGAGAATTCTTTAAATGTTAGATAGTTCATTTATCGATAAAGGCTATATAACATCACGCTACGACCAATAGGAGCAGAGAATCAATGAAAAATGTTGGTAAAACGGGGAAAATTATTCCTTTTGAGAGCTTCCGTTGCTTGCGATTAAAGTTACGCAGATGAAGTTGTGCGCAGATAGTATTTATATATGTTCTCTTGCCATTGGTATATATAAGTATAGTTTACATTTAGTAACGTTAAATATATTTTATGTAAAAAATCTTTATAGCACAACATTTTACATAGGCGAGCTTAATTCCTTATGCATTTTCTACTAGCAAACCTTTGAGTGAGTGAAATACACATAGGGTGCAGAACTTTTTCGAAAAAAAAGAAATAGATATAATGTTATCCATGATGCATAACATTTAAACTACTTAAATATTGAATATAATATAATAAACGTAATACATAAACATACATACCATACCAAACAAAATTGCCACGAGGATCTGGTTAAACGTTCAGATAGTGAACTGAGAGTAAGTGTTTAAACACTCCGATAGAAGGGGCTGATCTTATAGTCAGAGGAAGCAAATTCCACTGCCAACACCGTAAACGAATCTGAATATTTGGAAGAGATATGTGACGGGATTTTTAGAAGGTTATTGACAGAAGAATGGAGGGGGGTAATATACGGGGTAAATTTGAAAGGATGTACTTTGTGCTAATATGAGGTTCTCCTGATCAAATTGAACAACTTTTCCCATGGAACAATGTGTCGCAAATGAAAAACATTTTTAGCTTCCCCGTACAAATTGGACATTTTAACATTACTAGTATGTATGGAGAAGGCATTTTTTTTTCATCGATTTGATCAGAAGAACCTTATATTACCCCAAAGTACATCTTTTCAAAGTCCCCATGTATATAATTATAATGCTCAAACTTCGATTAATCATGATAAATATTTAACCGCTACGTCAGTTTAACGTTCGGTTAGGTTAGGTTGAATGACCTAAGTAGATACTTACGAGTAGGTACTTAAAAGATAGAGGAAGTTTTTTACGGTCTGTTTAAATAACTTCGGCACTTCCATTAGACTAAGAATAAATAACTTACAAGAGCGACATTAAGTTTGTATTTATAAAGATAAAGAATGCGACTTCAAATTCACAAACACTCGACAACGAGTTTATCTCTAAACTCTAGCAAAATCCTTTATATTCCGGCAGAGGGAGCCACCGCAGAGCCAAGGAGATTAACACTCGTTCGACGATGGATAAACTGTGAACGGATCGTTTAAATGCCGCTCAGGAGCGTAAATTATTACTCTCAGAGCTACAGTATTTACCACAATTTACTCGCCAGTTGGCCGCCAGTACCTAGGTTTTTCTTTTAACACCCAAAATGGCTGCTTTAAGGTGCTAATAGAAGTCAATGACCTTGGCTTGTTAAAGTCAGAGGACACAATTCGCCTAATAAAATAAAATAATATAATAATGTTACTTCTTTAGAAACGGGTTTTAAAAATAAATTTTGAATTTCGTCCATAGTAATGGGTTTGATTGATTGATTATTATTGTCCTACCAGACTTTCACACTTATAAGTATAAGAAGTAAAAATATAGACAGAGGCCTATTTCATAAACGTGACAATTGTAATTTACTATGACAATTCATAATACATAGCTTGATTTACTTATAATTATTCACTTTTAACAAACTAAACCCAGCAATGTATTATGAATTGTCATAGTAATTTACAATTGTCACGTTTATGAAATAGGGCCCAGGGTTATAGGGCCGCCAAATACCGAGTTATTTATTTATTTCTTTCCATTATTGTTAATTTATTTATAATATGATTAGTCTCACAAACGTATAAGAATTTTTAATAATTATGTTATAATCAAAAATGCGAACGTAAGGTACATGATTCATTTTTCTTATAAAATATGAAAAAAACATTAAGAAAACTAAAACAGAAACCAAGATGACAATGTATAAATATTTATTATTTTCCTCAAAATAAAATTTAATGACTACTTAATCCTAAAGGCATGTTTAATTTAGCTTTAATGTTCCCCTTAAAAGAAAATCTTCGCTCAGAAAATGTGAGTAAAAACATTCGTTATTTCATGTCCGACAGTAATTCTTGTTCGTTCTTTATTACTTCTGATGCTTTGGAGTTGTTCGCGGCTATTTATTCTAAAAGTTTATTTGAAGCCGGTAATAAAGTCCAAAATTCAACACACCGACCAAAGTTATCTAAGTAGGTATATATAAAATTATCTGGTAAACGAAACTGTCAAAAACTCAAACACAATTTGGAGCTCTCTGGGAATTAAATTCTAAGTTTTCGCCTCTGTGTAGCACTCGTACGATAAAAATCAGACAAGTGCAAATTCTAGCCCTCTTGGAAGGTTCCGTATTTTTTTCTTTCTTTTCATTTTATTTAAGTGCGTAATATAGAAAACTCTATAAAAAAGATATAAAATCGTTGAAGAAAGGACAGTTTTTTTTGATAAAATGATAAAATACCTATACATGGTGACTTTAAAAGGTTGTACTGTGGGCTAATATGAGGATTTACTGATCTAATCAAAAAACTTTTGCTATATGTCGCAAAACTCGCAAATTTGTTGCAAAACTCGATATGGAAAAAACAAATTGGCTTCCCTATACAAGTTGTTTTTTTTATATGTAGGACCATTTACACATATTGCTCTGGCCACAAACACAAACTAAGCTTTTAGGTTTGTACTATGTGTACCAGAAACAACGATATAGTACATATAATATTTTATCAGGCCATGACAAACTATACAGAAAAACGTAAATAAGTACCATGAAACTGACAGTACCATGTATAACTAAGGTGAAATTTAACAAACTTTTTTTTTATTTCACAGAAAATTACTTAATTTACAAGATTATTCAGGGGAAACAGAATGACAGATGGACATCCAAGTTTCACCATAACGATTTTTATAGATTAGTTTTTCCGAAATATTGAAAAATAAAAGTAGCATTTGATCCATCAAGTTTCTAGCTCCAGTCATGTAACTTTACACAGACGTTTAAAAACTATTTGTAAAATAAACATAAGCGGCCAAAGTTAAGTACAGCTACTAAGCTAAAAGAATGCGAGTGTTAATCTCACAATTACATAGTTAATAAAATTCCTTAGTTATGTCTCCTTTAGATACTTTGCGAAGACCAAACATTATTAAAAGACATTTTAAGAAAGAATGACATGCTTCGTTTTATTCTTTCAATTTAAAGTTAAAAATACCAACAGATAACAAACAAAACATTTTAAAAAAACATAAGGTTTTTTTGGCTATTTTCCCGAAACCCTAATAATAGAAGTAGCATTTTATCCATCAAGTTTCTAGCTTCAATCACGTACAAAACTTTACAGACGTTTAAAAACTACTTGTGAAAGAAACAAGAGCTGCTAAACTAAGTACTAAGCTAAAAGGACGCGAGCGTTAATCTCACGATTATGTTAATAAAATGCCACTTTAAGGCTTTGTTATGTTTTCTTTGGATACTTTGAGAAGACCGGACCGGATTAAATGACTAAGTTTTAAGAAGGGACAAAGAATATGAAGTAGGTATAAGTACTTAAAGCAGGTAAGTACTTGTTATACCTAGTACTTAAATAAAAATTAAGAGGGCGTATAAAGGCAAATAAAACAGGTAAAATAAAATATGCCCCTTACAAAGCGTGCGAGTAAGAAACAACAAGTCTCGCCCGAAAATTTTGGAAAAAATACAGATTTTGAATTTTACAAAAACGCTAGGCCATGCACTAGATCTTATACCTACATATACCTTACATATGAAAAAACATGGCTTTATAATCTGCTCTATATTGAAGTAATAGGATATATCTATAAAAAATTGAGGTAACTTTGCGATTTTTTTCTATCGAGGCAACTTTATACTATTACGTTTATCAAAAAGCCAGTTACTTCAAAATATCTTGTATTATTACTATGTTTTTTTTTATATATTTGTTGGATTTGACGTATTCTCATAATCGGAGATCTTCATTTCTAATTATCTAATAAAACATAAAATAGGAAAATAAATAACTAAATTAATTAATTAATGAAATCTTTGAAAACAACCAAAGAAAATTTAAACTAAAACTATAATATAACAAAATAAAATCGCCTATTAAACCTATATAAATAAAACCCTATAAAATGAAAATAGAATCTAAATGTGTGCCGTGCGGCATAGTGCCCAGGACACTGGCGGCATTTCCTCTCTGTATAGTTAAATTTCTGATTTGATTTATTAACTTCTTAACAACTAAATAAGGCATTTATTTTTTACTAGCTGATGCACGCAAATCAGTGTATATTATAAAGAAGAAAAAAAAAACGATTTGATATTGCTTGTTATGGCACGATTGAGTTACATAACATTCATACAAATATTTAGCATTTATGAATAAGATATTTTCTTACTTTAAAACGTAGCCTATATTTTAAATTAAACCTCTAGCATACATTGGTAAAAACTGCATTCAATTTCATGCAGTAGTTTTATTATTATTCATGTACAAGCATAGAGGCAGACAATAATTCTAAAAAAGATTGTATTGGATTCTGTTGACGCCCCTAAATTTTTTTTTTGCTTACTTATGCTTTAGTTAGATACTGGACTATTTAATCGACTTTCACTTGAGTAACGAGTTATTGTACAGTATCCTCTCCTTCCTTAAATGACTATCAATAGAGTCGACAATAGTTGATATAATATTATTTTTGTAGATAAATATTGCTTTATAAAAAGCGGCCCCAGCCTAGTGGTTAAGTCACTGCGCAACTGATAACAAGGTTAAGCAGATGACAACAAGGCCGGCCTGGGATGGGTGACCGCTTTATACAACGAGGCTATTTCATCATAAACACCGCAACAAGTTCGCCACTTGTTAGGTGTTGCCTCCGAATACCATCGGCGAAATGAGGATGGGTTAATCCCTCCACTGGGACCCTGAGGCCGTTTAAACGGTTCTCGGGAGCCAAATAGGCACCCGTGATGGTTTTTTTTTTTTTTATAAGTGGCGATGTAATTTTAAGGCAAAAACGTCGAGTTTTTGCGAATATTTTTTCAAAGTGATTATTCAATATTTTTTCAGGATAATTTTATTCGTAGCGTATGCTTTTAATTTGCTTGAAAGTCTTTTACTTTTATTATAATTTTCAAAAATAAAACGCTAATAATGCGTTACATGAAAAAACTAGGTATCGCAAAAGGGAGTGGCTTAGATTAAATTAGAGTTAATTATTTTACGCGTATTTATACATTTATATTTGATTTATTTTTTTCTTATTTCTATACTTTACCAAATCATCTAGAGTTATATAGACACTCAAACACTGATTCAGCATTTTTTTATACATTTTAGGTACTTATTATAGGTATTTATTTATTCATGGCAGTAAGAGACATAGATACTGTATATTACGATAGCCCCTAATCGGATATAAATATAAAAAAACGTAAGTACCAGATCAAAATATAAATGAAAAGGTTCGAGCTATGCTTCTTCTGAAGTTCATCCGCTTAGAATTTTGAATTTGATCCATATAGTAATTGTACACGGACTGATTTTTTTGAATATTAAGTAGCATATAATGGTGCACCAGAAATTACATGTTTTGGAGTTTTTGAATTGAGTTTTGGAAACATACATTTATAATATTAGTATAGAGAATAGATTATTTTATTCTGATTAATAAAAAAAAACAATTGTAAGCAAGTAAGCAATCAATGAAATTAATTAAAATGTTAGCATAAAAAATATCAAGGTCTAATTAAGTCCCTTTTCTAATTTGTCAGCTTTTTCGTCAACAAGGGATTTAAGACACTCTTTTAATTGCAAATTAGAAAAGTCAGCATTTCTTTACATTAGCACGGTTTTAGTGAAGAAAAATAATTATGCAAAGCTTTATTAATTAGGGGTAAGTGAGTATATTTTAGAAAAGTGGCAACCTAGCGTTTTTATAGGAGCGACCAAGACTAACAGATATAAATTCAATATAATAAACCTCAAAAATTTATATATATTTATAAAATTAGTTAAAATTTTATAGGTATTAAAATTGGCGAGGCAAGTCATTGCACTTATACTGCCCTGCTAAGCTCTAGGGTTGACTATGTGTACCAGAAACAACGATATTAATACATAATTTATTTTATATACACCAAGATCACGGTTCAGAAAATCATACTAATATTTTTTTCCATGGGTAAATTTTTTTATCCCTCCTATAACATTTATATTTAATTATTAAATATATATATATATATATATGTCCTCCAGATACAAAGCCAAAGGCGAAATGACTAACTATAAAGGTATCAATAGTATAGTATCCCCCGTATTCTAAGTTGTATCCTCAGCTGCACTTTTTACTCAAGGAAAGCCTGTCTCATTCTACCTTTCTTGATTTAATATTTGGTGGAAATAAACAGACGTTCCTTGAGTGAAAGTGGAGTGGAAAACACGACATAGAAACATCTATACTAATATTATAAAGCTGAAGAGTTTGTTTGTTTGTTTGTTTGAACGCGCTAATCTCCGAAACTACTGGTTCGATTTGAATAATTCTTTTTGTGTTGGATAGTCCAGTTATCGAGGAAGGCTATAGGCTATATAACATCACGCTACGACCAATAGGAGCAAAGATATAGTGGTAAATGTGTAAAAAACGGGAGAAATTATTTCATCTTTGAAGCCTTCCGTTGCGTGCGCCGTGAAAACGGTTCAAGATACACAAAAAATATGTATTAAAGAATAATCTAAATATATATAACTCAAAGGTGACTGACTGACATAGTGATCTATCAACGCACAGCCCAAACCACTAGACGGATCGGGCTGAAATTTGGCATGCAGGTAGATGTTATGACGTAGGCATCCGCTAAGAAAGGATTTTGATAAATTCTACCCCCAAGGGGATAAAATAGGGGATGAAAGTTTATCTGATAAAAAAATAACTATTCCACGCGGACGAAGTCGCGAGCACAGCTAGTACTCTATATTACGGCTAGTTTTCTCTGACATTATCTTGCTGGGCGCAAGATAATGTAAAATAAGGGGTTATAAAGAGGCATAAAAGTGTGTTCAACACATCTTCCTTTCTGTGAGGTTCAGAAACTAGCAAATATACAAAAATATATGATTTTTTCTTCTGGCTTTTTGTTGAATTATAAAGTAGTCTCGGTTTTGGCGGCAAAATAAAGTGTACTGCATTAGGCAAATTGGGCACCGAGACGTGGACTTAGAATTGCAAAACCTAAGTGCAGCCACTCTCCAATGCCGTTTGATTCAAAGAAAACATTTTAAGTATTGAATTTTTTAACCACTGCTCCTTGCGGTGCCTTCGACAAAATACGACCGATGCTGTAATACTATATTTTATACCTTTCGTCTCTCGTAGCATTTTTCGTAGCAAAAAACTAGACTCTAATAATATTTGTTTGGCTACATATAAATATTGTGCAATGCTGGAAAGCCTAAAGGTCTATATAACCGTCAAAAAAAAATCAAATTGAAATTATCAATTAAATGCTTTTATTAATTGTTGGTAAATAAATAAAATGGCTCGAAATAAAAAATCATTTATTAGTGCTGTAAATGTAACGCTAGAAATATTTCAAGATCAGTCTGTGTGAAATTAATGGTTCATTAAGTGTGTCTATTTATTTCCCTACACGTATGTTATCGTAGAAATACTATTATATTACCAGTGAATTATAATATGATATATGTTTAATAATTTATAGTAAAATATATATTATACATGGTGACTTTGAAAGGTAATTGTACTATGGGCTAATTAATATAAGGTTCTACTGATGAAATCGAATATTTTTTCCAATGTATCGCAAATGAAAAAAAAAATGCCTTACTGACTATACAAACTAGTAATGATAAAATGACCAAATTGTATGGCAAAGCCTTTTTTTTTTCATTTACGACACTTGGTTTTATTTCACTTGCCGCTCTATGTTTGAACGCACCCTTACGTAGCATATCGTAGCATTTGTTTAGAGAATATTTTTGTAGCATTTTTTTGTAGCTTTAAGAGTATTTTTTGTAGCTTTTACCAAAACTTTATAATGGACTCTAAAAATATAATAATATATATTCGGTTAGCGACTACGTAGCCATGCTTCACTACGGCATGGCTACGCAGGAAAAATAATATTTTTGGCAACGATGATTTGGCATATATCCTAAAAGCCGGGTCATTTTCTAAAGAATATACACGTACGTACTTCTCTACAACGTAATTTGTAACCTAATTATTTTATACTGTGGTCAATCTAACAATCATAACGTCGTCCGAAGGGAATTCCCACCTCTTCCTAAAACTCGTAACCTATGACACACTCGACCTTTTTTACCTGAACTTATAAATATTTTTGGACTTATACCCTTTTGGATATATAGGGTTAAAATGATCTGTAAACTTAAAAAAAAAGAACGATATATATTTACTATTACCTATATAAATATATATATTGTTATTTTGATTATCCTGTTATATATTTTTTTATATTATAGTGAATGAAAAAGTAATAAATATTTTGTACACAAAATTTCTAAAGTAATTCCATGGAATTAAATTAAGGCAAAATGGAAATAAACTTGATAAAGTAAGAAAGTGAATAAAAAATATTACCTAATTTTCATCCAGAGTTCCAAGCCTCAGCTGTACCGGTAAAATTAAGAAAAAAAATTATGTTTTGTCTTACAGGCTGATTGCCGTCTTTATTAATTAGAAAAACAAATTATGTTAGACAGCAGACTTTTTATCTAATTTGTTGAATATTTGAGAAAAAAAGACGGCCCCAGCCTAGTGGTTAAGTCACCGTGCAACTGATAACAAGGTTAAGCAGGTGACAACAAGGCCGGACCTGGGATGGGTGATCGCTTTATACAACGAGGCTATTTCATCACAAACACCGCAACAAGCTCGCCACTTGTTAGGTGTTGCCTCCGAATACCATCGGCGAAATGAGGACGGGTTAATCCCTCCGCTGGGTACCCTGAGGCAGTTTAAACGGTTCTCGGGAGTCAAATAGGCACCGTGATGGTATTTATTTATTTATTTTTGAGAACAAACCGAACAAATGACGAGCTTGTCGCGTTGTTTATGTAGACTCAGTTTTAAATTAAAATTATGCCTACAAAAATGTTAGGTATAGGTATTTATTATAATAATTTTGCTGTGTATGTATATTATAGGCATCTCGCAGTCGTCATGACGCTCATACAAACGAATTTACAATATTACAACTTGGCTGTTAGTCGAAGTTAAATTATTATTTTTATGTTGGTAATTGTACGTATTGTGTGTAATATATATTCATATTTAAAACAAAAATTAAATACCTAACATAGACCGATTTATAAGGTTCGTTAATGACGAATTGCAATACGAGTATATTTAAATATACTCGTAATGCAGTTTGTCATTGTCGCCCCCCATTTCGTAATCGCATCATTTAGCAATATTGTTTAAGAACAATTATATTTTTGATTGACCCTATTCATGGACTTTGTAGGTCTGCCACCACCAGATAGATACAAAGTCAGTCACATGTCGTGCTCCAATAAAAAAAAAATACAATCACCGACAATTTTTTTTTTATTCTGCTACAAACAGTAGTCGAGTAGTACTGTTAAGTGCGAAAGCTTATTTTGTAAGAAGAACGCAGACTTCGCGATTATGAATCCGAAAGTTTTTTTTTAGATATAAATAAATGTCTACCAAAAGCTAATAAAAAGTACGTAGAGCATTATAATGTAATCTCTGGATACACCGCAAGGGACTTAGCGTGATGATATTTGAGATCAAAGGTCTGCCGTCTTGATGAGCTTTGATGTTACCGCCCCCTCTTATTATTCAAATAATTTGCATGTAAGTTAGTTAATTACACTAAAATTAAATTTGTTGCAAACTAATGGTACCATGGTTTAGTTTAAAGTTACTTTAATTAAGTTTAGTGTAGTAATATAAACTATACTCGGTTTTTATTTTTTAGTCTAAAGTTTTGAATAGTCATCTTTTTGTTAAAATAAAACAACTAGTTAATAATCTTTAAAACGATTAATTTGCAAAATAAATTATAAATGTATTTTTAATTGAATCACGGCTCGACTTTGTATCTACCTGAAGGTAGCCAAAAAGACACAATTGAAGTCAATGATATTATAAAAAACAAAAGCAGATATGTTATAAGCGCGCGCTTCGTGAAGACTCAAATACGTCCCAATTGGGACGTCTTGTAATTAGTCGGCTTCTAGCGCAATCACGAGCGTGTTGTCCCGTAGATACCTGTGTCTATTACCAAAATTATCAAAATGCCATCGTGTGTGTTTCGGAAGTGTACCAATTATGACTCCAAAGTAAATAAAATACAAGGGATCTCATACCACATGTGAGTATGCAAAAATATTTATATTATTTACTATAATTCAATTATTTTTCCAAACAATTTGATAAAAGCGCAAAGACGCAGTATGCAGGTGAAGAAAGAGAGAGCGAATTAGTTTTGACGCGTGAGCGATAAGGATGCACTGACGAACGTGCACTGCGGACATAGATTAGTTTAAGTTTACTTGTGCAGAAGCGAATATTGATGGTGACTTTAATGCCTTTAATAACAGTTTACTTTTACTTCATTTTTATAATAACTATTATAGGTAATGAATCGATTAATGTAAATAATATTAAAATAGTTTTACTGAATTCGTTTTTCCACTAGGTATTATAATTTATTCATTATTTTATTTTCATTTCATCATTCAATTAGGTACCTACTGATAATTAATGATATATTTTTTCTTTTATTAAAATAGGTTTCCGAGTGATCAGGTCAGACTACATGATTGGATTGCAATTATTCGTAAACAAAGAAGCGAATCAGACTGGATACCATCAAAAAGTAGCAGAATCTGTAGCAATCACTTCAAAACTACTGACAAATATGCTTCGAAAAAAGGACGAACACTACTTAAAAAAAATGCTCTTCCATTTATTGAGGTAACTACAACATTTTATAAAACTGTAGCAGTTACCTGCATTTTGATTCACGTTCAATTTCATTCATAAGTAGGTACAGTCGAGTTAAATGATGAACTTTGCTGCTCAGCAAAGTTTTATGTTTGTTCATATATTATATAGGTATAGGTAATTGATGAAAGTGATTATTTATTTATTACAAGCTTTTTATCCGCGACTTCCTCCAGGATAGTATAACATGGTGCAGGAGGTATTAACTACTGCAGCCGGGACCATAAATTGTGACTTCTTTCAAAAATTATTTCATTGCCATAATCACTATTCAATTTTGATAATTCTAAATAAAATAGACTAAGCTGAATACAAACGACAAAGTGGTAATAATATTATCTTTTTCAGGATCAAAAAAGTCACAATGTTCAGAAATCTCCGACGAGTCTAGACAATGTCAGTTTGCCAGAGTTGGAAGAAATTCTAGAAACACCAAGAAAGTCTGAGCTGAGAAAACGTGTTCGTGAATTAACATTTAAAAAAAAAACACCTTCAAAAAAAAACAAAACCCTTACACAATGTAATAAAAGATTGAAGAAAAGGTTTGCTAGCGTTGCAGTTATATTAAAAGATTTAAAGACAAAAGATTTCATTTCAAAGGAACAATTTTTACAGTTAAAGTTAAAAACCGAAGTCATTGATTTAATTAATAGAATATATTTTAAAAAAAATTCAAAAAAGTCTTATCGTGTAAAGTATCCCCCAGCTCTTAGAAAATTTTCACTAACACTTAATTTTTATTCTCCTGCTGCCTACAAATATGTAAGAAGCGTGTTTCACACTGCTTTGCCACATCCACGTGTGATATCCAAGTGGTATGAAAATACTTCTTCCTCGCCTGGGTTTACTCAGCCAGCTTTTGATATTTTAATGAAAAAGAGCTCTTTATCAGGCAAACGCCTATTATGTACCCTTGTAGCCGATGAAATGGCGCTTCGACATCAAACTTTGTGGACGGGCAAGAAAACTGACGGTCTTGTCGAATGTAATTCATAAATACACAAATATTCGTCTCCATTCCGCACATAAAAATAACCCCGAAATACAAAAACTCTCAAGAGACAAAAAAGAAATAAATTAAATCTTTTTGAAGGTTTTTAAAATAATAAATGTATTTTATTTCATGTGTTTCATTGTTATTAATAAAATATTCAATAAATATTATTTACTCTCATAAGATGTTTTATTTCTTACCTATGGACTTACTTTTTAATCAAGTGTCCACTTTTTTAATGTTACCCTATCATATTTAAAACGAATATAATATAAACGTAATTTATTTACAATATCATTGAGTGAACCTATTAATTCTGTACCATCTGTTTTTTCTTAATAGATTTTATTCTATGCATAACTCGCCGTGATTGGTGGCCACGGTGACTCTTGACAAACGCTAGTAGTCTCTTTCTTTTGTTTCACTTTTATAATTATGCCATCTCTCTTACACAATTTTATAATATAGATGTATAGCTACACGGCGCCGCTAGTTCGGAACATTATTTTCTATTATTTTGTAAGCGTATAACATATCTATACTTAAAATATCATTGATTGAAGTATTTTAATAATAATTATTTTATGTTTTGAAAGTTTCTTTAAATAAAAATAAGAAGCAAATAGTATTATTTTAGTTAATCTATAAAATATGGTAAGTGGAATGGAATATTTGGTAAGTGGTCCGAAGACGATTGGAATTCGATAAGAACCCTTCCGGATCCGGTCCAATATCCTTCTTGAATGCAAATGAACGCACAATGTTTTATTACAGGTAATATCATTTTTATGGCTGTAATATCACAGGTAGTTTACAACCTGAGACTGCCTGGACTACCTTAGGGTACCCGGCGCAGGAGTGGGGTTAACCTTGTCTTAGCAGATAGTATTGTATAGAGTAATATTTAAAAAAATAGTCTATGATTATTATCTAAAATAAATAATAATAATAATTCATAGGAAGTTTTTATCCATCTTTCATTATCCTATTCCTTTCCATTTTGTATATAGGTTTTTTTAATATCATTGTGTAGTTGGGAGTATTATATATGTACTCGTATATATAAGATATATTTAAGTAGTGTATATATGTTATATAGTAATCACTTGGATACTCATTTACTGTATTGCACCTACCTTACTTATTAATTACTTTGATTGTCCCGAAGGTTTGCTGGTAGAGAATGCCTAGCGGCATTAGGTCCGCCTTTGTATTAAGTATGCAATAAAGATTAAAATAAAATAATAATATATTATGAGTCTACATCGAATAAGTGGTGAAATCGTCAAGACAGCTCGTCGCGGTGTTTTGTATAGATTTAATGTATTCTTCATATACAAGTTGGTATAGTTAAACTGGGACTGACAGCTTAACGTGCACTATAGTGGTGTTATCAAATTAGTTTTTTTAAATATTGATATGTCAATGGTTTTGCTTTACCGGGATATAAACTGAGGACCTCAAACCTGTAGTATTCTTAGTCTAAGGTCTAACTAACTAGGCCACTCCATTTTACATATATAAAATATATATAATATAATAAAACGTAATAATAGTAACAAGGTAATAAAATTGTAAACATCTTATAAGTATGGAACATAAACTATTAAATTAATATTATGAAGGTCTATATTACATCATCAGCCTATCGCAGTCCACTGCTGGTCATAGGCCTCTCCGAAGACACGCAACTGATCCCTATCCTCCGCTCTTCGCATCCAGTCTCTGCCAGCCACCCTCCGCAGGTCATCAGTGCATCTAGCTGCGGGGCGTCCTACGTTACGTGCGCCAAGACGTGGTCTCCACTCCAATATCCGCCTACTCCAACGGTTATCCGTCCTGCGGAAAATGTAACCAGCCCACTGTCAGTTCAGTTTGCTAACTTTCAGAGCTATGTCGGTGACTCTAGTTCTCTTACGAATATCCTCATTCCTGATTTTGGCTATCAGAGAAACTCCTAGCATAGCTCTTTCCATAGCTCGCTGAGCGACCTTGAGTTTGTGGGCCAGCCTTACTGTAAGTGTCCATTTATAAATGAATGTCTTTATTTATAAAACTTTCTATTTTATTTACGAAACATAATGAAAATATATTTAAATATAATTTAAAAGGTTATGTTCCATACTTATAAGATGTTTACAATTTTAAGAAAAGATGTACAGACGAAGAATACAAGAATTATTGCCTGAGTAATATAATTTTCGATGCAGAGCGATGAACGTCTGGCTAGTTTATAAAGTTAAATAAATTCAATGAACCAATTTGGCTAGACTTCATCTATAGTTAAATAATATATTTCACAAAATATACTAAATATAAATTCTAGTTATATAAAATACTAGCTATGCCTCGCGGTTTCACTCGCGTTAAATTTCAACCATCCCGTTGCATCGCCCGTATCGCGAACCTTTTTTTCTTTTCTAATTCCCTAATTAAGTGCCTAACTAAATCATTAAGTTTGACATCTGTACCTTCAAAGCAACCCTTATAGTGAAACTCCGATGTCTGTAAATATGTCTGTACATACATACATATCATTACGGGTGCCTTACGGCGCCCGAGACCGCCAAGACGGCTCCAGGGTACCCAGCGGAAGGGTTTTAATTCCACCTCGTCGTAGCCGATGGTATGAGTCTACACCGAACAAGTGGCTAGCTTGTCGTGTTATTTTGAATAAACTCAATAACTAAATAGTTTCACAAGTTGGTACAGTAAAACCGGGAGCGACAGCTTAACGTGCTCTCCGAGGCACTATAGTGGTGTTGTCAAACAAAATGTACAATTTTTTTAAAATTAAAAACTCATTGGTAGATACCAGGATTCAAACCAGGGACCTAAGTGTTTTAAGTCCAAGGTTTAACCAACTCGGTCACCATATATTAAATCTGTCTGTCCACATCAAAAATCTCGAAAATTGCTGGTCTAATTTATGACTGTAGATCTTGTTGGGGTCAAAATGGCGTCAAATCAAAAATCTCTGTCATTCAACTTTCAAAATAAAACTGGTACATTTGACGCCATTTTCAACCTGAATCGTTATATTTACAGAAAGTTTATTTTTGTGCAACTAATCCCAAATCGCCAAATTCAAAACATTAAAGAAGACCACCTCTACAATAAATCGTACTGCATCGAGCCCCAAAAAGCCCACAGACCAAAACGTTTTTATTCCTACATTTCTAGGAATTCCCTTTATTCAATTTTGCATCTTCCTCTATTGACTAAGAAATTATTGTATCCTTTTCGTCAGCAATAAAATTACTACAAATTAAAAACCGTTTAATCTAACCTTTATGTCTTTTTTCCTACAATCTTTGCAATCTACCCACAAGATAATACTCTCAACCTATAAATATTTTAGTACCAAAAACCAATTATTTAACTATTCTAACAAGGAAACTCTAAAATCTTCGAACCAACTGTAATTTAGATATATTGCCGACGTTTACTCTCGAATTTATCTGCGTACCCAAAAGAAAAATGCCTCACAAAGACGCAGTTGTATTGTCGTACTTTGTCCCCAAGGTGATTTACTGGTAGATAGAACCGGTACGTTGTGTTATACCGGTACATTGCGTCACGCACGGCGCCACACAAAGGGTTGGATAAATCACATTACAGTCTTGTGAATTGTAAATTGGGCATTGCTCGTTAGAGTGAGGTTTCACCACAGGGCGGCTAGGGCGGATAGCTAAGGGCGGATGGCTAGGGCGGAAATTTCTGCGCTCGCGATTTTGGCTATTGTGAAATTATGCTTTTTATTTTTGTTTTCACAAGCATTAGTTTATCTTACGGTCATACGTGGTGGCCGAGTTGGTTAGACCTTGGACTTAAAAAACACTTAGGTCCCTGGTTTAAATCCTGGTGTGTACTAAATCAGTTTTTAATTTCAAGAAATACATTTGTTTGACAACACCACTATAGTGCCTCGGAGAGTACATAAGCTGTCGGTCCGGGTTTCACTATACCAACTTGTGAAACTGTTTATGGATGGGTTATTTAAAACATCGCGATGAGCTAGTCACTTGTTCGGTGTAGACTTATACCATCGGCTACGACGAGGTGGGATTAAAACCCCTCCGCTGGGTACTCTGGAGCCGTCTAGGCGGTCTCGGGCGCCGTAAGGCACCCGTGATGATATGTAATATGTAATGTAGTTTACCATTCAATAATTAAAAGTGTTCAATAATTATTCCTTAATGTTAAATAATGTTTATACATTTCAAATGACTTAACGTTGTGTCTAAGTAGGTACGAGTATATGTTACAATGAAAGATGTCATTAAAAAGAGCGAAACTATGTTTTAGACTTTGTACTATGTAGTACAAAGTCTAAAACATAGTTTCGCTGATGTATCATTCAATTGATTTGTTTCATGAAGAAGCGTAGAAAGTATGTAGATCGTGCGAAGTGGTACATTACTCTTTGCCTTTACCTTAAGATGCGGATAGTAATATATTATGATTTTGCGGATAGGTAAATGTTTAGATAAAGGAAACGGCAAACTATTTATTAAATTGTTATTTATTATATCATCACGGGTGCCTTACGGCGCCCGAGACCGCCTAGACGGCCCCAGGTTACCCAGCGGAGGGGTTTTTAATCCCACCTCGTCGTAGCCGATGGTATGAGTCTACACCGAACAAGTAGCTAACTCGATGCGATGTTTTGAATAGACTCAATAACCCATCTATAAACAGTTTCACAAGTTGGTATAGTGAAACCGGGACCGACAGCTTAACGTGCTCTCCGAGGCACTATAGTGGTATTGTCAAACAAATGTACATATTTTTTTTAATTAAAAACTCATTGGTACACACCGGGATTCGAACGTGTTTTTAAGTCCAAAGTCTAACCAACTCGGCCACCACGTTTATTGTTATTTATTAACAATTTATTGGTGTTAAATAGATACCTACATAATTTTAAGACAAAGTTCAGAGTTTATTTATGTATTTATTAGTTTTGTGGCTACATTCCACGTGGCGCATGGCAACATGACGTAATCTCCTTTGTCCGCTCCACGCTTACCAAATATGGTAGCGAGCGACGGTTGCCATGTCAGCATTTCTGTACAGCCAATAAGAATGCACCAGCGTTTCCCCCCGTCGGAGCCCACGCCGAGGCACGCTTCGGTGCATCGGTGTGACAGTGCAGTAGAGAGTATTAAGTACCTTGCAGTGCAGCCTGGGACATCATCGCGTACGCACGCGCATACAGTGCATCCCAGGACTGACATCGCGAACGCTCGAGCACCTGCACTCACCGCGAGACCGCTCTCGCCAACCGCGTCTCCTCCTAGCTTTAACTCTAGCACTAGCATAGTTGTATTTTATACAGACAATATACATTACTATATATTATTATGTGGGAGTTTTATTTCACCTCAGCAGCCCCCACATAATTGGTGACCCCGACGTGATTCAGTGAACACGAGGTGACAAATAGTGTTATTTTGTGCAACTCATATATTTAGTGATGGAGACAATGACAAATCGACGCGAGTGACAATGGTGACCTAAAAAAAGCAGCTCATCGCGCGCCTGACGACGTCCCAGCAACATAGGATGCCGCCGGGCGCAGTCGACTCCGACCCCTGCGGCCGTGGAAGAATACGCTGTCACCGACAGCGTGCGGAGTAAGCTGTGGACCTAGCGCCTCCCAGCCCACGCTGTACACAGTGCGATGACGTCAACTAGGACGCCGTCGCATCGCTCGCGGACCGTGCGGTCGAGAACGGCCCTCCCGCTGGTCACCGCGACGCATAGCAACGTGGTTCCTGCCCGCGCCCCGCTCCCGGTTGGTCGAGGTCGCCCCTCCCGCCCGCAATGCCCGCACTCCGCTCCCCGCACCAACGTCCACGCTCGAGGCGTAGCAACCCCCTACCCCGCGTCCGCGCTCGAGGCGTAGCACCTCGCGCGGGCGTAGAAACTCCTCGCATCGCCTATGGACTACGAAGGTCGACGACCTCAAGCGCCACGTCGACGCAAGATGACTCATCGCTCCGTCGCGCTGTCGTCCGCCTTATCATTCCGCCGACCCCGTCCCCGCTCCCGCTCCCGCCAATATAACGCAAACTGCAGGCGCAGCAAATTCCGCCAACAAGTGCATCAACGCTGCAGTTAAAAATTTTAGATAGCGCAACAGCATATAGTGTCCGCCGCATCGGTTCCAGGAGCTCATACCGCATACGGTCACTCCACGCATCACCTCAGCTACTAGCAAGTATAAACGCACTCGCCTAGCTGGTGATATCCGAACCACGATGCGGAAAACCAAGTCACTATATGCATTCTACCAAACTCAAGTCCAGACGACACACCGCAACCCAGCACGGCTACATGCGGCACGTTCAAGCACGCCCCGTTCATGAACTTCGGTTTGCGTAACGAGCGCAAACACACCACGATACATGAACGGGATCCCCGAGACCTGGTCTGCCTCCTCTATCTGGGCAATCTACCGATAGTGACGCGGGACGCAGCGCTGCACGAGCAGCACCTCCGCCTGGTCTCCGAACGCCGCGCAGCAACTATATGGAATCCGCAGCAAACCCGCAATCCCTTGTCATCCCTTTTACTTGTTAATGTTTATTTTATAATACTTTATTAATATGTTTTGTGTACTATCTACATATTTTTAAACCACGTCTTATTTTACTTTATCTATTGTGTAATTAATTAGGTCATACGAGTATACCTGTGAATCATTTCGTACGTTCGCACACTTCGAATTGTCACGTACTCTACATCAGCAAATTCCTTTGTCTACTTATCGCGCTGTTGCCAAGTTCAATGTACAAATGCATTTGCTTGGTAACATGTTTATTTTGCATTATATTCATTCTTTTTTATTATTATTTTGTCTTACTTTATACATTTTTACTTTTGCATTATATAACTTTTTTAAATATATTCTTTTGTATCGACCTAAAGGTCTCCGAGGGGGCTGATGTGGCTGCATTCCACGTGGCGCATGGCAACATGACGTAATCTCCTTTGTCCGCTCCACGCTTACCAAATATGGTAGCGAGCGACGGTTGCCATGTCAGCATTTCTGTACAGCCAATAAGAATGCACCAGCGTTTCCCCCCGTCGGAGCCCACGCCGAGGCACGCTTCGGTGCATCGGTGTGACAGTGCAGCCTGGGACATCATCGCGTACGCACGCGCATACAGTGCATCCCAGGACCGACATCGCGAACGCTCGCGCACCTGCACTCACCGCGAGACCGCTCTCGCCAACCACGTCTCCTCCTAGCTTTAACTCTAGCACTAGCATAGTTATATCTTATACAGACAATATATACATATTAGATATCTATGTGGGACTTTACTTCAATCACCTCAGCAGCCCCCACAGTTTACTTTGCTGTTCCTTGGACAACAATTAACAAGAATTAATAATATTTAAATAGCTCAGTATTATGTAGTATAATATTATAGGAATTCAGGGCCTACCATTTTTATTATCCAAAAATTCAGAAATTATTTCATTTATACAAAATCTATCTAAAGAAGGTAATAAACTTTTTCCATCCAACTTTTGACTATACCAATTAACAAAAGATCGCATTCATACAAAATGATCCTTACAATGGATCGCGAACAATTAATTTCAGATCCTACCATCAGTTTGTTTCCCCTTCAATCAGAGCTTTAACTGTCGTAATTGGCGCCCAACTGAGGACTAAGGGCTTCTGCACACTATGTAGTAACGTCACATCTTGGATTTTGTCATCGCTTGTCGTGACTTGTACAATGTACGTATACATATATAATTAGAGTTATTAAATAATAATAAAATTAGTTATTGACACACACAAAATATACATAAATATATTTTAAAAGAAAAAAGTACATCAAAAACATTAAATTTATGTACCTAATTAATTATATTTACATTTACAAGTTACTGTTGATCCCTGGCTCCTGTGCTAGGTTACCCTGTGTTACAGGAACCAGTTATAACCGCTCCATGCTTATGTAGGTATAATATTTACAAAATACAAATAAACTAAAATACAGTTCAGCTTTAGTAAGAATACACGAGTAGGTACCAAAATTAAATAAACTAGCGGCCCGTCCCGGCTTCGCACGGGGGGACTTAAGATTTTTTACATAGTTTTACGTTATTTATATTTAAAGATGAACAATTCATCCATAGAGCATTTTTGTATAACTTTAACTATATGCTCAGCGCACGCCACGGAAGGCCTCAGAAACGATACTTTTCCCCCGTTTTTAAAACATTTTTGGTTACTGCTCCACAACTATAGGACCTAGCGTGATATTATATAGCCTATGTTACTTCTGAATAATGCAGCTTTCTAATGGTGAAAAAAATATTGCAATCGGTCCAGTAGTTTTTGAGTTTATTCATTACAAACATACAAAAATACAAATCTTTCCTCTTTATAATATTAGTATAGTAATCTATACTAATATTATAAAGAGGAAAGATTTGTATTTTTGTATGTTTGTAATGAATAAACTCAAAAACTACTGGACCGATTGCAATATTTTTACTGTTGATCCCTGGCTCCTGTGCTAGGTTACCCTGTGTTACAGGAACTTATAACCGCTCCATGCTTATGTAGGTATAATATTTACAAAATACAAATAAACTAAAATACAGTTCAGCTTTAGTAAGAATACACGAGTAGGTACCAAAATTAAATAAACTAGCGGCCCGTCCCGGCTTCGCACGGGGGGACTTAAGATTTTTTACATAGTTTTACGTTATTTATATTTAAAGATGAACAATTCATCCATAGAGCATTTTTGTATAACTTTAACTATATGCTCAGCGCACGCCACGGAAGGCCTCAGAAACGATACTTTTCCCCCGTTTTTAAAACATTTTTGGTTACTGCTCCACAACTATAGGACCTAGCGTGATATTATATAGCCTATGTTACTTCTGAATAATGCAGCTTTCTAATGGTGAAAAAAATATTGCAATCGGTCCAGTAGTTTTTGAGTTTATTCATTACAAACATACAAAAATACAAATCTTTCCTCTTTATAATATTAGTATAGATTAGTATAGATATAGAAGTATAGATGTGTGTGCATGTGGTGTGGTGTGTGTGTGTGTGCGCGCGCCTTGTGTATGTGTGTTTGTGTGTGTGCGTGTTTTTGATATTTAATACAATCATTTGAACAGTTATAAGTACGAGTACGTTCATTAGTTTTCGTAGGTGTTATAGTTTTATGGTACCTTAAAATAAAACATTTAATATATATATTTCGAACACTCAAGACATTGAACTCTCTGTAAAGGGCCGTGGTGGGATATATGTATGGTTTCCGGAGAATGACCTTTATGAGAGCTCTCTGGGCACGCTCGAGTGGCAGCAGCAAAGTCTTTGCCGCGCCACCCCAAACACTGATACAGTATGTAATAAGACATTGTGACAGTGTTTTATACACCTGCTTCGGTAGTTTGGGATTCGCAATGTCTCAAAGTGACTTGAACACGTACATAAGCTTTCTGGTGCGTCCAGCAAGCATAGACACGTGGTCTGTCCACGCCAGTCTATCATCAACCACAACCCCGAGATATTTAATGTGTTTTACCATACAAAGGATTCCGCACCTACAGACACTGCTAGTTATACCAATGGTGTTGCAGGGGTAGGTATGTATAGTAATTCCCGAAGTCATCATCGGTATTGGATACTGCAGTTTTGTTAAAGCATATGTATTTGGTTTTTGAGGTGTTTAATGTAAAAAAGGAGATTTTCGTCTAGCCAATTAGTAGCGCTATATATATGTTGGTAAATAAGGTAGTAGGCTCTTATATATATACTTAAAAATAATTGTTACACGGGTTCACATACTGTTGTGTACTCTTAAAATAAAAAAAAAGTGTAATTTGACTATATCGTTTATAATCGTTATAGGCTCTTGTAGAGTACGTTATGCTGTCGGTCCCAATTTCACTATAATAACCTAGGAAACTATTTATATGTATATACAATCACCTAGACGACCTAGTGGGGTAGATTTAGAATACCATCGTGGTAAAACTTCTCCGTTGGGTAGCCTAAGCCCGTCTAAGCGGTCTCGAGCCCCGAAGGTACTTTTTGTTCGTGATAGAACTTTTTTTTATGTATTACGACACGGTTTTACGTGTTTAGGTTTGTAAATAAACTTAAAGTATTATTAAATCAAGTTTAGTTTAGGTGAGATTTTAGATATTTAAAATGAAAAATCCATTATTATCATTTTAAATAAATAAATAAAGTTATAACTTTGTTTATTTATTTAAAATAGAATATTGCTTCTCAGAAATTTATTATAGATATAGTAAAACAAATAAAGTCAAAGTCAAAAATATTTATTTCATGTAAACCTTTACAGGCATTTATGAAAAGTCAAAAAAAAAAAAGTATATATAAGGTCCTGTGTGTACTTGGCCAGGTCGCCATTCCTCCCACAGACAAATGTTGAGAATATAATACAAAATAAACAAATCGTAAACTATTAAACTATTGTCCTTGCGGGAAGAAAAAAAAAAAAAAAACAACCCAACCGAACACACACTACATAACCAACCAGTTTAAGACTAGGTGGTTAGCTGGTTCCATTGACCTGTCAATCGTTGACTGCCCTGCAAAAGTGCCACCAAGGCGACCAACCCAACAGACCATAGCTACGCCCCAAATATACATACTTTAGTATAGGTAATCAAAATATACCTACAAGTAGATGAAAGGTATCTTTTAGGGCGCAAACGCTGATCACAAGTCGATCGCCTCAGAGACACCCTGGAGAAAAAGGTACCAGCAAGTAAAAAACTCTGATGTTCCACATGTACCGTATCATCGGAGGAGCATGGTCCTGCATGGTTATTGACTTAAACCTATGCTTATAGCATGTGGTATATACTCTCATCCTACTGAAGAGCACGTGTAGAACACCCCAAGGCAGATATACTATCTAACAATATTGAAAGTACAGAATTACAGAACACAACATTTCTTTGATCTCAGCGCCGGCCTATCAGCAGAAGATTTTTCGGGATCTCCGCTTCTTATATGATAACAATCAAACGTGCGTGCCCAGCGGAGATCCAAGGCCCCCACAGCAGCACCCGATCACGGACGTAACGTATGTGTCAGCCATCCTTCTGCTCAACCAGGCTCTTAGGGTGCAGACCAGAACCCGGCACACGCGCCACCACTGCAATGACCTTCAAAGGAGAGGAAATCCGCTGGATACGTATACTACTACATTGCAGGGCCAAATACATAGCTGAATCCAAGGCCTGCGCAAACATCAACTAGTTAAAAAAAAAACATGGAAATGTATTCTATAACTCTGTTAACAAAATAACTTAAAATAAATAAGACAAATTAACATAAATGTTAAGTAATAACTAATTATTACCTTGTAGAAAATAGTAAATATTTAACATTAAAATAATGATAAAAGGTTATAGTAATAACAAGTTATTACCTCATCCAAAAATATATAAAAAAATACCTATTGTAGTATAAATATATATATATATATATACCTATAATAGTAAGTATTATGAATTATTACAATAAGACAGTTACTATTAGTTTAGAGATTCCAGACGCAGAGAGGACTGATTCCAGACATCTCTGTCATTAATATAATCATTAACTTTGTAATACGCCTTGGCTATTAAAGCATCAACATATATTTTTTAAATCGTTCAGCGACAAAAAAAAACTTTTTGTCTAAGTGGGTACGAGCCCTAACATGGCTTGCTGAATCTGTAAAATTATTTCTGCACTCGGGAGAAACTTTCGATATAAAATTAACGAGGGGTGTCTGCTGTTGTTATACTGTTAACTATCAATGTTACTAGTCGTTAGTGGTTATATATAACACTGCGGAAATATTAATCCGGCAAGTTAGTCGGAACTTTTCGTTTAAAAGCTGTAACAAGAACAGCAGATGCTGTTTAATTGTGGGAATCTGTAGATAAACTAAATGCTTTTTTAAATAAATTTTTAGTTAGGTAGTATCTGTCTTTAAATTTTTCTTGTCTCGTCTATAATGCTTATTAAGCTGTTTACGTTATATACTATTTAGTATATACATACATACATATCATCACGGGTGCCTTACGGCGCCCGAGATCGCCTAGACGGCCCCAGGGTTTTAATCCCACCTCGACATAGCCGATGGTATGAGTCTACACCAAACAAGTGGCTAGCTCCTCGCGATGTTTTGAATAGACTCAATAATCCATCTATAAACAGTTTCACAAGTTGGTATAGTGAAACCGGGACCGACAGCTTAACGTGCCCTCCAAGGCACTATAGTGGCGTTGTTAAACAAATGTACATAATTTTTAAATAAAAAACTCATTGGTACACACCGGAATTCGAACCAGGGACCTAAGTGTTTTTAAGTCCAAGGTCTAACCAAATCTGCCACCACGTATATATTCAGTATATAATATAATATGTTATATACTATAATATGTTAAAAAAGGTTAGGGTAGAAAATGCCTACTCTCGCCCATGCATATATGATACTCTTGCATATGCGAAAGATTTTTTAATAAATAAAAATCGTTGCAAAGATGAGTATATATTTCTAATTGATAGGTTTAGGTTGTACAATAACTTTTGTAAATTAATATTAAAAATGAATCATTAATATATACGTGGTGGCCGAGTTGGTTAGACCTTGGACTTAAAAACATTTAGGTCCCTGGTTCGAATCCCGGTGTGTACCAATGCGTTTTTAATTAAAAAATGTATGTACATTTGTTTGACAACACTACTATAGTGCCTCGGAGAGCACGTTAAGTTGTCAGTCCTGGTTTCACTATACCAACTTGTGAAATTGTTTATAGATGGGTTACTGGGTCTATTCAAAAACATCGCGACGAGCTAGCCACTTGTTTGGTGTAGACTCATACCATCGGCTACTACGAGGTGGGATTAAAACTCCGCTGGGTACCCTGGGGCCGTCTAGGCGGTCTCGGGCGCCGTAAGGCACCCGTGAAGATATATATATATATATACATTAATGGGTATTAAGTTTCTTTAATTTTTATTTATTTTAAATATGACCAAAAAAATCTGAACTTGTAGGTTTATATTTTATTTCTAAACCAGCTGTTTTTACGAGACGGCAGTTCAACAATACATAACATATCATGTACGACAACGCTCACAGAAGGTAAAGCAATACTTCTCTGGAATTGGTGGTCATTTTTCACGTTATTCTATTTTGCCGCAGACGCTCTTCAATATATCTGTAACCACAGACCTAAATAAGTAGAAAGGCGTAGCTTATCATCTTAAGGACATTGCAGTCGTGATCGCGAAGTCTGCGTTCTCCATAAAAATGGGCTTTCGCACTTCATGTAATTCTTTACTACGGTTTGTCGAAGAATTAAAATAATATTTTTGTCAGTCATTATATTTCTGTGTTGGGTCATCATGCCAGCCTTTCGCGAGTCCACTGCTGGACATAGGACTCCCCCAAGGATCGCCACAACGAATGGTTCTGCGCTGCCTGTATCCATCTGCTTCCCGCGACCTTTTTCAGGTCGTCGGTCCATCTTGTGGGGGGCCTGCCTCTGCTGCGTCCTCCAGCACGCGGACGCCACTCGAGAACCTTAATGCCCCAACGGCCACTTAAGTTTGGCGATTCTGGAGGTTATGTCGGTTACTTTGGTCCTTTTGCGGATCTCATCGTACAGGAACAATAAATCACATTTGCTTTGTTATTTTAATAGCCTATGTGTCACTACTACTTAACACCAGTCAAATTAACAGTAAATTACGTAGCTTCTAGCCCTAAGTATTTAGCGTTATGCACACAATCTGAACTAGTATATAATACCACTAATTAACGCTAGATTATGAAGTAATTAGTAAAGAATAACGAATTAGGTAGCTCGTAGCATGTAGCGTTACCCAATCAAACATAGACACTGATGGCAGAGTAGTATCAAGTAGAAATCGCGCGCGTTTTGTTTTTTCTAACTTAACCGATATTCTAGATGGGTCACTTCTTGTCGCTAGTAGAAATTACTAATAAATTACGTAGTTTGTAGCCTATATCCTGTAACGTTATGCACACAGATGAGACTCAGATAAGGGGAGTATATCGTCATGACTAGAAGTAGTGCATGCATTATTTTTTCGTACCTTCTCACCATTATTTGTCGTAGTTTAAAAAACAAGTAAACATCTTCTTTTATTGCTTATTAATGCATACGATATAAGGTATTAACAGCCTTAATACCTTCTGTTCGGTATTCACCAGATTCTATGGGTTTCCATTTTTTTAATATCTATTTGCTGCACGGATTTAGTTAAACAAATTCTAAATACTTACCATGTATAGAGGTCTCTACCACCACTATTCCTGGTAAACGTTCAAGTATCTTATTTAGTATTTAAAAATCATGTTTATTTTGTATTTTACTCATAATTATTAGAAAAATAAGAAAAATACGTAGCTAAATGAGGAAATCCTTGGAAGTTTTAAATAGACCTTAATTTTAATAGATTATATATTTTAAAGGTGTCTAAGGATTTGGTGGTACCTAAAACTGGCAAAGTTTGGCTAAAGACTTGACTGTGTTGTCTGATTTATACAGCATAGTACAACCAGAGAGTGTCGTGGACACTCGGTTCTTCTAGCCTCTTTCGATTCCTGTGACCATAATGGACAATGCAGGATCAATCTATTTTATATCAATGCTAGAATCTCGACGCTGATTCAATTTCGTTCTTGTTTTGATATACTATTAAGGAATGAAAACAACATTTATTGCAATAAATCACGTTATAATGTAATATTAACAATGTTTTGTTATGTATATAGTGTATTTATCGATTTTCGAAAAGTTTACATACATACATACATATCATCACGGGTGCCTTACGGCGCCCGAAACCGCCTAGACGGCCTCAGGGTACCCAGCGGAGGGGTTTTTAATCCCACCTCGTGTCGTAGCAGTTGGTATGGCTCTACACCGAACAAGTGGCTAGCCCGTCGCGATGTTTTGAATAGACACAATAACTCAATATATATATATATATATATATATATATATATATATATAGTTTCACAAGTTGGTATAGTGAAACCGGGACCGACATCTTAACGTGCTCTCCGAGGCACTATAGTGGTGTTGTCAAACAAATGTACATACAGTTTTAAATTAAAATCTCATTGGTACACACCGAGATTCTAACCAGGGACCTAAGTGTTTTTAAGTCCAAGATCTAACCAACTCGGCTACCACGTAAAAGTAATTGCTTATAAATTCTTCTTTTTTTTCCAACATTAGTAAGAATTTCTTTTTTACCTTAAAATTAAACATTTTCTTTAGTTTATTAACAAATAAAGATTCAAAAACTATTAAAATAAACTTCATCGTGAAATTTCAGCAAGAGACTGACATTTAGATTACTATATTTTATAGTTAAAAAACAAATCAACAAATCCAGTATAATAAAAAAATCACCCAGCCATTCGTGAAATATGTATCCAACGAAATATAAGGATATCAATTTTAAAACCAATTGAATAAACGGGTTACCGCACGGTCCATGACACAAAAGGAACGTAGTTTCACAGGCCGCCAAACCGGAACAATTGAATTATACCCGGCTATTAAATTGAGCTACATCTCGCCGCCCTGCATCGGTTAGGGCGGGCGGGAACTCACTGCAACTGGTTATACTGCCTCGTTACTCCACTGTCCACTAAATTTAGCGTCAATTGTTGTTTATCTTTACCTATAAATATCTGGGTAGCAGAGTTATGACTGTACAAAAAAAATACGCTTAGTAGTAGTTCGTTTTATTATTTACTAGCGGCCCGTCCCGGCTTCGCACAGGTTTGTATAACTTTAACTATATGCTCAGCGCACGCCACGGAAGGCCTCAGAAACGATACTTTTCCCCCGTTTTTAAAACATTTTTGGTTACTGCTCCACACCTATAGGACCTAGCGTGATATTATATAGCCTATGTTACTTCTGAATAATGCAGCTTTCTAATGGTGAAAAAATTATTGCAATCGGTCCAGTAGTTTTTGAGTTTATTCATTACAAACATACAAAAATACAAAAATACAAATCTTTCCTCTTTATTATATTAGTATAGATTTCGGTTGATCTAATTAAACTATTCAGAAGCAATAGCCCGGTTAGTGTGAAATATCAAACTATTACCTTCCTTTAGTTCAGTTATATTATTTTATTAGAGTACGAAATGTATCTACCTGATGGTAGCAGACCTATGAATTCCATGAATGGAGTCGATCAATACATTGTTGTTTAACAAATTGATCGCTTCCACAATGCCGGCTTAATGACGCGGTTACGAAATGAGCGGCGATTAAGGCGAATTTTAAAGAAAACGAAAGGGTTCGTAACTTTCCTTTATTACATTTTAATTAAAAAGTAACGTAAATAGAGACGGAACTATTACTGCTACTACGCTCAAAAATAAGGGTAGCAAAATTATTATTATTATTATTTGTTTTCATTAAACTAATGTTAACTGTTCTACATTCGTATCCCATATAACCAATATATATTAATGTTAATATATATTAAATAAAAACCATAAATTTATGTCGTCTTTAAATACCATGTATTATATTTTATTTTTATTTTTTTACTTTATCAATATTTCTACCCAGGTAAAAAGTTATACGTGGTGGCCGAGTTGGTTAAACCTTGGACTTAAAAACACTTAGGTCCCTAGTTCGAATCCCGGTGTGTACCAAGCGGAGGGGTTTTGAATCCCACCTCGTCGTAACCGATGGTATGAGTCTACACCGAACCAGTGGCTAGCTCGTCGCGATATTTTGAATAGACTCAATAACCCATCTATAAACAGTTTCACAAGTTGGTATAGTGAATCCGGGACCGACATCTTAACGTGCTCTCCGAGGCACTATAGTAGTGTTGTCAAACAAATGTACATACATTTTTAAATTAAAAACTCATTGGTACACACCGGGATTCGAACCAGGGACCTAAGTGTTTTTAAGTCCAAGGTCTAACCAACTCGGCCAACACGTATATAATAAAATAACATATGCTAAAATTTATATGAGACATGCACTAGACAAAAACAGCCTGTAACTCTGGTTCCCAGGGGCCTAACCAAAGAACACGATCGCCAATCGAATCGCCGCATCGATCGATAAAAATGTATAGGAATTTTACTCTATGGGTAGAGGCTGATCGATGAGAAACGTCAAATCCCATACATTTGGCTTTCGATGGGTGTTTCGATTCGATTATCGATTGGCTCTTTGATAAGGCCCCTGGATCCTAAATAATTAAACAGTTATTAAACAATCGATATTTATTCTATGATCCACAATAATTAAACAATTACTAACATATAAACATCACTAAGACTTATAGTATTTAATTATTTGTAGTACCTACATCATTAAGTTTTCCGTAATTAAAAATATATATCGTTTTATTTTTATTACGAATTCTACCTCTACTTGTATTAAATTTTGATCTAAAATGTGTATAGCATAACTTTTAGCAACACGAATTTGGTACGAGTATAGACATGATACTTTGAAAAATGGACAGTGATTTGGACGATTTTTATAACTTGTGAGTAGGTATACATGTAGGGTTTATTTAGGAATTTCTTTTTTTTCATATATTTTTAATAGGTATTTATTTTAAGTCTTATTTTTATTTTTTTAATAATATTTAAAACTTGTAAATAGTTTATTTTAAAATTATATCAGCTGGTCTTATACGTTCGTTAAGACATTCCAAAAATATATATTTACATTTTTTTACAGTTTTTACACAGTAAATTTACTGATAGTGTTCCCTTTGTTTCATCAGCGGCGCTTTGTGCATTACGGAGCGCCGCGGGTGTAAACCAAATGATTGCTTCACCCATCGAGGTCAATTTTATATAAAGTCGTAACGGGTAATAAAATATACTAAATGGTAATAATACATATATAAACCCATATTGTACATGGTAGCCGAGTTGTTTAGACCTTCGACTTCAAATCGTTACAGTTCTTAGGTTAAAAACTATAACTATTTGTAGCAATGAGTTTTTAATTTTAAAAAAAACAAATATTTTTGACATTATTTGTTCTTTAGTTTGACAGGCCGATGGGCTTGTATCCAGTGCTATGTTAAAATAAATAAAAAATAGTTTGACAACACCATTATAGTGCCTCGGAGAGCACTTTAAGCTATCCAAATTTCACTATACCAACTTGTGAAACTGTTTTTACATAGGTTATTGAGTCTATCCGAATACCGTGATGAGATAGATATTTGTTCGGGGTAAACCCATACCATCAGCTACGACGAGGTGGAAATAAAGCCCCAAGGCTGGGTACCCTGATGCTGTTTTGGTAGACTCAGGCGCCGTCACTTGTTATTTAGCTTTTTTTTAAATTAAGGATTTTTGAAAAAGACCCATAAAACTAGCTGCGTTGCCGCGTTGTGCTGTGAATATTTTTTGTTCTAAAATATATCCTGGCTTCAGACTCAGTCACTTCTCGTGTTTAATCTAAAGGTATAAAAAACATACTTAATTTATGGTCAAAGAGACATTTTAGAATACCGGTTCTAATGCTTTGTGGAATCGACATTTTGTTATTAATGGATTTATTCGCTACATTCGTAATCACGAACTTCACGTTCTCCATTCAAAATGAGCTTTCGCACTTCCACTAATTAATCTTTCTGTGTTGGGTACTATATTTATTTTTTTCGAAATCTAAAAGAAACTTTTTTAAATTATATATATATATCATCACGGGTGCCTTACGGCGCCCGAGACCGCCTAGACGGCCCCAGGGTACCCAGCGGAGGGGTTTTAATCCCACCTCGTTGTAGCCGATGGTATGAGTCTACACCAAACAAGTGGCTAGCTCGTCGCGATGTTTTGGATAGACTCAATAACCCATCTATAAATAGTTTCACAAGTTGGTATAGTGAAACCGGGACCGACAGCTTAACGTGCTCTCCGAGGCACTATAGTGGTGTTGTCAAACAAATGTACATAAATTTTTTAATTAAAAACTCATTGGTACACACCGGGATTCGAACCAGGGACCTAAGCGTTTTTAAGTCCAAGGTCTAACCAAATAGGCCACCACGAGAGATGTTTCAGAAAGATGTTTGCTTACAATTACGAACACGATAAAAATAATTGAACTTCGACTAACATCCAAGTTGGAAGTACATTTGTATGGGCGTCAAGTCGACTCCAGGCCCCTTAAGAAACAAAAACAAACCCCGTTTGGAGTAAAATCATACAATCCGGAGAGGCAAGGTAAACGTTTAAACCGTACGAAACGATGACGGCTTTTGATTAGAAAAATATATCGGTTCGCGTCTCTAGTTATACAACCTCACTGACCTCACCTCATGAATACTGTGCGGCTCTATTGAAAACCTATGAAACAATTTACATGAAAATTTATTGATACTACTAATACCTATGTGAAGTGTAAAGCACTTTCGAGTTTGCTGTATATATTACTTTTTGGGTTTATTATAGTTGAAGCTGTTTGTAACTGTACTAAAGAGGGTGTAGTTTTTGTTATTAGAAGTTTCTTTAAGCACGACTTTACGTTATATATATTTATTATCGTTATTTTATTTGACAACCTCCGTAGACTAGTGGTTGCGTCTTTGGCGTTGTATCCGAAGGTCGTGGATTCGATTCCCACCCATGGCAAAAAATATTAGTACGCTTTTTCTGTACATGGTTTGTGTGTTAATAAAAAATATAATATGTATTATACCGTTGCTTCTGGTACACATAGTACAAGGTAATATACAGGGTGAATTTGAAAGGATGTACTTTGGGCTAATATGAGATTCTGCTGATTAAATCGAACAACTTTTCCCATGGAACCATGTGTCGCAAATGAAAAAAATTTTGGCTTCCCCATACAAATTGGTCATTTTAACATTACTAGTTTGTATGGAGAAGGCATTTTTTTTTTCATTTGCGGCACATGGTTCAATAGGAAAAATTGTTCGATATGATCAGCAAAACCTCATATTAGCCCAAAGTACATCCTTTCAAAGTCACCATGTATATAGCGTATAGTAGGGCTAAGTTTGTGATCAGAGCAATATGTGTAAATTGGCCTACACTATTATTATTATATATTAATTAGCAAAATAATTATTAAAAAGAATTCAAAAAATCAGAAAAAAAAAAAAAAATATCTTCCGGGAAAGTATATTTCAGTTCAATCAGACTTGGATTTATTTCAGGCAAAAGCAACGTTAAACCTGCTTAGACATACAAAGCCTCTTCCATTCAATCTCTCAGAAGACATGTCCGGAAGGCACCCACCCGGTGTCCGACTCAATTATCAGATAAGCAAGTCACCCCTTCCTCATTCGTCGTGAACGTGCGACCAATCTTATTACGGACTTACCCTATGTTCGGTATTTTATAGGTTATTATTTATTGGAGCTCGGTATGAGACATGTATGATGGTAGGAAGTAAACATAATATACGAAGTCCATGAAAAGCACCCACTATGTCGGCTAAATTATACGCGACAAAGACGAATTTGTATTACTAGTATACTTAAGTAGCCGCGCTGCTTTATAGTCGAATCAAAGACGAATTTGTATTACCAGTATACTTAAGTAGCCGCGCTGCTTTATCGTCGAATCAAAGACGAATTTGTATTACCAGTATACTTAAGTAGCCGCGCTGCTTTATCGTCGAATCAAAGACGATTTTGTATTACCAGTATACTTAAGTAGTCGCGCTGCTTTATCGTCGAATCAAAGACGATTTTGTATTACCAGTATACTTAAGTAGTCGCGCTGCTTTATCGTCGAATCAAAGACGATTTTGTATTACCAGTATACTTAAGTAGTCGCGCTGCTTTATCGTCGAATCAAAGACGATTTTGTATTACCAGTATACTTAAGTAGTCGCGCTGCTTTATCGTCGAATCAAAGACGATTTTGTATTACCAGTATACTTAAGCGGCTGCGCTGCTTTATCGTCGAATCAAAGACGAATTTGTATTACCAGTATACATAGGTAGCCGCGCTGCTTTATCGTCGAATCAACTGTCTGTTTTCTTAATTCGCAACCTGAACGGAGACAAGAATTCGGTGCGGTAGTCTCCTGAAAATATGACTAGGTCACTTGATGGTGTTTGCATCTATATGGGGAATGGTAGCGAAGATATAGGTGGGAGTCATATCTCCCAATTCTAGAATTCTAATTTTAAAATTTAAACTTAAAGTGTAAATTATTAAATAAGCAAGTCTCCCCTTCCTCATTCGTTGTGGACGTGGAGCCATTCTTATTATGCACCTACCTGTAGCTCGGTATTTTAAAGTTGCTTTAGAAATTCTAGAATTCTAATTTTAAACTCAAAGTGTCAATTATCAGATAAGTAAGTCTCCCCTTCCTCATCAGTTAAGGGGCCAATCTTATTACAAACCTCGGGTAGGTTTGAATGCTTGGTATTTTATATTAGGTTTAGAAATTCTAGAATTCTAAAGGAGACAATTTTTGGGCCCCAAAATTTTTGAAGTACATTGTTAAAATGTACCTCAAAAATATATCCCGATTTATTAATAGAAACTACAAAGAATCATAGCAAAGTCTAACCGGAATTGTAAATTTATTTGAAATAACATGCAAATTAACATGATAAAAATAATAAATATTTTAATTCAGGCACTATAATTCCAATAAAGCGATACAGAGTACTGGCGATTTTGTCTTATAATTACACGTGATACCATATTTCTCAATATTCCAATATTATTGTTAGAGAAAACAAATACATATACACTGCTCAAGAAACATAGTTTGGAATTTAAAATAACATATAATTCAACCATATGTTTAAAGTTTTTGTGGGCCCAGCCGTCATACAAAAAAAAAAATCTAATTTAAACTGGAAGTATCAACTATCAGATAAGCAAGTCTCCCCTTTATTATTGGTCGTGAACGTGAAACCAATCTTATTACGGACCTAGGTGATAGACTCATTTGTATTGCTGGCTTATAGATGTCGCGTTGGTGAATTCTAAATTTGAATTTAAAATTGGAAAGTTAACAACAATTATCAGATAAGCAAGTCGTACCTCGGCGCAGAAGCAATCTGCACCTTAATCTTGATAGACTCATTCGTATTACTGGATCGTAGAAGATGAGATTTTGGAGTTGATTTTAATTTCTAGAAATACTGAAAATGATTAGACTTGAAGTTGCAACTAGTAGAGGCATTAAAATGCCTTTTTTGTACAAACAAGGAGTTTTTTTTTAAATATTTATTTAACTACTTACTAACACAAAAAAATACCGCACGTGAAAAAAAAACGATAATGAAAAATAAAAGTAAGTAAAAGAGGATTTACGACCAATTGAGTTTTGTCCAAGATTTTTATTTTTTCCTTCCGGCCGGACGAACCCCTACTTATTATGTTACGAACTCGTTTTATGGCTCAAATTGTGACGACAATATTACACGAACCTTTTGCCTAACATGTTGTGTAATTTATTACTTTTTTACTTATATTTTTATTAATAAAAGTAAATATTTTTCCTTTTAGAAAACATTTTTTTGTGTTACTAAAAGTTACACAAAAAATACCCTTTCGAGTCTTCAGAAATCGTTTATATATTACATATACATACATATCATCACAGGTGCCGTACGGCGCTCGAGACCGCCTAGACGGCCCCAGGGTACCCAGCGGAGGGGATTTAATCGTAGCCGATGGTATGAGTCTACACCGAACAAGTGACTAGCTCGTCGCGATGTTTTGAATAGACTCAATAACCCATCTAACAATATGATTAATAAATTATATATAATAAAAAAATAAAAACAATTACAACTTTTAAACTAATCATTAATCATGGTTATTGCATGTATATAATATAAAATAAGTATATAATAACATAAAACCCAAAAAATATCTAAAGAAACTTTTATAATAGCCAGTTTGAACATATATGTAGAAGTTTTAACAAACTACATATACAGGGTGATTATGCGGATCGCCGCCAGCCGACTATAGAGGGTGCACCGACAGAAGTCTGCTCTGTTGGTCTACACTCCCTTTGTCACCTCATCAAAGTGCAAATTGCCAGTTTAGTGACTTTACCCCTGGACCGTTGTCGCCCGCTTTCACACAACGAAGTTAGAGTGTTGTGAACCTGAAAAATGTAGCTTTTAAAGTTTTATTATATACGGTTTTGTTTCGTATAATTATTTGTGGTTTTTTTTCACAGTGGCAATATTTTTTAAGGCATTCAGTTAGACTTACAGAATTCGTTTTTAAAATAAAATGGAAAACCTCTCCATTCCATTGATGGAATCGCTATCAGTCAAATAGATTTATATTTTGACAGTAGACAGCGAAAGTCACGCCTAGAGGGCCGACTGAAAACTGTCAATATCCATATTAATTTGACTGATGGAGATTCCATCGATGAAATAGTTGAAATTTCTCTAAAGCTCCCAGGTATATATTTTGTTCAAAAAAGTTATTTATTCTATGAACGTTTATATACTTTTTAGATGTATAAGATTTATTACTAGTCCCGGCGTTTTTGTAAAATTCAAATTATTTAGAAAGATATAAAACTGTTATTTCTCCAAGAATATCAAGCGAGATTTTTTTTGTTTCTTACTCGCACGCATTGTCGCAGGTATCTTTAATTTCACTTGTTTCATTTGCCTCTTAAAAGAGAAAAAAAAAAATTACTACTTATGAAAGTATCGGATTTATTTCTATAATAAATAAAATTGTCACGCCCTTTTCCCACGGGGTTAGGCAGAAACAAGGGAGCGCCACCTACAACGATCCTGGCATAACTCTCTTGCTTCCTTCACATCTACCACTCTCTTCATACAAGCTCTACGGTTGTTGGCACTACGGATCCCAGCTTTTTTGAGAATGTCCCCGATTTGGTCAAGGAACATTCTTCTGGGTCGACCCCGCCTTATTCTTTCATTCACCTCTGATTCATAAATCTCTTTCGTCAGTCTCTTTTCATTCATCCTCTCAATGTGCCCAAACCACCGTAACATTCCTTTCGCAATCCTTGTCACTACATCTTCTTTCAAATCACACATTTCACGCACAGCTGTATTCTTCACTCTATCCGCAATTGTTACTCCACAAGCACTCCTTAATGACCGCATTTCTACGGCATTAATCCTACTTTCATGCTTCTTCTGCCATACCCAGCATTCACTTCCATACATTAATGTAGGAACAAGCACCGATTAGGATTCATTTCCAAATATTTAATATGACAATATAAGCGTTTTTGGTGGATTGTGTGAAACATTATTTTCCGGGCCAGCGGAGACAAATAATCTGGTGAATTCTACGGTTCCACATCAACATAATGTAACCGCTATTTAGTCTTAAGTTATGTTTAGAAATACCTCAAAAGCTATAAGTTCCTTTTTCAAAATTGTATTTTACTTATGTATATAATCTAATTGCATTTATATATTGAGTTTGATGACATCCTCCGTAGACTAGTGGTTGCGCCTTTGGCGTTGTATCCGGAGGTCGTTCGATTCCCACTCATGGCAAAAAAAAAAGTGCGTTTTTTTTGTACGGTTTGTCTTGGTATGTATTATATCGTTGCTACTGGTACACATAGTACACGCCTAGAGTTTGGTTTGTGACCAAAGCAATATGTGTAAATTGTCCTACATAAAAAGAAAAAAGTTTTCTTTTTGAGTTATATCTATCTATATATCTCTGTTCAAAAATAATTTTATAAAGTCTATTATTCTTCAGTTATTATTATAATAACTAATGTTCTGTTTATTATGTTGATTTAAATTAGAATTCAGTGTACTGGAAAATGAAAACACGAATCTGTGATTACAAATCCCGGAAAAACACAATTCTTTCGTTTCATTTTTAAGCATTCATTGTCTCGGTGTGAAAAATGTTAATAGATTGCCTGTTTATATTTTAAAATTGTAAATTTATGCATTTTTATAAATTCCTTATTAGGATAATCTTATGTTAAATTTTTTAAGATAAAAATGCAATGAAAAAAATCCTGGTGGGCGGGACCCGAACCCACGTACCTCGCTTTCGCGGCAAGGCAATCAACCACTGAACTTACCAGGTTCCAGTCACCCCTCATGAATTTTGTCATTGCTTGTTATCTACTTATACATAGACGACCTCAGTTAGCTTTCTTCTAATATATTTATTATATCAGATAGGTTTAAGTTATTTTATTGTTATTAGTTTTATCTTAGTTTATTAAAAAATCATAAATTACCGTATTGTTATAATTTAGGTATTTATATTCAGTTCAAAGTTCTTACTATAACTATATTATATCTGGCTTTTATTGACTTTGTATTGAAATGTTTAAATATAAAATGCAATGAAAAATTTCCTAGCAGGTGGGACTGGAACCCACGACCCTTGCTTTCGGGGCAAGGCCCCATTCGCGCTAAGGCAAACATGTTTAAGGTGATACAGTGTCGAGGTAGCCGAGGAGGTAAAATCATTCTGAATTCTGAAGGCGTCATTACATTTAATTTTATACTAAATTCTTTATTGCACTAAAAGGTTTGTACAAAGGCCAGCTTAATGTCTTAGGCATTATCTACCAGCTAACCTTTAGGAGAGTGAAAATTGTAATACAGGGTGCACAGATTAGTGTAAAGAGAAATCATTATACATAAATTGCATAGATACAACTATATAAAATACATAAATAATATAGGAAAAATAAATACATAAATATATGTTTAAACCTAACCTAAATTATGAGAAATGAGTAATTTCTTGAAAATGACGATAGGCGCGGTACTTTGACCGCGAAGAACAATTTAAGAAATTAAATCCACATTTTATTCGAGCAGGCGCTGGAATAAAATATTATTTTTGTTGATTTTTGTATATATTGGATATATAGGTATGCTTACCATCAGTTAGATACAAGGTCACATGCTGTCTCCAATAAATAAACGAATTATTAAAAAATAAAATCGTTAGAGTATTTTCCAATGTATATATTTATTAATGTATATTTTACCTACTTACTGCTTAATTTGTCCCAAAGGTTTGACTGGTAGAGAATGCCTAGCGGCATTAAGTCCGTCTTTGTACTAAATTTGTGCAATAAAGTTTTTAAATAAATAAATATATTACTAGTAGTGCCCTGAGGTTTCTCGCCGTTTAATTTATAAGAAAACGCATTTATCTATTTTGTTTTTGCATACAGTTCTTTTGCTTTAAACGTCGTAGCGTGTTATTAAATAATCTTTCTATTGGTTATTAATTTCAAATTAATCAAATCCGACTGGTAGTTTCAGACATTAATTAAAAAGAAACAAACAAAAATCTTTATTATATTAGTTTAAATTGCTAATAAGATAATCCATAATACTCCTTCATTAATAACGTACCTACCTACAAGCAACGCCACTACAAAATCATCAATTTACAAATTCAATTTACGTTGCGTCCACAGTTCATTTTGATTTCATATCGAATTGAAATTACCAAACGCAATCTAGGTACTGCAAATAATATTAATGCAATTGGAATAAACAGAATGCTCTGCGGTGACAGGTGTGCTGAGTGTGCTCGGCGATGCTCACAAGTGCTCAGAATTAATTGCATTTTCTCGAGCAAGCGGTTTTGATATGACGTCTATTAGATTTTTACTGGATGGACGTGTGAGATGACGGAGTGGTTTTTAAATTGGAAAAAACAGTATGTTATTTCTCCAAGAATATCAAGCGAGATTTTTTTTGTTTCTTACTCGCACGCATTGTCGCAGGTATCTTTAATTTCACTTGTTTCATTTGCCTCTTAAAAGAGAAAAAAAAAAATTACTACTTATGAAAGTATCGGATTTATTTCTATAATAAATAAAATTGTCACGCCCTTTTCCCACGGGGTTAGGCAGAAACAAGGGAGCGCCACCTACAACGATCCTGGCATAACTCTCTTGCTTCCTTCACATCTACCACTCTCTTCATACAAGCTCTACGGTTGTTGGCACTACGGATCCCAGCTTTTTTGAGAATGTCCCCGATTTGGTCAAGGAACATTCTTCTGGGTCGACCCCGCCTTATTCTTTCATTCACCTCTGATTCATAAATCTCTTTCGTCAGTCTCTTTTCATTCATCCTCTCAATGTGCCCAAACCACCGTAACATTCCTTTCGCAATCCTTGTCACTACATCTTCTTTCAAATCACACATTTCACGCACAGCTGTATTCTTCACTCTATCCGCAATTGTTACTCCACAAGCACTCCTTAATGACCGCATTTCTACGGCATTAATCCTACTTTCATGCTTCTTCTGCCATACCCAGCATTCACTTCCATACATTAATGTAGGAACAAGCACCGATTAGGATTCATTTCCAAATATTTAATATGACAATATAAGCGTTTTTGGTGGATTGTGTGAAACATTATTTTCCGGGCCAGCGGAGACAAATAATCTGGTGAATTCTACGGTTCCACATCAACATAATGTAACCGCTATTTAGTCTTAAGTTATGTTTAGAAATACCTCAAAAGCTATAAGTTCCTTTTTCAAAATTGTATTTTACTTATGTATATAATCTAATTGCATTTATATATTGAGTTTGATGACATCCTCCGTAGACTAGTGGTTGCGCCTTTGGCGTTGTATCCGGAGGTCGTTCGATTCCCACTCATGGCAAAAAAAAAAGTGCGTTTTTTTTGTACGGTTTGTCTTGGTATGTATTATATCGTTGCTACTGGTACACATAGTACACGCCTAGAGTTTGGTTTGTGACCAAAGCAATATGTGTAAATTGTCCTACATAAAAAGAAAAAAGTTTTCTTTTTGAGTTATATCTATCTATATATCTCTGTTCAAAAATAATTTTATAAAGTCTATTATTCTTCAGTTATTATTATAATAACTAATGTTCTGTTTATTATGTTGATTTAAATTAGAATTCAGTGTACTGGAAAATGAAAACACGAATCTGTGATTACAAATCCCGGAAAAACACAATTCTTTCGTTTCATTTTTAAGCATTCATTGTCTCGGTGTGAAAAATGTTAATAGATTGCCTGTTTATATTTTAAAATTGTAAATTTATGCATTTTTATAAATTCCTTATTAGGATAATCTTATGTTAAATTTTTTAAGATAAAAATGCAATGAAAAAAATCCTGGTGGGCGGGACCCGAACCCACGTACCTCGCTTTCGCGGCAAGGCAATCAACCACTGAACTTACCAGGTTCCAGTCACCCCTCATGAATTTTGTCATTGCTTGTTATCTACTTATACATAGACGACCTCAGTTAGCTTTCTTCTAATATATTTATTATATCAGATAGGTTTAAGTTATTTTATTGTTATTAGTTTTATCTTAGTTTATTAAAAAATCATAAATTACCGTATTGTTATAATTTAGGTATTTATATTCAGTTCAAAGTTCTTACTATAACTATATTATATCTGGCTTTTATTGACTTTGTATTGAAATGTTTAAATATAAAATGCAATGAAAAATTTCCTAGCAGGTGGGACTGGAACCCACGACCCTTGCTTTCGGGGCAAGGCCCCATTCGCGCTAAGGCAAACATGTTTAAGGTGATACAGTGTCGAGGTAGCCGAGGAGGTAAAATCATTCTGAATTCTGAAGGCGTCATTACATTTAATTTTATACTAAATTCTTTATTGCACTAAAAGGTTTGTACAAAGGCCAGCTTAATGTCTTAGGCATTATCTACCAGCTAACCTTTAGGAGAGTGAAAATTGTAATACAGGGTGCACAGATTAGTGTAAAGAGAAATCATTATACATAAATTGCATAGATACAACTATATAAAATACATAAATAATATAGGAAAAATAAATACATAAATATATGTTTAAACCTAACCTAAATTATGAGAAATGAGTAATTTCTTGAAAATGACGATAGGCGCGGTACTTTGACCGCGAAGAACAATTTAAGAAATTAAATCCACATTTTATTCGAGCAGGCGCTGGAATAAAATATTATTTTTGTTGATTTTTGTATATATTGGATATATAGGTATGCTTACCATCAGTTAGATACAAGGTCACATGCTGTCTCCAATAAATAAACGAATTATTAAAAAATAAAATCGTTAGAGTATTTTCCAATGTATATATTTATTAATGTATATTTTACCTACTTACTGCTTAATTTGTCCCAAAGGTTTGACTGGTAGAGAATGCCTAGCGGCATTAAGTCCGTCTTTGTACTAAATTTGTGCAATAAAGTTTTTAAATAAATAAATATATTACTAGTAGTGCCCTGAGGTTTCTCGCCGTTTAATTTATAAGAAAACGCATTTATCTATTTTGTTTTTGCATACAGTTCTTTTGCTTTAAACGTCGTAGCGTGTTATTAAATAATCTTTCTATTGGTTATTAATTTCAAATTAATCAAATCCGACTGGTAGTTTCAGACATTAATTAAAAAGAAACAAACAAAAATCTTTATTATATTAGTTTAAATTGCTAATAAGATAATCCATAATACTCCTTCATTAATAACGTACCTACCTACAAGCAACGCCACTACAAAATCATCAATTTACAAATTCAATTTACGTTGCGTCCACAGTTCATTTTGATTTCATATCGAATTGAAATTACCAAACGCAATCTAGGTACTGCAAATAATATTAATGCAATTGGAATAAACAGAATGCTCTGCGGTGACAGGTGTGCTGAGTGTGCTCGGCGATGCTCACAAGTGCTCAGAATTAATTGCATTTTCTCGAGCAAGCGGTTTTGATATGACGTCTATTAGATTTTTACTGGATGGACGTGTGAGATGACGGAGTGGTTTTTAAATTGGAAAAAACAGTATGCTCTGCGGTGACAGTACGCTGATAGTGTTTGTCGGTGCTCATAAGTTCTCTAAATTAATTAAACTTTCTCGAACAGCAGTTTTAATATCACTTCTATTAGATTTCGACTGGATCAACATGTAAACTTACGAAGTGATTTTTAAATTGAAAATAGTATGTTTTTAATTTTTTATTGGCACACGGTATGTGACTTTGTATATACCTGATGCTAAGCAGCCTACAAAATCGATAAAAGGGATCGATCAATAAATAGTTGTTTAACAATAATGATCGCTCCTATTATCCGCCTAAACTATGCGGTTACGGACAAAGACGTATTTGCATTACGAGTTTATCGCCCGTTTCGTAACTGCACCATGAAAGGAAACTATCACCTCCACCAGAAATTGAGGCAGTAGTCTCCAGAAAACCGGTGAACCCATAGAATAAAACCAAAACGTGACTAGGTCACTTGTGATAACGAGACCGGTCGGTCGGCCAACGAGTTTTAATTTTAAGTTATTGGCCGTGTTAGTACGATAATAGTGTTCGATGGTGCTCACAAGTGCTTTCAATTAATTTCAGTTTCTTGAGCAAGCGGTTTTAATGTAACTCCTATTAGTTTTCGTTTGGCTAAACGTATGGACCGACGCAATTTTGGAACAGACCGGATGCTCTGCGGTTATAGAACGCCGGTGCTCACAAATGCTCTAATTTAATTAAAGTTTCTTGTAATCTATTGATAGATTATGACTAGGTGGGAAAAGTATGACTATTGTTGCATTTTCAATTAGTATTATCAGGATTGTTCAGCGGTGCCATGGAAGGCTGACTGTTTGTTTGTGACACAAATACCGTTCCACTTTAAGTAGTTTAACAACTTTTTGCTTCACTAATTAATAAATATAATTAATATCTTCTGGTGGAAACCTACAAATGAAAAATAATCTCTCCTATACAGTCTGGCCAGTAAAAAGAAATAAATAAATAACGTTTATTGCCATAAAAAGAACAAAAAAGAAGAAGTCCAAAATTTAAATGTGGAAAAGTTTCAGTAATTACGGTTTTAGAACCAGAATTACATTAACAAAAAGTAAGAACAAAAATATTATGAGCAAATATTTTTTTTGATCAAAAAATGACTTAGTAAGACATTACATTCGAAAATTAAACCAAACAAAAGAAAGCCCTATGTTTATCTATTTTTCATAAGTAAATTTAAATAAGTGCGAGCGAGACAGTTATATATTTGTGATTCCTACTTTACAAGTAGGCCCTTACAAGTAGGTTCTTAAGGCCCTTAATATTCCATGGTGTCCGGGTATACCTACTATATTTATCTTTTTTTCTTGCATTCTTTCGCTTACCCTTTTTACAAACACTGTGCACGCTGCTCGCCGCTGCTCACGAGTGCTGAAAATTAATTGCATTTCATCGAGCAAGCATTTCTGAAGCGACTGCCATTAGATGTATTTTCAGCTGTAATCTTATTATTTTGAATTCAATTTTGGAATTAGGTAGCTGTTAGATTTGTACTATACATTCAGAGAGGGATTTAGTTAGCATTCTAGGCACTACATGAGCGTCTGCGGAATAAAGAAAATATTTTGTGTAGTGCCTCCGCTGTATTAACTTAGGTCTAATATATGCTTTTATTTTTCATTTATAATGTTATAAATACGATATATAAATAAAAAATGGAAGTCTTAATTAAAAATAATTAGGTGTTTTAGTATAAATAAATATCATCACCCAGACGGCCTCGGGGTACCCAGCGGAGGGTTTTTTTAATCCCACCTCGTCATAGCCTATAGTATGAGTCTACCTACATCGAACCAGTGGCTAGCTCGTCGCGATGTTTGTATAGCCTCAATAAACCCTTAATTTTATCACATAACAGTTTCACAAGTTGGTATAATGAAACTGGGACCGACAGCTTAATGTAGTTGTTAAACATTTTTTTTTTTATTAAAAAAATATTGGTTTGAGCCGGGGACCAAAAAACTGTTGTATTTTTTAATCTTGTCATTAAATTTTAATTTTGTATAAAAAAAATGTTTTATTAGTAAAAATAATAAAATATTTTTTTATACAAAATTAAAATTGAATGACGAGGTGGAAACAAATTACCTTCGTCGATACCCTAAAGCCGACTAGGTACTCAATAGATACTCTAAGTCTAACAAATCATTATGTATTCCTTCCTTTCTCATTAGAAACATTAGGTCCTTGGTGTTTAGAATCAAAACTTTTCATTGAGAATCTAGGAAAAAAAAATGGTAAAGGTCCGGAAATAGTCGGTCTAATAATTATTTAAAAAAAAAAAATCTATAGCAGTGCAACGTACTTTTAATCTTGATTTTTTTGTTGGTAGTATAATTATTTTGTACTATTTTTTATTAAACAATGTTAAATAGTATTTCATTTAGTTATTTCAAAACCCTATCAATCTTTTACCTATGTCATAAAACACAAATATAATAAAATGTACCAAACTAAACAGAAAAAGCTGACCATGTATAGTATGGTCATAAATCAAAATGATCTGTTTGTACACAAAATATCCTATGTAAACGTCTGTAATAGCTTCTCGGACTAAATTTGTTTTTCTTGGCGCATTTCCTTTATGGCAAAATATATTTTTTGACTTACGCTTTACTACTTCAAAATATAGAGAGATAGCCAAGTTGTTTAGACCTATGGTTTAAAAAATTAAATTTTTAGGTCTCCGGTTCAACCTCGATAAAAAAATGAAATAAAAACTTTTAAGTACAAACCAAAAAGTTTTTTATTTTAAAAAGTTTATGTATATTTGTTTGATAACACCACTATAGCGCCTCGAAGTACCCTAATTACATAACCGTAATCACTTGACGAGTCAAAAAAAAAAACCATCGACTATTCCTACACAAGATAATAAATAATATATAGAGAGCTCCAAAATAGGTGTAGCGACATTTACCGGTGATCTTACAGGAATGGGAAAGACACGGTCTTTGAATGTCGACAAAGAAAAAATCACAAAACTGCATCATAACACACTACCCTGGACTCTCGCCAAAAACCCAAAGATTTAATTAAATATCAAAGTCAAAATCAAATTCAATTGTTTCATGTAAATCTTTACAGATATTTATGAATAGTCAAAAAAAAAAGTTTAACAACGAGGTCTTAGGTGCGTTTGGTTAGTCAGCTATTCATTAACAAAAGAACGACAAATATTTATTATACCACGATATCAGATTTAGAACTTAAACGCGATGGAATGGAAATCTTAATATGAAAAATACTAATATGAATAATATACGTGGTGGCCGAGTTGGTTAGACCTTGGACTTAAAAACACTAAGTTCCCTGGTTCGAATCTCGGTGTGTACCAATGAGTTTTTAATTTAAAAAAATATATACATTTGTTTGACAACACCACTATAGTGCCTCGGAGAGCACGTTAAGCTGTCGGTCCCGGTTTCACTATACCAACTTATGAAACTGTTTATAGATGGGTTATTGCGTCTATTCAAAACATCGCGACGAGCTAGCCGGTGTAGACTCATACCATCGGCTACGACGAGGTGGGATTAAAAAACCCCTCTGCTGGGTAACCTGGGGCCATCTAGGCGGTCTCGGGCGCCGTAAGGCGGGCTGCCTTACGGCGCCCAAGATATGTATGTATGTAAAAATACTACCGAACCGAACACACACTATAAACCAACTAGTGTAAGACTAGGTGGTTAGCTGATTTCATTGACCAGAATATCCTACAAATTCCCCATTAAATTCTAACATCTATATATTTATAGAGTTAGATCACAGAATTATACAAGTCAAACTGTGTCCAAACTGCAATTTGAGAGTTTCGGAGCTGCAAGGGAAATTCAATTAGATGGTAGTACATGCAACGGCGGCAGCTTACTAAATGCTATTCCTGATATACCAACCATGGTGGGATTACTGTTTGATCAGTTCTCTATCTATGTATTTTTATTAGAATTCAATTATACAACATTTAGCTATTAAAAAATGTATAAGCATACAGTTAAAACTTACCGGCGAAGGTAACAGATAAAAAATAAATAAAAAACCTATATTAAATAAATAAAAAATCGGTGAAAATGAAAAGAAATATTCAGTTATAATTAAACATAAACAACTGATAACTTACTCTGTGTATACTGTATATAATATATGCCAATGGGTGTATGTAGTATTTAGTACATTGTACACATATTGCCCTGTCAAAAACTAAGCTAAGTTTTTACTATGTGTACAGAGAAACGACTATTATATTTTATAACACCCAGACAAGCTGTACAGAAAAACATAGGTACTAATATATTTTTTGTCAGAAGGGTAGAAATCGAACCCACGTCCTGCGGATACAACGCCAAAGGCGCAACCACTATCCTATGTAGGGGGTCAAATTGTGTATGATCGTGTGTATGTGTGTGTGTTCATTAAATTTATTAAAAATACATTTTAGACTTTTGGTCTAACCATTTAATAACATGCAATAAATAATATTATTCCAAAATATTTAATCTATCATAGGTACTAGTACTTTATAAAAATTTATTACAACATTATAATAAAGTTTTAATCAGTTAAAAATACGAGCTTTTTCATTGGCATATAAGCCTATGACGATTCTACAGCCTTTAGCAGTTTGGTTATCACTACGAGAACAGTTGAAGAGTCCCAGTAGTGAAGTGGTCCAGAGTGCTGGGACGTGACGATCGACCGAAGCGTGATCTGCATGCTGCCAACAACCCTGGAGACGTCGCTAACGAAGCATCTTAATAGCCACAATGGTTGCTTTGAAAATAAATGGAACGCTCTGAAGAATGGATCTTTTTTTTATTTGTTTAACATACATATACGTGGTAGTCGAATTGGTTAGACCTTAGACCTACACTATAGTTTTTAGGTCCCCGGTTCAAACCCAGGTGGGTAAACTTAACGAAATAAACTTTTAATTTAAAAAAAATATGTTCATTTGTTTGACAACACTACTATAGTATCTTGGACAGCACCTTATGCTGTCGGTCCCTGTTTCACTATACCAATTTCTGAAACTGTTTATAGATGGGTTATTGAGTCTATCCAAACATCTTGACGAGCTAGCCACTTGTTCGGTGTATGTTCAACTAGGTTGGATCTATATATATTTATTTTAACATAATATACCTCTGGATACAAGTCCATCAGCCGATATATTTTTTTTGTTATTTTTTAATGGCCCTATGGTTTTGTGACATTTCAACTTTGACTTAGAAAAAAAACTTTTTTTTTTAAGAATTATTTCTGAAAAAAATATCTTAATATTATAGACATTTCCTAATACGATCTGTTGTATCTAAAGATGTGCCGATTATGACTTTGGCCGACAACTGAATTACTAAAGAAAAGGTTGCTTTGCTTTTCAATGTGTAATACTGATTATAAAATATTAATAAATAATCACGGTTTTTATTTAAGTTAATTACATACATATTACTGAGAAATATATGCAAAATAAGAAGCTGGATAGTCGGCGCTCTTTGCCGAATAGTCGCCGACTATAGTGAATCTGTGACCAGCTCAAGAAGGCGTATGCAAATAAAACAGGTGAAATAAAAGATGCCACCTACAAAGCGTGCAAGCGAGTAACAAAAAAAATCTCGCGCGGATTTTTTGGAAAAAATACGGTTTTGTTTTTTTTGCTATAATTTTCAAAATATAATGAATTTTACAAAAACGCCAAGCCATGCACTGGATCTTATACATATACATAACTTATAAAAATCATGGCTTACAAAGCCATCTGATCTATATTAAAATAATAGGGAATTTCGATAAAAAACGGAGCTAACTTTGCGATTTTTTTCTATCGAGGCAACATTATGCTATTACGTTATTCAAAAAGCCAGTTACTTCTAAATATCTTGTATAATTACTATGTTTTTTTTATATATTTGTTGGGTTTGAGGTATTCTCATAATCGTAGATCTAGGGTTCTGATTTGCTTAATGCGCCCCTTTAACGTGCTCTTTGCGGCAATATATTAGTGTTGTCGAACAAGTAGGTAGTGTAGCCCTACTATTTCGAACGCAACTTTAGTACTGGCTGGAGATTATATCTGATCATAATTATCTTTAATAAATTCCCTTATTTAAATAATTTTAAGGTCCATTGACATGTCAATAAAGACAAATTTATTTATTTAATTTTATTTAATCAAAATTGCATACATGGGTAGAATTAGTACAAAATACAAAATTACAATCAATTTCACAATACCAACACTACACATGCACCCTGTAAGGCACAGCAAAAGCGTTAAAAGAGAGAGGCAGACACCGAATAAATAGTTTTGCATCTATCGAGTTAGGTTAAAAAAAGCAGTAGTGTTTTAATTAATATAAAATATATTAAAAGAACCGGGGAACAAAATCATATTAATTTGCACTACATAAAATATTTTATATTATATACGTGGTGGCCGAGTTGGTTAGACCTTGGACTTAAAAACACTAAGGTCGGTACCAATGAGGTTTTAATTAAAAAAAATATGTACATTTGTTTGACAACACTACTATAGTGCCTCGGAGAGCACGTTAAGCTGTCGGTCCCGGTTTCACTATACCAACTTGTGAAACTGTTTATAGATGGGTTATTGAGTCTATTCAAAACATCGCGACGAGCTAGCCACTTGTTCGGTGTAGACTCATACCATCGGCTACGACGAGGTGGGATTAAACCCCCTCCGCTGGGTACCCTGGGGCCGTCTAGACGGTCTCGGGCGCCGTAAGGCACCCGTGAAGATATATATATATAAAATATATAATTTATTTTGGATGATGAATCTAATAATATCCAAAACAGATCAAGTTATTTACTAAATCCTACAAATATTTACAAAATTAAAAGAACTACAAAAAAACTGTTTTCTTTTTTCTTTTTGTCATTTAGAGCACAGGATTACAAGTTGAAGTATACCTAGCTAAAATATGAAAAAAGAAAGAACGAAAGCAATTATTAATCTAGCACTGAAAACTACTTGATTTCAAAAATAATTCATAAAAATAAATACAATAGCATTTTGAAATATTTAAATTGTCGTTTCAGTCTCGATTGTCAGCAATTAGCGTCTGAGAGTTACTAGAGAGGGTGCTGGCGACTTTCAAATGAGTAATTACAGGATCGGTTCAAATCTATGCTGAATATTCAAACCAATTATTATTATTATTTTTTTTTTGGAGCATGGTATGTGACTTTGTATCTACCTGGTGGTGAGCACACCTACAAAGTCCATGAATGGAGTCAATCAATAATTGTTCTTAAACAACAATGATTGCTCCTTCTATGCCGGCTAAATGATTCGATTACGGAATGGGGGGCGACAAAGACGAATTGCATTACGAGTATATTAAAATATACTCGCTGCCTTATCGTCAATTCAACTACCCATTTCGTAACCGCACCCTGAAAGGGGACTACCACCTCGACAAGAAATCGATGCAGTAGTCTCCTGAAAACCAGTGAACCCACAGACTAAAACCAAAACATGACTATGATATAAGATCACTTGACGGTTTTTGCATCTGTATGGGCGGTGGTAACGAGACAGGTCGGTCGGCCTTACGTAGTTATAGAGATCTTCCTCCCATCTAAAAAATATATATATTATATAATTATTCGTTCATTGTTATTGCAATAGTAATATAAGGGATATACCAAAATTTATATATATTTTAAAGAGTTCAATTATTTATCCATTCAGTCTCAGTTGTCAAGCAATTAGTCTCGAGTCTGTGTTTGAGAGCTTTGGCGAGAGGGCGAACGACTCTCGAATGAGCAATGTCCATCTTTACTTACAGAATCTCACTAAATCAATACATTGCAATATTTAGAAAACTTTGCAAGGCATGTGACTTTGTATCTATTTGATGGTTAGCAGACCTATAAAGTCTATGAATGATCGACCATTAAATTATTGACCGTTCCCGTTATGCGGCGAATGATGCAAATATGAAATGGACGGCGACCAAGACAAGTGTGCATTACAAGTATTCTCGCTATTTTGTCGTCAAATCAACTGCCGTTTCGTAACCGCACACTAAAAGAAAACTACCATCTCGATATTAAATCGATGAAAACTCCTACAGGTCTCGTCACCACCGCCCATACAGATGCATAAACCGTCATGTGTCGGTTTTAGTCTTTGGGTTCACCGGTTTTCAGTAGAATACTGCATCGATTTCTTGTCGAGGTGGTAGTCTCCTTTCAGGGTGAGGTTACGAAATGGGTGATTGAATTGACGATAAGGCAGCGAGTAATTATGTTAAAATATACTCGTAAAGGAATTCGTCTTTCATTTCGTAATCGCATCATTTAGCCCGATAGTGGGAGCAGTCAATGTTGTTTAAGAACAATTATTGATTGGCCCCATTCATGGACTTTGTAGGTCTACTCATCACCAGGTAGATACAAAGTTACATGCAGTGCTCTAATAAAAAAAACTAGTGAAACCACAGATTAAAACCAAAACATGATTAGGTCACTCGACGGTTTTTTAATCTGGTAGTAACGAAACCGGTGGGTTAACCTTCTTGCGTACCGATTATGGTAGCTGCCACACATTTCAACTAGTACAATAATATTAAAATAAGCATCCAAAACGCCTTCTATGTAGACATAGCATTATCCTAATACGCTGGCATTTCCTCTTTGAATTATGATGCCAGCTTGTTGAAGTTATATAAACAATAACTACAACCCTCCGTAGACTAGTGGTTGCCTTTGGCATTGTATCCGGAGGTCGAGAGTTCGATTCCCACCTATGGCAAAAAAAATATTAGTACCTATTTTCTGTACAGTTTGTCATGGTCTAGACCCTAGATGTTTATAAAATATACTACGTATTATATATCGTTGCTTCTGTTACACATAGTAGCCTAGAGCTTAGTTCTCTGAGCAATGTGTAAATTGACCTATATATAATTATTATTAGGGCATTAGGGCGGTTCCATATAATATTCTTAGTCTCATGGGCCGTCCTCTCACCTAAAAATGGGTAAATGAATCCCAATTAGTTTTGGAACCATAAAAAAAAAACAGCACAAACCTGCAAGTACCCGCCACTTCCACAACTTTACATATAGTACAAGCCTAGAGCTTAGTTTGTGACCAGAGCAATATGTAAATTGTCCTACATATAAAAAAAGTATTTAAAAAAACTGAAAACAGACTGACTATTAGTCGTATTTTGTCGTAAGCAATGCAATGAGAGTAACATCGATCGATAGTAATCGCTTGTAGACATTCAGGCACGCTGAAGCAATTAGCAACTCACCGTGAAGTAGTTTGCCGAGTGTCAAGTTGTCTATTTGTCGACATTAATGTCCGGTTTGAAAGTTTACTACGAGTCCTGTAAAAGTCGTCATTAATGTCCGGTTTGAAAGTTTACTACAAGTCCTGTAAAAGATTTGACTACACAATAAAAATTGTATGCTTATAAAATATAATGTATTAGTGTCGTTCTTTCTCGTATACATAATATTAGCCTAGAGCTTTAGTGCATGACCAGGGCCCTATTTCATAAACGTGACAATTGTAATTTACCATGACAATTTATAATACATTGCTTGGTTTAGTTAGTTTTAAGTAAATAATTCCAACTAAACCAAGCAATGTATTATACATTGTCATGGTAAATTACAATTGTCACGTTTATGAAATAGGCCCCAGGTGGGCAATTCTCGCACTTTCGACATTCATCTCGATTCGAGATTTTTAAACAAAAAATGACTAAATATGTCATTTTCGTTCAATATTTATATACTTATTAATTAATATTTATTATTTATTTCGTTTAATGTTCGATATTTTTGAACGAAAAATGGCATATTTAGTTAGTCATTTTTCGTTTAAGAATCTCGAATCGAGATGAATGTCGAAAGCGCGAGAATTGCCCACCAGAGTAATCTGTATGAAGTATCGTATATTATTGTTATTATTATTTTCGTGACATATATAGAAACGTTGAAGCAATTAGCAACTCACCGTGAATAAGTTTGCCGAGTGTCAAGTGATCTATTTGTTGTCATTAATGTTTGGTTTGAAAGTTTACTACGGGTCCTGTAGTAAACTTGTAGGGTGCTTTGATTACCCAAATACAATTTATTGTAAATAAAAATATATGTTTTTCTTTTATGTAGGACAATTTACATTGCTCTGATCACAAACTATGCTCTAGGCTTGTACTATGTGTACAAGAAACAACTCTGTACAGAATACTAGTCTCGTTGTTTCTGGTATATATAGTTTAGACTAGAGCTTTAGTGCATGACCAGAGTAATTTGTGTGAAATATCGTAAATTATTAGTTCTCTATCTTATATCAGGATAATCTTATATTAATTTTTTAAAGTAAAAATGCAAAGTAAAATCCTGGTGGGTAGGACTCGAACCCATGATCCTCGCTTTCGCGGCAAGGTTGAGTACCATTTTAATTTTCATTGCAATTTATCGTTAAAATTTTCAATATAAGAATTATCTTATATTCAATATCAGGATTACCTGATTTATGAAAATATGAATTACTGTTCTGTACCATCTAGTATTATAAACTAGGACTTTTAACTTCACTCTAATATAGGGTAGTTAGAAGAAAGCACATAGAGGCCGTCTGTGTATAAGTATATAACAAGCAAAGACAAATTTGTGAGGAGTGACTGGAACGCGATTGGCTCAGTGGTTGAGTACCTTTCCGCGAAGATGGATCGTAGGTTCCATCTTCCTTCTTAAAGTCCATATACGGTGACTTTGTACTTTTAGCTAACATGATGCTCTACTGATGAAATTTAAAAAAATCCCATGAAACAACATTGCGTGAACGAAAACAAATTTAGGCTTATCCACACAAATAGGTTATTTTAACATTATCTGTATGGAGAAGCAATTTTTTTTCATTTGCGACATATGGTTCCTAGGGAAAAGTTGATTAATATTATCAGTAGAGCCTTATATTAAACCAAAGTACAACCTTTCAAAATCACCATGTATACATGTATAAGATATAGCCTATTAGGTATACCTACTCATAAATCCAACAACAAGAAGTCTTTGTTGAAAAAGCCCTTGTTCCCCTGGACGACTCGTCTCCTACGGAAGTCAATCATTAGTGTGTTCAGTCAATGTGAAACCGATTTCATCCTCCATGACTCTGCCCTTTGAGAGTGGCGCAATATTGTCGAAACCAGGAAAACTCTTTACGAGAAAAAAAATATTGGCCAAGAAATGAGGCCGGGAGCCAATCGGGCGAGTCGCGAACCGCTCGATGCTATACCGCGTTTTGCTTTACCAAAATATTAAGGTACTAACAGACGTCAGTGTCTTTGAGTGTCCTTTTCGGAGGAGACATACGATGTTATGGTGATAACAGACTTCGACGTCATTAGCTATACGAGTACAATAAAAAATATAAAATAAATAAATAAACCTCCTGGAAAATTCACTGAAGCTTATTGACTCTATTCATTCTTGGTTATGTTTTTGATATGACCAAATTTTAAATTCTATCTTTAACATAAACTCCGGGTTACTCCTTCCACTAAACGACTAGTGCATTGCAAAATTTTTGTAACTGTGCTCTTCTAGTAGTGTAAACATTAGTATTTTAGCATAAATAGGTGGCAACATTATCTTTATAAATAGTTTACCAAGTAGATTATAAAAAATACTTGACAATTTTCCAAGTATATAGTTATGTAAATCGAGTATTTTGTGAACTTTTAATAGATATTGCCCGCGTTTCATTTACAGATTTTATAACTAGTAGGACATACTATAATTACTTAGTTATTAGGTTATTATGCATGCATCCAGATTTTGATTATATATAAAGCCCACCAAGTTCATTTGTTTAAAAATTAACCTTATATAACCTATTATAGTATGTTGGTTTCAACGTGAGAAAGTTGATGTGTAATATTTGTATGTTACTTATCCTTTGAAAAGGTGCAACGATTTGCAAACCCACTTTCCTCGCTCTGTAAAAACAGACTATAGCTATTGTTATCCCCTTAAGAACAAAAGTAAGGAAGCGGCGAAACGAAAACCGCTTACCCGAATGGTAGCGCCTTCAGAACGCGGCAAACTCCAGCGTCTAAAACAACTTCCTACAACTCTCTTGTTTTGTTTCTTGGCTGCAATATTAGTTTTCGTCAAAAAGCTATTTTTCAAGTCGGAGCCGAAAGGCTTGAAAACTTTTCTAATTTAGTTAATTCACAGTCGGCTTTTTGTTCGACCTCTGTTTTACTTCGGCCAGATCGAAGGTAACGATTGGGGTAAAATATTACTTCGTCGTTTACACCAAAGATAATATTTTCACGAAAGAATATTTCATTTACAATTTCTCAAATTGGATTTCTTCTGGAAGTAGATTTCTCCATTTGTTAAATTACTTAATATATTTATTTAAGGCAGATTGCTTAAAAAATGTTTAACCGATTTATTTTATATTCTCTACGTAGTCATATTAAATGTGTTTTATTATTAATAATGGTAATATGACATTACATACATATTGCTCTGGTCATAAACTAGGCTCTATGCTTGTACTATGTGTACCAGAAACAACAAACTAGTTATATTTTTTTATTTAGCCGCGTAATCCTTTGCCTCACTCAAAAAGACAAACCATTCACACTCACGTGACGTTCACTGGTCTTCTCGGGTACGCCTTGAGTCTGGCCACAGACTTAATACAAGCCAGCATAAATGTATAGATAAATATAAATGTTTATTGTTCCAGGTGCTATTGTTCCCAGAAGAGGGTTGGGCTAGAAGCGCTTCCTCGTCATACTGGACCCTTTTGCCCTGCTGGTGGAAACGATCGCGTTGTAAAGTTGTGGAAGTGGCGGGTACTCGCAGGTTTGTGCTAATATCTTTTATGGTTCCAATTGGGGTGACACCCGATTTTAAATGGGAAGATGACCCACGAGAGTAAGAATAATATATGGAACTGTCCTAATGCGCCTAATGCCCTAATAATAATATTATGTGTGACAATTTAGCTCTAAGCTTGTACTATGTGTAACAGCCCCAACGATACAATACATATTATATTTTACAAACACCCAGACCATGACTAATTGTACAAAACGTACTAATATTTTTATGCCATGGGTCGGAATCGAACCCACGATCTCCTGATACTACGCCAAAGGACAACCACTAGTCTACGGAGGCGGTCAAAATAATAATAAAAGGAAATGTTTTATATGCTATTTTACTATGCATATTTCACTCTCCCTAAGGTATTAAGCTCGCCTATGTGCAGTTATGTACAATAAAGAATTAAAAATAAATAAATGTCATACGTGTTCGTTGCCGCCATATTGTATTCTCACTTCAACCAATCAACGCTCAGTGATCGCTTAAAATATTATTTGTTCTCACTTTTTGTTTTGAGTTGTATGGCAGCTCGGTTCTTCTGTTCTGACGTTTAGAATGGCGATTTTAAGCATTAGGGCGGCTCTCTATATGTATATGTATATACCTACTCTATCTCCAAGGTGCTCTATAACTTCGCTAGGCCGACCGACCGGTCTCGTTACGGAACAGATGCAAAAACCATCAAGTGACCTAGACGTGTTTCGGTTTTAGTCTGTGAGTTCACCGGTTTTCGGGAAATGCTGTATCAATGCTTGTTGATGTGGTAGTCTCCTTTCAGAGGGCGGTTACGAAATGGGTGGTTAATTTGACGACAAAGCAACGAGGTTATTTAAATAGACTCGCAATGTAAATTCGTCTTTGTCGCCATTTCGTACCGCCATAGTGGGAGCGAGATCGACCCTATTCATGGACTTTGTAGGTATGCTTACCATCAGGTAGATAAAATGTCATATGCCGTGCTTAAATTAAAAAAAAAAACAGTTTACTATCTGTCTGTCTGCCCGCAACAAATATCTCGAGAACTACGGTCCGTTTTAACTAAAATTTTCATAAAAATTTATAATACATATTCCTATGTATGGCTTTCAGATACTATGTATGTATGTATCATCACGGGTGCCTTACGGCGCCCGAGACCGCCTAGACGGCCCCAGGGTACCCAGCGGAGGGGTTTTAATCCCACCTCGTCGTAGCCGATGGTATGGTCTACACCGAACAAGTGGCTAGTTCGTCGCGATGTTTTTGAATAGACTCAATAACCGGGACCGACAGCTTAATGTGCTCTCCGAAGCACTATAGTGGTGTTGTCAAACAAATGTACATAAATTCTTAAATTAAAAACTCATTGGTACACACCGAGATTCGAACCAGGGACCTAAGTGTTTTTAATTCCAAGGACTAACCAACTCGGCCACCACGTATTGTAACTTGAAACTTCTATTAATATATATTTGTAACTTCTACAACCTAATACATGTTTAATATTTGGTGCCGAAGATCTAAACCTGTAAATGAGCCCTATACTGGATGTTTTTTGCGTTCTATGATGAAAATAATGAAATACGTATTTTTTTCCAAATTAGTGTCGCCCATACAAAAACATCGAGATAAAACGACTTAAAGTACAAAAAGGTCTATGTTAAAGATGCTATGTTTTAAAAAAAACTAAATTATTAACTGATTTATATATTTTCAAAAAAAGAATCACTTAAAGCTATTGACAGATGACAGTCTGTCTAATATCTCGTGTACCACTGGTCCGTTTTACCAAAAAAAATTATAGTATTTTATATACCGTGTTAAAAAAAAGAAATGAATATGCGCGCCAAAAATGTGCTGGAAATTTCAGAGATTGGCTGGCAAACCACTTGCCTGAAATAGTAATTTATAATTCCAGACTTTGGTGAAACTGGTCACAACATGCGGGACCGCTCGCATGAGGTTAAACTGCTAGGAAATTAGTCCCGTGTCAGTTGGTACATGCGGAGAAAGTTTGATAAAATTCAAAAATACATAATAATTTACAGATAAAATTCAAAAATACATAATAATTTAGATTTCTAAAACGCATGTTTTAAAAATCTAAAGTCAAAATCTTTACAGGCAAAAAATATGAAAAGTATTTTTTTTTTAGTATATACGTGGTGGCCTAGTATAAACGTGGTGGCCTAGTTGGTTAGACCTTGGACTTAAAAACACTTAGGTCCTTGCTTCGAATCACCAATGAGTTTTTAATTAAAAAAGTTATGTACATTTGTTTGACGACACCACTATAGCACTATAGTGCCTCGGAGAGCACTTTAAGCTGTCGGACCCGGTTTCACTATACCAACTTGTGAAACTGTTGATAGATGAGTGATTGAGTCTATACAAAACATCGCGGCGAGCTAGCAACTTCTTCGGTATAGACTCATATCATCGGCTACGACGATTGATATGAGTCCCATATAAGACCCGTGATAATATAATAAATATTGGTTTGTAATTTGTTAACGAATTATGGGCGCATTGAATCGGCAACTTGTGTCTGTGTATAAAAAAAAATCAACCCAAGTGCAAACTTTCCAACGAGGCGAAATTTTCACCGACCATATATACGCCCTAAATATCTATTAGAAGTAATAAATAATACTTGTGGCTGCCTGATTTGGTACATGCACACCACTACAGAACGACGCGTGATTCACGGATTGGAAAACGTGACCACGCGTGGATATAGACGTCAGCTCATCTCCGCCTCGACACACTGTCGCGAGGCTCCGCAAACTCCACACGCGTGGATCGGCTTTCTATGTACACCTCATCTTACATCCAATAAACTATATTCATATAATTATGTGGTAGTGTTATTCACCATCGCCATCCCACAACGCTACCCATATACTTAATGACCAAAGAAGCAAACACTGACTGTAAAATCGATCCCCGTGGATACACCCTAGAGAAAAAGTACCAGCAAGTAAAAACTTATCGTTCCACACTTATTTTTAATTAAGCACGGCATATGACTTTGTATCTACCTGATGGTAAGTAGCTCTACAAACTCCATGAATCAGGTCGATGATTGACATTGTTGTTGAACAATATTGATCGCTGCCGTCTAAATTATGCGGTTATTAAAAATGGCGGCGACATGGGCGTATTTGCATTACGAGTTTATTTAAATACCCTCGCTACTTTATCGTCAAATCAATCGCCCGTTTCGTAACCGTGCTATGTAAGGAGAGTACCAACTCGACAAGAAATTGATGCAGTAGGTCACTACGTAGGTTTTTGCATCTGTATGGGCGGTGGTAACGAGTCCGGTCGGTAGGCCTAGCGAAGTTATAGAGACTTTCCTCCCACCTAAAATTAATATTAAAGGTGCATGGTTATTGGTTAGACCCCGAATGCTTTTCTTATTGACGAAAACGAGACCTAAATGTTTGATTATCAAACCGTTCATTTCGTAAGAAGACTTCAGGTTGTTGTTTGCGTTAAAAATATATTTTAATACAACACTTTAGCATCTAGCATCAAGCACGGTCGTTAGTTTAATTGAATTTATAATTTGGTCTTAGAGTTATTAAAAGAAAGCTAATAGAGGGCGTCTGTGTATAAGTAGATAACAAGCAATGACAAAATTCGTGAGGGCTGACTGGAACCTGGTTGGCTCAGCGGTTGAGCGCCTTGCCACGATAGCGAGGTTATGGGTTCGAGTCCCGCCACCAGGAATTTTTTCATTGCATTTTTATCTTTAAAAAAAAATTAATATAATTTGGTCTTAACCAAATTCCGGTGAGAATTAGCTATGATATAAGTATAAACAACTGTATAAGTATAAACAATTGAAGAGATTTAAAGTAATACGAATTTATTGGTATAAAAACTGCCGAATGGTATCCCATTTGGATTTTTTTTTAGTGTAATTTAGGTTTTAACTGTTACTATTATTTTAAGTTTCTTTAAATTAAACCAAAATATAAATAAACGTATTTTAAGTTACAATGAAACACCATACCAAGAACGACACACCGGAAAAGAGTGTGTGCGACAGGATTTTTAATTGGTTATTAACAGAGGAGCGAAGAGGACGATCGTGAGAATCAGAGGAAAATAAATCGAGATTTCAGGTATCAGGGTTATAGAGAATGTTATAAATAAAAGAAAACATGTGCACTGATCTACGTGATCGTATAATAAGCCACCTTAACATGGAATTTACTTTTGCGGTAATATTTTTATTTTAACAACAATAAACAAAAATAATTACTTAACGATTTTTATTTTAAAAGCAGCTTTCAGTCCCACGAAAGCTGCTATTACAAATTATTAAAATGTAATTTAAAATTCAACTCTCCGCTGAAAGGAAGCTGTGAATCATGTTCGCACATTAAGGCAGCCTTTTAGCAATTAAGTAAGGCGCAGGTGATGGCGCTAACTGGTATAGTTAGACAAACGACCGGAAGAGCTCAAAGGTATCTCGGCGGGAGAAAAGTGGCCGATACGTGATGTTTTTTTTTATTAGAGCACGGCATTAATTTTGTATATATTTAATGGTAAGCAGTCCTCATGGACTTATGGGTTCGATTAATGTATGGTTATGTAACATTAATGATCTCTCCCATTATGCTGGCTACGCTGGCGATATGCGAGTCTACTTTATTATATCATCAAATCAACCCCCATTTCATAACCGCACCCTCCGAAGAAAGTCTACTACCTCGACAAGAAATCGATGCAGTAGTTTATTAAAAACCTGTGAACCCAACCCACAGACTAAAACCAAAACATAACTAAGTCGCGTAACGGTTTTTGCATCTGGATGGGCTTTGGTAACGAACCCAGTTTTTTTTTTACTGGAGCACGGTATGTGACTTTGTATCTACCTGATGGCAAGCAACCCTGCGAAATGAGGACAGGTTAATCCCTGCTAGCTTCTCTGAGGACGTTTAAACGGTTCTCGGGAGCCAAAAAGGCACTTGTAATGGTATTAATTATTTTATTTATTACCAGCTGACCAGCGCAACTTCGTCTACGCACGCGCAAGTTCTCAAAAGGGTTTCCCGCGGTTTCCCAATATTTTTCATCTTTTCTCACAAACACTACCTCTTTATTTTAAACTATTTGACACGTGCAAGTTCGTCTGCGTAACTTTAACCGTTTACACGGCGCATTCAACGGAAGCTCTCAAACGGTAAATTTTCCCCCGATATCCCAACATTTTTTCATTGATGCTCCGCTCCTATTGGTCGTAGCGTGATGATAGATAAATAGACTACCCAACACTAAAAGAATGTTCAAAATCAGTTTACCCCTCTATTATATTAATAAGTATTTAGATTAAAAAACATCCAGTAGATAAAAGAAAACATCCTAAGTTTTGATAGCGTTTTCCATACATACACAAATACGTTCACTAAATAGGTACCTATAGCTTGAAAAAGATCCATGCTGTGCTACCGAGAGAGAAGTTGTGAATACGTGATGTAAATAAAAATGGTCTCAGCATATGGAGCTTAAAAGGATTTAATTCCCATATCTCTTCGTATTACTTCGTAACGAGTGTTTCACCAAAAATATTGTTACAATATAAGACCGGATTTCGGTCATGTTAATGATGTAACGGGTGGCTCACGATGTTGTTACGATGAATATTTACGATGTATTCTTATTGGTTTCATATTTGTAAGTTGGTATTAAGGTAACGAAAACAACACTTAATTATTCGTAACACCTATTAATGGATTAGTTGATATAAAATAAATATTATCACTGGTGCCTTTTTAGCTCCCGAGAACCGTTACATAGAGGCTCAGCGGAGGGATTAACCCTTCCTCATTTCGACGATGGTATTCGGAGGCAACACCTAACAAGTGGCATGCTTGTTGTGGTGCTTCTGATGGTATAGCCTCGTTGTATAAAGCGGTCACCCCTCCCAGGTCCGTCACTTGTCTTTCCGTATGAATATCTCGTATCCACTCTGGACCGATTAATTTAAAATTTGGAATGTAAAATTTCATACATGTATCGTATTCTAAACGGTATATAAAAAAAAAACAGGTAAAAATGATTAATAAAGGAATAATATGTACAGGTTGATTTTTTTAAGTGTGCCTTCAAGGCCAAATCCTAAACTACAAGGAATAGCGAAAAATGCTCAAAGCCCGATGCTCGGGGCTGATTTTGATAAAAACTAAAACTGCATCATTAGATTTGTGAAACATTTATTCTCCTAGCCGAGATTCGTGCCGGTTGATTTTGAAAAAAATAACTCACAAGAATTTATTGCACCAGCTGATAGAGTCGCTTATAAAGATCAAATTCTGGTAACCAACATCTAGCGGCAAACAAAAGGAAAGTGCATTATTTTTTTTTAAACATACTTTACCACTGTTTACTAACTAATAAAATTGTTTGAAATAATGATCTTTAAAACCCATCCATATTGAAAACATATAGATGAAAAGTTTTAGTCGAATGGGTTTACCGGTTTTCAGGAGACTATTGCATCGATTTCATGTCGAGGTGGTAGTCTCCTTTTAGGGTGTAGTTGCGAAACGGGCGGTTAATTTGACGGTAAAACAGCGAGGCTACTAAAGTAATATGTAATGTGAATTCGTCTCTATCGCCGCTCGTTTCGTAACCGCATCTTTTAGCCGGCATAGTAGAAGCGATGTATGCTGTTAAACAACAATAAATTGGTCGACCCCATTCATGATTTTTGTATCTTATTTATGATGAAGGTCTGCTTACCTTCAGCTAGATACAAAGTCACATGCCGTACTCCAGTAAAAAAAACTAGTCCAGTAAACTAATTCAGGTAAGTATTGTAAATATTAGCTATAATTTCGAACAATTTATTAGTTAGGACTTAATAACATTAAACTTTTTTAAAAATAAGCACTTTCCTTTAGTTTGCCGTTTGAAGTTACTTTCCACCATTTGATCCTTATAAGCGACACTATCAGCTGGTGCAATAACACACGTAAGTTTTTTTTTGAAAATAAATCGATTCGATTCCAGGCTAGAAGAATATTTTTTTCAAAAATCGAATGATGCAGTTTTAGTTTTTACCAAAATCGCCTCCGAGACTCCCTTGAGCATTTTTCGCTATTCCTTGTAGTTTAGGATTTGGCCTTGAAGGCACACTTAAAAAATTCACCCTGTATATTGTTCATATTTAAATTTCGAATTATCATTATTATTCTCACAGTCTCCTAGCCTCCGTAGACTAGTGGTTGCGTCTTTGACATTGTATCCGAAGGTCGTGGGTTCGACTCCCACCCATGGCAACAAAATATTAGTACGCTTTTTCTGTACAGTTTGTCATGGTCTGGGTGTTTATAAAATGTAATATGTATTATATCCGGTACACATAGTACAAGTCTAGAGCTTAGTTTGTGACCAGAGCAATATGTGTAAATTGTCCTCTACATATTATTAATATCATTAATTATTATTAAACCGCAAAAGCTCGAAGCAGGAAGCTCTTAAAAGGAATAAATTTTCCCCGTTTTCCCATTATTTTTCATTGATCCTCCGCTCCTATTGGTCTTAGCGTTATGTTATATAGCCTTCCTAGATAAATAGGCTATACAACATAAAATAATTTTTAAAATCAGTTCAGTAGATCCAGTGATTACCCCCTACAACCTCACAAACTTTACCTCTTCATTATATTAGTATATAACTTTAAACGTTATAAAAAAAAATATCGTCCATCGAAACCTTCAGCGGCCGAGTTTACGTATTTAACGATATTTTTGTCGCAAAGGAAAACGAATTCGTTAAAAGCCTATTAAAATAAATAATAATAGTAGAGGTAAAGGAGGTAAACGACACGAACTAACAATAGTTGTTACTGCTAACGACTATTGCCCCTCACAACTATTTCCTCCAAATGAGTTGTCTCCCACTTCTTCTGCACTTTCAATTTGGGGGTTTCTGTAATCGCCTGCCTTAACTGGAGTTTTATTTTTATTTCAAACTAAAGTTTAAGTTTGTTTACATTTATCCTTCACTTATTTTTAAACAAAACGAAAACATTATGTCATCTCTGTCTGTCTGTTTGTCCACAATTATTTTTAGATCCCCGGTTCAAACCCCGGTGTGTACTAATGAATTATGAATTAAAGAAAATATGTACATTAAAATTTATTTGGCAACACCACTATAGTGCCTCGGAAAGCACTGTCGGACCCAGTTTCACTATACCAGCTTTTGAAACTATTTATAGGTGGGTTATTGAGTCTATCCAAACATCGCGATGAGCTAGCCACTTATTCGGTGTAGTATCGTACTAGGAAGAGGTGGGATTAAAACCCCTCCTCTGGGTACCCTGAGGCTGTCTAAAGTGCACAGGAAAAGGATTCGCGAAATCGAGCGGTAAAAAACATGTAAATGTTGTTTTCAGTGATAATAAAGTTTTTTTTGGAAAAAAAAAACGTAGAGGTGTAGATTTTATTTACTCGCTCCTAATTAAATAATTTCTTTATAAAAAATCTGTTAAGTTTTGAAATGACAAGTAATATTTTTAGAATCATAAATCAAACTTTGGGTATCTTTTCAAAAGTTATTTGATTTTTTTATAAAAAGACTACTTGTGTATGTTCTTTTTTCATTGAAAAAAAATATTTTGATATCACTGAAAACAACATTTACACGTTTGATGAATCCTATTCCTGGTTTCTTAAGTCACTACATATTATATACTTATACCACTATACTATACGAGTACTTTTATGTATAATAGACATTTTAAATGTTGCCAACCCTAAAGGCCCGAAATTCTTGAAAATAAAAGTACCTGTGTTGTAAAATTCTACCGATTAAGAGAAAATAAAAGCGTAAAGGTTTTTAATTTGTTTCGGAGAAGTTCTATGGCAAAGGGCGTCAAGTGTTCGGCCTATAATAGGTCTGTACGCCATTACATAGGCCGTTAGGGCGGGCGGAATACGTGTCGGCCGCTATTCGGCGCCCTAGTAACGTAATACGTGTTGGGCATACCTAATGTAGGTCCTTCTCGATTGTGAACGAAAATACTATCTTCATATTTGTTCTGTTGTTATAAAAGGAAGGCTGGATAAAAAATGCACGTTTGTTTATAAAGGTTCAAATACAAAAAAAAACTGATTTTAACATATTTTTTTTATAGAACTTTTGAGATATAAATTATATAAAAATTAAGCCGTGTGACGTCACAGGCATGGGAAAACTGGGATTGCGATAAACGAATAAATGAATCTTTATTTGCATAATTCAGAGTTAACAAGTTGTAAAAAAAATACGTATACAGTTTCATCAGAATTTACCCATGAGATGTGCAAAATCATTATTTAATATCGATGTCAAAATACTAAATTTTGGCGATTTTTTGAGGTTTATATTTCTTTTCGTACACCTAACTTAAAAAAAAGGAAAACGTACGAGCCTAGATATCGGCTCGAATATCCATGAATGGTTGGGTTGGGGTGGTCAGTCAAGACTTTTTGTATGGGGAATCCGCATCAGACACTTCTCTTAAAGATTCCTATAAGAAAATTATTGACTTTTTATGCTAATATGCTATTGTTCGCTCCTAATATGGCGGCTAAATGATGCGGTTACGAAATGGGAGGCGTCAAAAAACGATTTTTCATTACGACTCTAATATTCTAACTTCATCAAGCTTTGTTAAATCTACCGCCTTTTCTTAAGTCTCCTTTCAGGGTACCCCCTGAAAGGAGACTACTACCCCGACAAGAATCATATGCAGTAGTCTCCTGAAAACCGAAAAACCGTTAATTAAAAAATATACAAATATTTGTATCGTGTCTATAACGACGATTTTTTTTCCAATTCATATCCCAAAAAGTGGATGTTTTTTAAAATAAAAGTCGCTTCTGAATATGCAATATCGAAAGTTACCCTACCTAGTATTGAAAAAGATAAAAAAACTCTTAAATATTTAATAATTATAATTTTCCTGAACACTAATTTAATAAGAACAAACTTTCAGTGTTACCTATAGTAAAAATTAATAGTAGCTAAAGCAAAACTTACTCGTACATAAACGCTTGCGGTAAACTAAGGTGTCATAACGCCCTCTGCCGGCGCCAGGTAAACGCTTTCCAAGATAATTTGTGCAGGAGGCATTTGACAAACGGTACACGGAACTACCGCCGCGAAACCGCCACGCCACACCACTATGCCGCAACCGCGCGAACGTGCCGTAAATAAAGATGGCGCGGGGATTAAACGAGATCCTAAGGATTTTCTTTTATTTATTACCACGCAATTTAAACTGTTACATTTAACTCTGAAATGTACACATTATCTCTGAATTTAACTGTGGGTTAGATAAATGGTATATACCTACTCGTAAGTATATTATACTATCACGGATGCCTTACGGAGACTAAACGGCCTCAGTCTGGGGTTTTATTCCCACCTCGTAGTAGCCGATGGTATTCTAAGTCTACACCGAACCAGTGGTCATCTCTTTGCAGTATTTATATAGACTCAATAATCTATCAGTTACATAAGTTGGTAAAGTTAAACTGGGCCCGATAGCTTAACGTGCTTTCTGATAGTGATGCTGTCAAACAAAAGGTTTTTTTTTTATTAAAATTGGTCACCTATAATCTATAGTGTTAAGTCTAAGATCTAACCAAGGCTATAATTACAATGAGACTGACCAAAACGAAAAAGAAAGTACGCAAATTTCGTGACGGTGAAGTTGTACAGCTCGTAATAAGGCCCTAACTCGGCCACCGTGTATATATTCTGCCCCAAGTATACACTCGGCCACTCGGTCAACACGTACCTATAATCATGGTCACCACTTAGTGGTATATACACTCAGTCAGCACGTTTATATTCGACCACCTCGTATACACTCGGCCACCAGAATACACTCGGCTATCACGTACATATATACTCGGTCACCACATACATACTCGGCCACCATATACCTATATAATCAGTAATGATATATATTTCTTGTTCTAGGCACAGTACGCACGCGCGTATGGTGGTGAGCGGTGGTAATGCTGTCTACATTGTAGGTACTTTCAAGAATATTGGTGTGGATGCAGATTTCAAGGTAAAACTTTATTTAGGGTTTAAACACAATAATTAAGCGCCCTTAGATTTTTTGAAAAAACTTTATTATAAAAGTTTTTGATAACTATAGAGTATGGGGATTGGGTCTCTAAGACGTGACCTCAGGTTGTATACAACTACCCTGCAATACTAGACCAAAATGTCTACTAGTGTGGGATCCACATAAAAAAAAAATCTGCCGACTAGCATTCAAATAATTAATGTTATGGATTTGTCTGACAAAGTTATAGTTGATGCCAAAAAAAAAAGACCTAAATTTAAAAATTAAAAACGTATTTTTTGTTGCAGCTATACCTGACCACAAACGTGACGCAGGCAGACTTCAACATGGGCTACACTATGACGGGAACCCTGGAGCGAGGCTGCAGAAGCACCAACACCTTCCAGATGACACACTTCGCTGTCCTCCGACGATGTGACCACGATCCTCATCATCTTAAGTTAGCTTGAATCGTCTATTAGGGCCCGGCGAATCGAACCGAATCGCATTAGCCAATCAGACTTTGTAAGTAAACGATTATGTCACACATTTTTTTGGTCCCCAGTATGCTAGTACAGCGGAGATATAATGAATAAATAAATGAACTAATCAATAATTATTTGTTTTTATCAAAAATATTTTACATTCGACAACAAAAAATAATTTATTTCTATACAAAATTTTTAATTGCGTAGTGTTAAGCTATTATATCACACTATGTTTGGCGCGCCGTGCTACGGTGCAGAACTATTAAAACAACTATTTTAATTGAATTAACAAAACCTATTCATGCAAATTTTGGAATATAAGAAAGAATTAATGTTACATTAAAAAAGATTTTTTTCTGAAAAATCTAAACGTAGTACTTTTTCATCCGAGATAAATATTGATGTGATTTTCCCACGAACTCTTTGCACATAGATGAATTAATGCGCTTTGATTCGGTCCGATTTGGTGATGCTAGTGGGCGAGAACCTTTAACTCGGCATAGCTACTGCATAATGTAAATAAATCTTTATGATTGCATAATATATTTTTATAGGTCGCTCAGTGTAATTTTATATTATAAGCTAAGAATAAGATTCTGTAATTAAGTATTTTAAGCAACTTTTTGTTTTTTTAATTATTCTAGTCCACTGGTATCTAATTTTATTTATTTACTTACCTAGGTATTTAACAAGAAATAATTTATTGTATTTTTTTTCTATAATTTTTTTTTTTTTTCTTTTAACAATTTACACATATTGCTCTGGTCACAAACTAAGCTCTAGGCTTGTACTATGTGTACCGGAAATAATGATATAATACATATTATATTTTATAAACACTCAGACCATGACAAACTGTACAGAAAAACGTACAATTTTTTTTTGCCATGGGTGGGAATCGAACCCACGACCCCCGGATTTAACGCCAAAGGCGCAACCACTGGTCTACGGAGGCTGTTATTAAGACTTTAATAACATTTATGAAGGATTGTAATAAAAAATATTAAAGTAGCACAAAAAAGACATATAATTTATCCTAACTTTATTCATATAATAAGCTTACCATCCCAAGATTACTATTTTTACCAAGAAATCAGGCCCTGAATAAATAAGGCTTGGATTTTTATTAAACTGCCTGAAAATATAAATAGTTGTAATTCCTACGCATAGGAAATGTAGCAATTGTGTACTTAATTAAAAAAAAAGGTTGTGTTTAAATTCTTAACAATCTAGTCTCAATTTAATTAGGAATAATTATTTTGTGATTTAATTTAAATCACATTAATTTGTAAATAAATTAAATTAATATTTGTATATTATTTAATTACATTTTATACGTAATTATAGTTTTAATTAGTCTTTAAATTGATCTCTGGAAATTTTTGATTTCGATGTTTAGTATTTAAATGTTAATTAAGTATTCGCTTTAAAAGTATGAAATTTTTAAGTTTTTGCTAAATTTGTAGATTTTCGGGTTCTAATTTTGGCGCATTCGATATGTACTATAAAATGACAGATGTCTACAAAAAACTATCAGTAGTAATAAATATCGAAATTTTGAGGATTGCTCAAAACCTTTTAAGCAAGTTGAGGATAAGTTTCTCAAACGGACTTTGTGGACTTAAACAGTAGACATGATGACCAGTAACAAAGAATCCCCAAAATAATGTTATTATGTAATGAAATAAGGATACATAAATTATAAAAAAAAAAACTATTTATTTGATATTCTTGGTTGAGAACATTCTTGGACCTTACATTACCACTTATCATGAGGTGGATGTACAGTCACATGTCTTGCTCCATTTAAAAAAAACTCTAGCTTTTGTATTTCTATCTTACGATTAGATACCTATTTATTAGTATCTATGTATATATAGAGTATATACTTCTTGTAAAATTTCCAAATTTGTAGTTTGCTTTCTCTATTTTAAGATAATGTGTCAATTTAGAAAGGCTTTCTTATGTCTTCTTCAGAGTTTTGTACCTGCTTAGAATTACCTACAAGTATTTTTAAGGTATGTTCTCAATTTGGCAATCATTTGGATTTGATTGTACTAAATTTAAATTTGTTAAAATCGAACTATTTCATAAACGTGTATATAGTAATTTTAAATCTCGTTTTGGTAATTAAATTTTACGATGTCCATAAAAGAACAAGTATAAATACCATAAAACAAAAGCGCCTGTTTGAATCCGGCGCATGGATGTGGACGAAGCTAGGGAAGTATATAGAGATCGTACGAAGTCGCATACATTAATCTCTGCCTATTCCTTTAAAGGGATATTGGCGTAATGTTGTGCATGTATGTAATTTCTAACGACAACTTATATAATACATTGTTCACTTTAAACAAACTAAATCAAACAATGTATTATAATTTGTCGTTGTAAATTATAAATCTCACGTTTATGAAATAGGCTATTTTCATTATTTAAATCAGGTAGGTAAAAGACAAGTCATTGTAAGTGAACTTTACAATAAGGCAGTGGCGGATCCAGGGAGTGGCATAGGGACATTGAAATTTACCATTAATATCTAAGTTATTATGAGGTTATAGATGAGTTACAATTTAGTACATTATCTATACGCAAAAATGAAATATCTGTACATTAAAGCTCTTTGCAAATAAAGCGCTAGAAGACGCGAGAAAAAAGTTTTTTTTAAATATATTTTTGTCTGTTTGATTGTTTGTTTGTGCATCACGCCAAAGCTACTAATTGGATTAAAATGCGAATTTCTGATACATAAGAACCTTTAATGGAAATAACATTAAGCGATTATTTGATACAAATCGACTTACAGAATCAAAAGATATTATTATGTTTCAAATTTTGTTGCAATAACATATCATCATAGGAAACTTCATACTGTGATTTCGCCATTTCGTGACAACATAGTTTTGACGAGGCTTATTTGTATATATTAAATACCAGCTAGTACATAACATTAATAATTCTAAAATAATCAAAAAGTTGCCCATAATGATAAATAATGAAACCCTGGAGCCGCCCCTGTACAGGGGTGTCATGTCTCGTCTATAACGCTTTGTATGTTTTACAAACAACCAATTTAAGGCAATTAGAATCTTGAGGGCATGACACTGGCGTAGAAAGAAAAGTTAAGGGCTCTGTAGTAGACTTGACGCCCAAACAAACGTACTTCCAATATTACAACTTGGCTGTTAGTCGAAGTTCAATTATTATTTTTATGTTGGTAATAAGTACGCAAAAATGTTTCTGCTGTGGTTAATAAATATTTTTGTAATATAATATTAATACAGAAAGTAAATAAATACAATGACCGACAAAAATATGTTTTTAATTCTGCGACACACAGCAATCGAGTATTACTGGAAGTGCGTAAGCTCATTTCATATGAAAAACGCAGACTTCGCGATTACGATTGCAGTATGAACTTAATTTACAAGTATATAATATATTGCATACGTAATTTTAATTTTATCAGGCGATTTTGATTGATCAATTGAGAACCTATCTCTTCGAATCTTTGTTGAGGTCGTCTAAGCCAAAATGATGCGCCCCACTACCTAATTAATCAATTGAGATGTGTGACTTGTGAGTACGTACGCGGTACGAATATTAATAACGTTCGGCTGCAATCTGTGTCTAGCAGTATATAATATGGAAGTCACCTAAAATCGCCTTTCCAAACAAATAGGGCCTTAATTCTCCCACATAAATGTAATTCAATCGAATCATAATCGTATTATTATAGAATCACAGACGCTATTTTTGAGAGTTTTCTATTGACAATTGGTTAGTAGATCGCATCGTAATATAATAACAATAACAATAAATTATTTCACCACATTTCCTAAAATGTGGTCAAATAATTTATTGTTATTGTTATTATATTACGATGCGATTGAAGTAAAGTTAATTTTAGAGAAATACGGCGGCAAACAACATGTTTGACATTTCGTTTCAAAAAGTAGATATTTTAATACAAATTTGAATGAAGTATGAGTGCGAGACAGATAAATATTGGTGATTGTTACTTTACAGCACTTTCATAATAGTTTCAAAATCTGTATGCATTATGAAACTATGAATAATTATGGAACCGCCCTAATGCCTTAAATCGCCTATAAAACGAAATGTCAAACGTGTTCGTTGTCGCCATATTGTATTCTCACTTTAACCAATCAACGCTCAGTGATTGCTTATAATAATTTTTGTTCTCACATTTTGTTTTGAGTTTGAATGGCGGCGGCCATCTTCTGTTTTTACGTTTGGAAAGGCGATTTTAGGCCTAAGGGTGGCTCTGTATAAATATATCTTCACATGGATAATGGTCGGTTGTAGGGCGTAACATTCAGCTTAGATTATCTCTACCTACCTAGTCTTCTACCTATAATATAAAT